>KB664255.1:2684211-2750998 GCA_000349025.1 Anopheles minimus | reverse complement strand
TACCCGAAAATCTCCCATCTCCGATCAATGATAACACGTGAAAGCGAGACGGATCTATACCAGCACAACGCAAGGGAATTAGTGTTACCTCCTGATACGGATGTTCTCTTGGTGTCGAAAGTCAGATTTCGGTTCCAAAACGGAAAATTTCCAGATAAGGAGAATTCGAACGGAAAGAGATGGAAGACCTTATCTGTGTCATCCGATCTACTTTCACTACCGATCGCTCAGCTGTGTGTGATATTGATAACCACTCCCAGAAGATCTCCCATCTCCGATCAATGATAACACGTGAAAGCGAGACGGCTATATGAGATACCAGCGTTGACGAGGGGAAGCATTGTTACCTCCTGATACGGATGTTCTCTTGGTATCCGAATTCAGAAATCCTGGTTATTTCTGTTTGTCTTTAACGGCGATTTCAACGAGTGGAAAGAGAGAAGTGATCCGTTTTATTTTCACCGAATGATACCTGCCGGATATGTTTGTTGAGCCTAGCAAATAATCGAATCGATTTTGTTCTGCTTTTTCTCCACTAGATTGTCATCAAGAAGAAGAATAATCATGTGGGAATTCGGTACGAGTACACACTTCCCTCCCAAAACAACAAAAACCAATTCGACTTACTACTGGAAGCTGACGGATTGGTCCGTCTGTTCTGCCACATGTGGCGGTGGGAAACAGTTCCGCGAGTCGATCTGCTATCATCTGGGCAAAGGAGTAACCAAGGCCACGAACCGATCGTGCGCGATTGCACTGATGATCCGTGTCCCTTCAACCTGGTGGGTTGGTCCTTGGCAGCTGTGTCCAATCACGTGCCGCAATACGCTCCGACCCGTCCCAATCCGTAGACGATCGATCCTGTGTGTCAAACGCCCGATCGGACACGCATTGCAATAACAAACCGCGTCCGCATGACAATGAACCGTGTGGTGAGGAGTTACCACTGTGTCAGGATAATGCACGCCTGGAAACGGGTCGTCCGGATACAGTGCCCTCACTGGAGAATCTTTTTGGTTAAATATTGCTACTTTTCCTCTCCGTGTCAGAAACCGTACGGTGGAGGTTTTGCCGCGACCGATGAAGATTTTTGTCAGATCTCATGTAAATAGCGAACCATCCTTATCAATGTTTGGTTTTCTAAAGATAACCAAAATACCTACACAAGATAAAACATTATTTTCGAATGCATGAATCAAAAACTGCCTGCGCCCAGAAGTTGGATGTTCCACATTTTTTAATCATTTTTTGTTACAAAAAGACAATAATCGATCACGGTTTTCATTCTTGTGTATGTCTGTGTGTGTTTGTATGTATGTATGGATTTTCTTCTCACCATCATGATTCATTGTATCCTTAGCTCGGGATCACTCTTTGCATGTGTGAAGGTGTATCTATTCTCCTATTCTATTCCCTTTTCTCTGTATTGTTTCGTGTTGGTTGTTTTTCTTTTTCGCTGCTTGTTTATCGCTTTTACCGCGTCTGTTTTTATTTCGGATCTGTGTGTGTCTGTGTTTTCGTTACTGTTTACTTAAATGTTTTAGTTTCCTATCCCTTTTGTTTTTCGTTCATTAACTTATGTGTTTATCTTTTTTTTCCCTTACGCTATAGGTCTATGTTAATATTTATCTTTCTGTTTTCTTCATCACCGCGCCATACCGCGCCATATTTCTAATGTGCTGTTTTACACCTTACTTAGTTTCTTTACATGTTTTTTTGCTTTACTGTAAGCATTTTATCCGTGTACGTGAGTGTATGTATGTGTATTTATGTGTGTGTGTTTGTTTTGGTGAAGGAAGAGGATGAAAGAAAACTAAACAATACAGTTCATATTCATCCGATACACAAACTGACGGTACCGTTCATAACCTATCGCGCCATCTTTACATTGGTTTTACCATTGTAATGTTTTGTTTCGATCTTCATCTCGTTTTTTTTCTTCTTCTGCATCTTCCATATTCCCGTATTACTCCGTCAAATATACGTTTTATGTGTTTATGTGTTTGTTGTTTTTTCTCTTCATCTTCTTTGTTATTTTGTTACTCGCTTACGCTAATAAGAGAATAGTTCGACTTGCATCTGCGTACCTGGCGAGTCTGCCGTGTGCAAAGATGTATTTTTTTTTTCTTCCAAGAATTACTCAACTCGTTTGCTATCTCTTGCCTTTCATCTTCCACCCGCGCTGTATCTCTCGCATACCTAAATATAGGATTATAATATAATTAGAATAATCATGACAATAATATATAGTAGTATTGTTGGGGGGGTTCACAGTAGTGTGGGTGTGTTGAGTGTACGCGTAATGCAATCATTATACCGTGTAAGAGTTAATAATAATTGCCATAATTATAATATGTAAACCGTAATGATAGTTAATCATAATAAGCAGTGTCGGAACAGTGTTTCTGCCATCTTGAGAAGCAAAAAAAAACCCCCGCGTAGAGGCAGAATAACCGTCCTTTTAATAGAAGCACACGCGCTCACTCACAACACAATGTTTGCTCTGCTCTTTGAACTGGTTCATAATAATCCGTGCGCTTAATTCAATCATAATTCAGTGGGATTGAACAAACATGGTTCCATTTTCAATGCTTGGGGTCGTCCTTCGTCCCTTAAATCCTTTTTCCAAAAAAACACAAAATTTATAAAGCAAAATATCATACCTCTGTTTCAAACACACGCACACAAAATCCTTTAAGAATTCGTTTTTGCCAACGATTTTGTCGAACCGTTTCACCTAAATGCTAATTTTGCTTGCAGCTATTTTCTTTTTATATTTTGCAGACTTTTCACTTTTCTTTTATCCAAAGCTTCGCTTCCTTCGTTTTCACTGGCATTTTTTTCGCTTCCGTGTTTTTTCTCTCTTTACACTCAATCTTTTAGTTGCAGTTTTTTCTCTTTTTTATTCTGAGTTAATCACTTCGTTTTCTCCACTGTGTTTATTTAGTAGGAGAAGCACAGTGTTTATGTGTTGCTTCGTACTTTGTACGTTTCTTGTTTTAGACAAACATTTCCATTATTCATAGCCAAATCCATCAATTTTGATTTCTTTTCGTGTTTTTTTTTTTTCGTTTTGTTTTGCCAATCCTCGCATGAGAAAAGAATTGTTTTATTTCTTTAAGAAAATAACTCACAATGAACAATATGAACAAACTGAACGATGCGAATAAAAAGACGATCTGTATACGTGTGATTATGTTTGTGTTTTATGTGCTGAAGATGCAGGAAAACTAAAAAAAAGAAAGCATTATCGTGCAGCCGTCTTCTTTGCTTTCCTCTTCCGATACGCAAACCGTACGACCCAAGAACGTACATTAATTATCAAATAAATGAGGTAGAAAATTATAATCGACGTTCATCATATGCTACAGTCTACACTTACACGCTACACCTTCTTCTCCTACTAAGTGTGTAATGTTGTTTTGTTCCTTACCAAACAAACCAAGGATAACAACAAACTTTTTTTCATCAAACTGCAATATTATCGTGAAACTAATTACGATTACGCAGCAGCGCGCTGTACTAAGCGATAGATTAGGGGTTCAAAACTAATGCAATGCATCCTTATGGGGTCTTTCTTACAAGAAGTACAGCAGTACCTAGTCTGCACTACCACTCTAAACGCTAGCGAAAAAAAACAACTACCCATAGTAGTTAACCAAACCGCGGGGAGAACAGTCGTTCGTTCGCCATCTTTCCATACCAGCGCTCTTTTCCCTCGCTTCGTACTAGATTCTTCTCTTCTTATATGCTCGGCTGCGAATGAACGTAACATTATTTGCGGGGTTTTTGGTTTCAGTACGACATGCGGCAATTACACGCACACTGATGGCACACGCAGGCGAGATATGACGCACCGGTATTGTGGGGTTAATTGTAACACTAACCCAACAACAATTAAATGATCCTGTTTATTGTATTATTTTACTCTTAAAGTGTCTCTAAAGCATAAAAGGAACAATTAGGAGAGAAAAAATGGGGACAAAAAAAACTTAATCTCACTGAGAGGTGTGCTTAGCAGATGGAGAAGACTCTTTCTTTCCAAAATGGCGATTATAAGTTGAGCAAACTGGGGTTTGTTTTTTTTCTGTTCCTTCCATCATGTCCATCAGTCCTCGTCTACGTACGTACTCTGCATTGCATCTTTGCGTTACAAACATTCCAATAAGTAGTTAGCAAAGGTAATGATAATTTTTAAACACTGACAAGCTTTCCCTTCCTCTCAATCCATATCAACAGCTTTCTCTTCTTAGCAAATTCTAGTTAAGCAAAAAAAAAAAGGTAGTTTAACCTCATTCATTGTAATGCTTCCGTATCCGCCGCTTCGCCACGTTAAATAGTTTTCGAGCGTATTGATTTCTGTGTTTTTTGTTTCTCGTTCCTTTTATACCATTCAAAATTTCTCTTACTCTCTTAACAACTTTTGTAGCTTTCTCTGTGTTTGCGTATGCAGTTTTTTTCTCCCCTATATAATTTCCCTCCATACTCCACTTTGTGTTCCTTCCTCTGCCGTTTCACTTTCTCCTTTTTTGTTTTGTTTTTGTGTGTTTGTGTGTGTTTTGCTTGTTGCGTTATCTTTACATTCGTCTTACTTGTTACTCGTTTGTAATCTTGCTTGTTTTATGTGCTCAAGTTAGATTTGTTTTGTAGACTTTTTGTTTTGTTGTTTGTTTTAAACACGGGGTTTAGATGCTCTGGGGAGAAAGGGATACGGAGGGGAACTTGGGCGAAGAGGGAAAACTGTATTATCATAAATTATGTTTTTTCTGCTTTGATGCACTTCTCTAGCGCCTTCTTTTTTGCGCACCAACTCAATTCCTACTTTCTAACTTTTTTCCATTCATCCCGCCCTTATCTCTTTCGCTTTTCTCCTTCTCAAATATGAAAATTCATTTTTGTTACATTTACTCCAATCGTCTTCCGTTTTTGTTTTTGTTTCATTTGCTTCAATCTTCTTCTTCTTTCTTTTCTCATTACTACACAAACACTCTTTTAGAACAGTTATTCAACATCAGGTCTATTTGTGTTGCGCAGCGCTTCCGTCTCTTTGCTTCCTTCGAAAAGTTACACAATATTTTCAGATTGAAAAAAACAAGTATTAAAACTATTCCTTAAACGTTGTATTGGAAACGAAACTCAACTGAAAGGAGGTACACACATTTAAATTCTTGTAAATGTTACAAGAAAATCGCTTTAACACTAATTTCTGTTGTGAAGATGGATTTTACTGCATTCTTACAATATTATCTGTTTTAATTAAATGAACAAAGTGACAACTATACATAACACACATTTGCAAGGGTATGTGCAGTGTGTAAATGGATACTTATAATCGTATAAGAACTAAAAAAGGATTATCTTCCTTTCGCTATTGATTGACCACAGTTGATTAAACGGTAATGGGAAAGTGGCTCACAAATATGTAATTACAAAATATGTAAAAGAAAGGAAACAAATGAACTTAACGATATAAAATGTTTGATCACACTTTCATTTGGAACGAAACTTGCTTGGTAAAAAAACAAAATAAACATTCAAACTATTGTTTCGGTTGTGGGGTTTGGCTATTGGGCGGTTGGTGCTTATTGGTATTGGTGTGCTTGTATATTGTAGTATATGGTAATGCTGTGGTTGGAAGTGTTCTGGTTGCTCTATTGGTATGGAACGGTGTGCTTCACACCTAATACTATTGCTTGGTTAGGTTGTGGTTTTGTTGGTGTTGTTTGTGTTGGTAGTGTGCGTGTGTGAGTGTTCGAAACATATGTAGCCCATTGTCAACTGCGTGTATCGTACGACGCCATACAAGTGGATTGTCTTTCCGCGGAAAGCCTGGTCAGTGTTCTACACATACATTATCGCCCTTTTCTTTGTTCCGTGCTTGTTTTTTTACTTCTTCTCTTTGTTCATTCATCTAGTTGTTCAACAGTTGAATATTGCTATCACACACCAACATCTATTTGAACTACAGCTTTGTACCGATCGGTGTAAGGCTTCAATCAATGCAAAATACACAAATCGATACGTACAAAATTAGAAAATGATTTTAAGAACATTTCTACTGAAAGAGAAACCAAAAAGGAAACATAACTCTGCTTAACGTCTTACTACTGAAACTGAATATGACGGGAAAGGCAAAAACCGAAAAGTTGTATGCGCCACTCACTCAACCGGAACTTAACTTTAGCAAAATTATTTAGCCTTGTAGTGTACGCCCCATGTTTCGTACATCTGGAGGTAGCTTTAAACGTGCAGTTTTCCCGACCAGTTTTCGCTCCGGACAATGCCTGTACGGATCGTTCCCCCTCTGCTCAATACAGCTGAGCGTGCAAAACCCGTTACTGTTACACTACAAGCGATGACAAATGGAGCTCTCGAACATATTTGGTGTGAATATGGGTAAGAAAGTGTAGCGCATCCAACTACCCTTCTTTTCACAGGTGTACGTTGCGTTCGTGTTTGGGAGATAGTAACAAACAAAAAACTGTAACATAAAATTAAATGTTTATGGAATCATAGAAGTGTAGGTTGTGTACCGGCTAGCTTATGCTGTAAAAGGATGAATCCCTTCTTGTAACGCGCTAATGGCGCTTATTCTTATCCTTTTTTTTCTCTCTCCAAACGTTCATTATTAACAGTAGTATCCATCTTCAACTGCGTTCATAAACACACAACTGCCCCAAAAGCTGTACTCTATTCCTGTCGATACTCAACGATTAAATGCTGACACCCTTTTTGCTCTCCATCCTCATTATCGTGCGCACTCTTCTGTTTGTTGTACTGTTCTTACTTCTAGTACTCCTTCGGAACAACTTTAGTAGCGTTTAGTGTTTTTCTTTTTGTTTTTTGTATAGAGACTGTCGTCCATCAGGATAAACACGCACAAATAAAAACACACTCAAACAACTCCTGTGTGGCGTGTGGCAGGAATTGTGGATTGCGGATCGGGAGGGTTTCATGTTGTTGATCTTGGAAGAATGTTTGGCAAACGGTTTGATTGTTCACGGTTCTAGTGTTCTCTCTCGCTGTTTCTTCCGGCGCGAAACATTGATGTCTTTGAAAAGTGTTTTTTTGCTGTTATAGCTTCCCTACATCTTTCTTCATATCCTAACGCTGGATGGCGGAAAAGAGTTGAGCTGTTGCTTCCGGCATACCACGGGGTCCGGAGATGCGTTTATACTTATCTATTACGTTTGAACTGAATCACCTGAACGGAATAGGGAAGAATGCACTGAACAGGGTTTGTTTTGCACCTCGCTACTGCTCCTCGCTAACACCTCCATAAACCGTGCTCATCTGTCTTTTGCCGTTTCTGTTTCGTCAGTAGCATTCCTCATTAATCTCATAAACGTGTACGTGTGCTTCTGGGTTTTGGTTAGTTTTGTTTGCATGCTTGCAAAGCAAACGGCAGTATCATGTTGCATTGTATGAACTTCTGTTTCGTTCTACACCACCTGGCTGGCCATCTGAGCAGATTTCATTTTTGTTCCTAGTCACCCGTGTGTCGGCGACACGTTATATATGGTACGTGGTACATTTTCAGTAGTTTGATCTCTTCTTCATTTGCTCACTGGTATTGGATTTCATTTTTTAATAATTTGCTCCACTTTTTTACATCATCATCATCTAAAGTTACTCTAGAGTGTTTCTATATTGCAATATTAGATTTGTTTTTAACTTGTCTCTTTTCCTTCTTTAGTATTGTGCACTTTTGTGTTTATTTTTATTACTTTTGTTTGTTTGTTTGAGTGTGTATTTATGTATGTTCTGTGGAAGCAATCGATACAGGTAATGTTCCAGTTTTGTTTAGATTTGTAGACTTTTGTAAGAGTTTTGTATCTTTCCTTCTTGCACTCCCCTACGATGCCCCGTTTCCCGTTTGCCCACAAACAAAACACACTTTCGATAGCTTCGCCTTTTGGGCGTGATCTGCAGATAGACCAACGTTCTATACACCAGGTATCTTTTAATCAGGGAAATGATCGATCGATCATCTCTCTTACGTTCCAATACTTCCCATTCGTCTGCGTGACTCCTGAAGTATTAGCACAACACAAAAGCCCCTTTTTTGGGATAGGAGAGTGGGGACGAGGGTTCTGAGTACAAAAGCCAACGAACGGACAAATCACAAAACTCAAAACCTTTCTCTCACAAAACGTTGGATCTCCGCGGCAGCTTTGCAACATGAAACTCGGTGGATTCATACCCGATTTGCACGCAAGATTAGTATGCACAAACAAAAAAGCGTTACGATATTGTAGATTGTTGTAAATTCAAATTCGCCAACGCGTTCTGTAACCTACCAATACTACCAGACGTTAATAGTTAATTTAATCCTGGTCATCCTTATCGCTTGGTACATCCTTCCATTCCCTCACCGAACCTTTGTTGCGTTCGTCATTCGATTGATGTAGTTATTTGTTTCAAAATAAAACTGGAGGTATTGAAGTGTTTTCTTCGTTTTTTTTTGTTCAATATTCCTTGTAGCCGTTGCTGCATTTAATTGGCCGTTTTCGATTTCGTTTCAATAAATCTGTTTCTGTGTGTGTGTGTATGTATTGTTTTTGAAGTTATCTACCATGTGGTGGCATTGATTCGTTAACTTTGTATCCTGTTCTGTTTTCGTTTACTTCATTGTGTGTGGTGCAAAAATCTTATATTTAGTTGCCCCCTCACTGTGCTCTAAAGGTTGACTGTATCATCTTCAAAAAAAGAGTGGATATGTATCTAGTCTTTTCAAATGTCAATCGTGATGAACGTTGGATGAATACAAGCAACGCTTGTATAAATCACACAAATAGGATGCCAAAACAAAAGCATTCGTTTTCCCACAAAACATACTATACACATGCAATCAATCAGTAATCTTTTACACGATTTAGCGTTTGGCGACAATACACAAGAAAGAAAATTATTCCCCTTAATAATGCACGCGGGTATACTTTCGTTGCAGTATTCACGTTCTTCTCCGCAATTTCCCGCCACTAGTTGCGTACGTTTTTTTTGTGTGTCGGTGTGTCTGTGTATGTCTGTATAATATAAGTTGGCAATATGCCTCTGTTTTTTAATTCTATCAATCGAACTCATTCACCCAGTTACCGCACATTCGTTAAACGTTTCCATGCTGCTTTACACACGCACACACATATGCCTCACTCATGCTCAGCTAGGTTTTGTTTGTCTTATGGGCTATATGAAACATATACCAACTACTCACATTACTTATCCAACTAAACGGGGGGGGCTTACGATTAAAAATGGGTTGTTTTTATAGTTTACTTAGCTGTGTTTGTTTTCACTCTGTCACTAGTTTTTCTTCCCCTTTTTTTTAGCATCGTTTGCGAAACTCGTCTGCTAATCTTTCGTTTCTGTATTCGTTTCCACCTTCGGTTACGCGCGCGGGCGAATTATGTTTAAATAGTACGTTTTAAAAACACGTGTTTCCGCCTGCCATGTGGCCGGCGTTTGCACACGACGTTCGGCATCCTTGCACGCGCGGGGGAAACCGTTTAGCGTAGATTCGCCAACGTTTTCTTGATCCTGAGGGCTGATAGACGGGCGGCCGGATGCTGATACCAGCATTCCTTCATCACCTTCGAGATTGCGTGCAGCGTTTCGCAGGCAATCCATCGGCTGGGTATGCTGGGACGTTGCTGATCCACACAGACTACCTGCAAACGGAAGATGAAATTGTTGTCTTTAGAAAACAAACTACCATTGCATAAAGCGGGTAAATGCTAGCGACCTTTCGCATCTCTTCGATGGTGGGATCGGGTTGTACCACATCGTAGAAAGGCAGCTGATACTCGTCGTAGATACCGTCGACGTTACACCGTCGTGCGATCTCCCACAGCACCAGTCCGAGAGCGTACACGTCCGCCCGCTTGAACGAATCGAACTGATACACATTGATCGTTTCGTCCAGCACTTCCGGTGCCATGTAGCGCTTGGTGCCGACGCGATGCGTTGAAGGTATGTCTACCGTATCGGTGGGGACAATGTGACGGACCGCCAGGCCGAGATCGCCGATGCAGCAGGTGAGGTTCGATTTGACGAGAATGTTCTTCGACTTGAGATCACGGTGTGCGATCGCGGGTTTGCCACGTGTGCCTACAATGTCCATATGCAGATGGGCCAGCCCGGTCGCTATCGAGTACGCCATTTCTAGCATCGTGTCCGGATCGACGCACCGTGCAGTGAGAAAGTCAAACAGGGAACCATTCTCGTGATAGTCCGTTACCAGCCACAGCTGGGTCCAGGTGCCATTATCTGAAACAGAAAACATTATTGTGACTTTCTTTAGACACAAAATATTCTTCTCTTTGAACGCAATCTTACCTTTGTTGTCAGCCGCGATAAAACCAAGAATGTTTTCATGGCGCAACATAATCGTCTGGTAGATTTCGGCTTCCCGGAACCAGGAGCATTCCTCGCGGCTGGAGAATATCTTTACGGCCACATTTTCGCCCCGCCATCTACCGCGCCATACCTCACCGAAGCGTCCCTTGCCGATCACCTCGACCAGCTGTATCTGGCGAGCGATGGAGCGCTGCACCAACAATGGCAGTCCAGCTATAAAGAAGAGAGGTACACAGAACAGCGTCACGTTTTCCCCTTTTTTAAGGAACATTCTTCGTTTAATCAGTTACATACCAGAACCGGAACCGGATGTGGTCATCTCAATAAAATCCTGTATGGTGGTGTGTCCGTTCAGGATCGGATAGCTTGCACCACAGACCGAATCTTCGGGCAGTATTTGCCGGGCGCCACTGTTACGCTTGCGGCGTCCGTAGAAAATCACGAACATTACAACGACGGCCAACAGCACGATTATAGTCACCGTCAGTATGACGAATACCGAGAGCGACAACTTTTCGTCCTCTTGGGCTGTACACGCAGACGACACGCATTTGCCAATGCAAATCAATCGTTGTTCAAGGGTTGAGAAACCACAGCATATCGTATCGGGAAATGGGAAAAGTTTTATTAGAAAACGTTGCAAAAAACAAGTGCGCGGAAGGGATAAAAATCATAACTATTCATATCCAAGGAAAAATGGAGAACGGGAAAAAGGATAAGGGTAATAGAAGAAAAAAAAACGGCAGTAGAAAATCATTTAATTTTATCGGGCTTTCGTTATAGCCTTCGCGGCAAGGGGTCGCATAATAGCTAAAACTTGTATTTCTTTTGTTTTGCGGTTGATTCCTTTTTTTTCATTTTCGCCACGATATGGCGGATGGGCGGCAAATTGTTTCACATAATTTTGCTAACCTCATTTGATGGCGCTAGTAAAATTATGGACACACACTTGCAGTGCACCCTTGGCGAGTTACCGATCCCAGAAGATACAAGTTTTTACAAAAAAAAAATCCCACACACACACACACATACATAAACTAACTAACATAAAGCTACACACAGCACAAGCAGATTACCACCTCCGACCGGTTATAGGAGCGTCTAGTACGTACAAGTGGTGGCCAATAGCGCAAAGGCACAGACGACAGGCGAAAAAGTTGTGCAAATCCTATTCGAAGTTAGTGAAGCGTTAAAATAAAAACTAAACCTCTACCCGCCGGTGCAGTGGCGTGCACGGGCGGCGGGGCAGATGGGAGCGATGCAGGGCAAACAACAAGCGGATTAGTATTATTCACGTGTTTTTACGACGGACAACGACCATGACACCGAGACGACGATAACCACCATCACCGAAATTATACACCCAACAGTTAGTGACGCACACCCATACACACACACACACATTCGAACACATACATTCACATGCGGATACACGTACACATATACACATTTGCACTTTCTTTTTCGCTTTCTCACTCTCTCTTTTCCCCCCCATGCAGGTGCACCCCGTTCTGAAGCGTACTGCCATATTAGATGCGCACAGGGAAGCATTTTTTTAAAAAAAGATTAAAAAAAGCATGCATAAGCCGATAATAGTAAGCGTAAGTAACTCTTCACGATGGGCAGGCTGCAATAAGAAGCACTGTTTCAAAAGAACAAGCAAATTTAATGGTAGAAAATACGTGTTGGGAACAGAAAGTGAGCAATAAAAGTAGATAATGGATGGGTTCTTGGATGGAAAATTGTATTCACATTCTGTAGAATGCATTTTTGCTCGTGCTTGCACCCGTTGAAGCCGTACATGCGGACGTTTCATCCATCATACATATGCACACCCGTAGACATCCTCCTCCCCAACTCCAAAAAAGCGTCTCCATCCTGTGAGGAGTTGTTAGGTGGGTGGAAAAATAGGAAAGCAAACAAGCTTCAAGGAAATGCGGGTAAAAATTCCAGTTCAGTGGAACGGGAATAGTGTGTGCGCTTGGAAGCAGCACAAACAATAAAGTTTTCCCGCAAAATATAGGAAAACAGTGCGTAACAACAGTAACGGTTTGAGGAGGATGTGTCGAGAGTATACAGTGATGTACATGCGAAATAAATTATTTATAAAGTACAATTCTTCAAACATATTTTTCTTCAGACTACTTCGTCCGTGTGCGTTGCGCTTTTAAAACAGTAAAAAATATGATTGCCGCTACTAAAAATAAAAATGCTAATACACCAACGTATTTTCACCAACCCATCACGTCTCTTCCAGGAAGCGTTGAACGAAGAGTCGTGTGAAGAGCAAGTAGTTATACGAAATAGGAAAATCCACACTGCTCGGTGCCGTTCTCTGTACGAAACAGTGTAAGCCTTTCCCCAAAAACTATCCACCGGTGACGATGGCAGGGTGTAGAGTTTTCCATCCAGTGGAGGTTGAGAAAAATCGTTCTGACGCGTGAGCAAGCTGAAGAACGATTATCTGGCCATGGCTTGGAAAAATGTCGAAACCTCCCGTCCGCATGAATCCCCTCATGCGACGCAAGAGTGTTCAGAGTGGTGGGTTTAATATTTATTCAGCATCTTATTTTTATAACCCATGCATGGCATGGCATAGGAAAAACCCCCGGAAAGTTAACATCGTCGTATCGTTTATCGGAAGAAGAACAAAAAAAAGGTAGAGAAAGAAAAAAAGGCAGAAAAAGGAAGTAAAAAAGGCAAACCACATATAAACTAATAAAACGAAGCGTGCATAAACAACATAAGGTTTTCCGTGGAAAGCGCACTAGTGCGCTGTTATGAGGGAAACATTTTCCTACCCATATATTTTCCATCTTTTCGCCATGCGAAACGCGCGTAAACAAACGGTTCCAAAATGGCGTAAATAAACCAGTTCAGGAAGAAAGCGTATCAAACTGCTTTGCAAGAAAGAGAAAGCGAGAGATGTGAGAGTTTATGTTTGTTTGAATACAATAAGTGGAAAAAGTTAATATAATAAAAAAGCAACATAGAACAAAAGTCCATAAGTTGAAAAGGAATTGTTAAAAAGAAGAGAAAACATAAAAGAAATGCTCTAAAGAGAAAAGGTAGCTACATAAAAGCTAACTTTAACTTTTAGAAAGAATAAGCAAAAACAAATGGAAGCCATTGAAAGAAATTTTGCATAAGAACTTCTCTTGCAAACTTAAAGAACGAAACCATATGCAAATATAATAAAATAAAAAAGCACGTTAAAAGATGTGCGTAAGTAAAACAGTACTGTAACAATTCAATGTAACAAAGAAGGAAAACAGAGAGGAAGCAGAAACAGTGAATGTTTGACAAAGAAATTCAAACAGTGTAAGAACTATCCTACAAAAAAAGAATCCCACTATAGTACCGCATTGTTTCATCAACAACATTATTAGCCCGCTTCCTGCCGATTTCACTCGTCGTTTTTTTTTTTTCGTTTTGTAGTTCCACATTCAATGGAGAGTGGTGAAAAAAAAACATTCTCCCAGCACGCACTCAACCCACCGTCCTTCCCAGTCAATTACCCCGCTCGAATGAAGATGTAAGCTTTATGGCCGTCTGAGATTTCATCGAGTTGATGCTTAATTTTTTTTGTTTTGCCTACTTCGCGAAGAAGGGAAAATTCTTCATCACCCAAAGAGGCAGGAGCGTCGACCAGGGGGAGGTCGGCGACACGTTATGGAAAGGAAATGAAGTGCTTTTCTTGTGAGCAGACTATTAGTTTCGTAAGCCTCATTAGCATATTCGAGCAGAGGTCAGAATTAGTTTGCCCTTTTCGGCTTTGTTCGATTTTAGTGTTAGTGTTTTCTACATATTCTTATTTTTCCACTTTTCCGACACATCCAGGAGACGTTTGTGCTGTTCTGTTGAAAGGATATGTACGAATGAACCGTGAGGTTTAAGGAAGCATTTTTTTTCGACGTATTTACTTTCAAAGCTTCTATGGGTGGAAGGAGTTTTGCCACCCAAAAATGATGTATTCGATTACATCAGCCAGATTCTGAGTTTTTGGTGTAATGTATTTATTCATTCCACCAAGAGTTGGATAAAAATTGGACAGCAATACTTGCGATATTACTAACCAGAAGTACCGTTTTAGATGAGGCAGAATACGCATTCGCACTTCTATTAATCATCATCAGATTCGGTTGAGATGCTCAAAGCTCTCAGATCTTAGGGGCTTAGGAGCTGAGTCTACTCATATCACATACCTTCTTTGTACGATCTCATCTCCTACTGATATTTCCACAAGAAACAATCTCCACTCGGGAGTGACAAAACGGCTAAAACAAAAAAGCACAACAACGCGGCATCAAACAACCAGAGGCAACTAGAGCACAAACGAGTAGGAAGTCCATATGTCAGTATGTTTGTTCCTACCGGATGACTTGTGATTGATGTCTACTGGGGCTTACCACGACCTGGGGGGGGTTTGGTGTATTGTATGTGCACAAAGCTTTTTACTTCTTTCCACCATTTGTTGTACCGAAGGGAAGTAAGATAAATGATACACTAACAGCAACATGACACTCGTTGATCCACCGGAGTATAAACACTTGCCACTTGAACCACAGCAGAGAGAGTTCTTAGACGTGCGGCAAAAGCGTATCCAGCGAAGCTACTACCTCCCTCTCTAAGGTAGGAGAAATCTTACATAATTCTCCACAAGGATTATTCATCGCCTTTCCTCTTGAGTTTCTTCCTAATGTGATTCAGTGACCGGTAACGATTTCCAATTGCCGCAATCGTCCACTGTTTGATATAGTGGTCCGGGTCTGGAAGCAAGCGACCGTTTAAAACATGCTTACATCAGCATTAAAATATGCCACCATCAAGCGGCACACGGTACCAAACACCGGTAAACTTCATAAATATGTCCCAAGTGGGAACACTGTTTCGGTTAGAATGGCCCCGAAAGCAACTATTGGCAGCTTTGTGGTGGACGTTACTTACAGTAAATAGACATCATTAATAGCACTCTCTCGACATACCTCGCTTTTGTTTGCTTCGGAAGTTACATTAAGAAACGTTCCGAATTGCAGAATCGACATTGAAAACCACAAAAGAAAAAATACTCCCCAGGCTAGCACACAAACACACACGCGCGTATAATGCGTGTGACACTTTTCTCTTTCGAGGAATCGCGTTTAGCTTAACGATTATGGGGTAACTTTTCCAAAGCTCGTTTTATGCTAAACTGCTCCAATCCAGCTGCAAACATATCCGCTTAAGGAAAAGTGCGATCGAAAGAAGCCGAACACATCCCATAAACGCAATTCACTAATCTGCCATTGTGAACCAGAAAAACAGAGCCGTTGTTCCACCACAGTAATAACGGCGCGTTTTCGTACGGAAGGGAGCTGCAAAGCGCCTGAAGGTATGCAAGAAAATGGTAATATGATTATTTTAAGTTTTTTGTTTCTTAAATTATAGCACCTTATATGAACAAACCGCACCCAAATATTAACACATAAATGACATATAACTATGATTATTATATTAGATGTATCATCCGTTTACCCGTGAAACGATTGCTAAACAATTTAAAACAGAAATACGCGCACACACATAACCCAATGCCACCAGTTGTGTTGTGTGAAAATCACTCTCTCCTTTGCCTGCGTTAGTGTTGCTTTTCGCTTGAAATGAAATGCTCATTAATTTGCAAATATGCTTGATCGTATTCCCGAGCGACACCCGAACAAAACTATTCACGACAACCCCCCCATTAGTTTGCCGCGCACAAAACCGTTCATACCGCAGCAGTCGATGGTCATTATTTACCACAAAAAGGGGGTGTTGTTTTCCACCCGCTCAAAACACTGCCATCGACAAGAAGAACCTTCAGATAAATGATTACTTTCCCGTGTAGCCCAAATGTATCGATAAATAACAAACACGGATTTCGAATAAAACAAAAAAAAAACGCACACAAAATCAACAACCAACCGAAAACGCAAGGAAGCTGATTTTCGGCGAGCTCGTAAACTCGATAAAATATTGTATGCGGTCAGGCACTGTACCTGCACAACCCCACAAGTAACATCGGGTGGGGGATTTGGTAAAAAGGATGCGAGGCAAATAAAAATATTTGTACATCGAACATTTCGTGTTACATGCAATCAAAACATGCATATAACTCTGGGAACGTGAGTGATTGAAACAAATCCAAAAATGATCTGATTATATGTGTACGATCCATTTTCACCGGTCCTATCCTTTACGGTCTCTCGCCACACAACAGACATGTCTCAATCAATTTAAATTTTGCACCATTCAAATTCATAACCAAGTGTTTCTTAAAATAAACTAATTCTTCAACCCCTCCATAAAATCACCGGGTCGTACCAAACAAAGCATCTATAATGAACGTTTTCCTGTTCGAGAATGCTGTTCCGCTAGTAAAAATGCATAAGCCATTGCTATTTCCGACAAAACAGCGACCGATAAAGGGCCACACCACACCCGCATCCGGATATCCCAATGCGGCCACTAAACGCCAAAATCCGTAGCGACATAACCTTTGTGCTTTGTTCCTGGAAGGACACGAAGTCGAGTCCGCACGCAAATACAAAAACCCGGGAAAATGGCAACCGATGACGATTGCCGTTCGCAGAGAGGCTTCCGATATCCTTCCTACACGAGTACCTACAATGGAAGGGGGAGTTGTAGAATGGGCACAGCACCCCTCCCGCCAGTAGCATGACGCAAGTTAACCAACGATATTTATCTAGTAGATGAAGGCGACTGTACGGTTGACGGTTATGGATTTATAGCGCATTGTTTGTAAGTTGTTTGGGCAGAAATTCCGTGGAATTGATTTCCCACCGGATGGTGCCCAGCTGGCGGCCAGTGGGACACATCTATGAAGGTTTATCACCGATGGAAATGGATGGATCTCATTACGAGCCTTTTTGCCGCTTTTGACGTTACATTCTTAGAATCCTGTGGGGCTGTGGGGACGGTTGCGTACACCGCACCATTGGAGTATGATTAAGGAGCAGAATCAGCTTTAATGAATCCAACCCTGGAATTGTGATGAATAACGCTCACGCACAACACATACACGCAAAACACGTACACACACACACACACACCCAAATTCGCGTTGCAAATAAAGGAAAGTACACGAATAATATAACCGAATGAAGATTAAATACCTGTAGTATGGTTTTGACAGTTAAAATAGTTGGACGTTACCAAAGATGCGGATGATGACTTGACCCAAACAACAATGTGTCCCAGGCTATATAGCATAATGAGGTTGACAGGACGCTCACCAAACCAAACCAGATGATGTTTTGTACTTGAAACAAAACCACACTGAGGGACAGATAAATAGAGACACACAGAAAGGACATGGGTAGGCTGTTATCCGTAACCAGCAACAGTGTACAACGTAGTCCCAGCTTTCCAAACGATTAAAACTCCACAGCACACGGCCACCTCCACGTCCACGTCCAGCGCGAGTGAGTGAAACCATCTGCCCATGCTCACCTGGCGTCAGGTAGCTAAACACGATCTCCAGATTGCAAAGGTCTTCCTTGCAACAACCCATCCAGTGTGGTTCGGTGGTAGTCTTCTGCCGGCACCAGAGAGGATCATGCTTCAGATTAAGCTCTTTATGCTCCACGCACCTTTTGGGTGATATCGCCCGCACAGCACACAGACACACACCCCGTGTACGGGATTGTAGGGAGGAAGAGGTTTGTTTTCAGCCCGAAAGGATGGTAGCCGGAAGCGAAAGAGGAAGGCACGCCACAGCACACAACCACATCATTCCCACCCCGCGGTGAATGTGGTGGAAATACGGAGGTCCGAAAAATAGATGGGAAATTCAGAAGTTTAATAGCAGCTAATATCGATGTGTGCGCTTGACCATACACCTGCATCATTCATGCACATCATGCACTATAAACAAGAGGTCGCACACACAGGACGTGTGGAACCGGAGCTTACTTGCTATCACCGCCACTATCTATCACCGTTGATGGAGCAGCGTTGACTACCCAAACCACAAAAGTGATGAAGGAGGATGGGGATGATGATGAACATGAAAAATAGCTGATGATCTCTTCGTTGATCATTGAATGCTCAGAAGAACAGAAAATGATCAAAAATGATTGTTGAAAGAAAAAAAAACAAAAGATGAGTTATGAGCATGATTTTTATAGTGGTTCTTAAAAATTTTGTTAAAAGACTGTTTTTTTTTTCGAATCCTTTCTTCTTGATAGAGAAATGGCCCATGATAAATGATGATGAACGATAGCGAGTTCCTGATCCTTCGATGCGCAGAATGGCGATGACGAAAGGCAGCAAAAGGATGAGATAAATGCAGTACAGAAAGCCTGTTCGAGAAGTTCGAAGGCTTGAAGAAAGTTTCTGGCAATCAAATTAAAGGGGAAAAGTGTATGATAAAGGACGAAGCACTCAGGATCAATTAGAAGGGGGAAAAAACAAGTAACTGAGAATGAATACGTATTACCGCAAAGGTAAGGAACAAAAAACTTAACGTTATTAATGGATTTCCTTGGGAATTTGGGTCTTCAAGAGAAACAATAATTCAACTTATTAAACATTTTTCTAAATATAAATTTCTTCGCAGTAATATCGACGGAGTACGATGTTTCCAGTTGTTTAGAAAGATAAAACAGTAATCTGTACTTGAGACATCTGATGCTTGGCATAAATTAGTCATTAACCAACCGACTACAAACCACTCCTATACACTGTAAGAGAGCTTCCCCCATTTATGGTCTCATTAAAATATTAAATACTACCCTATCCCATTTGCATCCGCTTGTTTTTGACTGTCGCTGCCTAAAACTATCATTACAGCAACAAACAAAAAAAACTTCGCTACCAAAAGTTTCCCATCGACGGCACACAGAACACGCTAATTAAAGTGTTTCGAAAATGCGCAACTTTATAGCAACCTTTGCCGCTGTCTCTTCCCACGAGAAGACAACATACAACCTAAGGCGAAAAACTTTGACTTCGATACGCGGTTCGAACACGGTCGATTCTCTCCCTATGCTATGACGATTGCCATATTTGGCCATAAGGCTCGCTCTGGAAAGCTTGTCAAATTCGGAGCACACTACCATGGATGGTACTGACGCCCTGGTTAGTGCTTTTCTACGGGATACGACTATCGGCTCCTGCCGGAGTGGAAGAATCAGTAGTGTCCCGCCACACACACACACATTTCCACAGATTAAACTATGGAAACAATTATGCTTGTTATGATGTTCGTTTGCTGCGCGTGGCTGCGTTTTTTCTTCTTCTATGCCAATGGGCAAATTTCAATCATTGGCACGTGAGACGCAAATTAGATGATTCTGACAAAAGACACCTCCCGCCGGGATAATGTGCGCTCCCCTTTTTAACGGACGTTCGGTATTTGGCGATGATGATGGAGCATACCATTGTGCGGAGTGGATGTGAGTGAAACCTAAGCTAAAACACATTTAGTTTTGCTGCTCAAAGCAATTTGGTTTTTGTTCTTCGGAATCATCTAAATCTCATCATCCGCCAAAGACCGGGTGCCCATTTTCGGCTAGATAGGCCCATGTGCGTTTGCTCGGGCTTGTCCATGCGGCAGATCATGAAATTTATATGCGTGCAAATTATCTCGAATTTGAATTTTATAGCCAGAACGCCCTGAAATCACGCGCGCTTTGAAACAAATAGGCATGGGCCAGAACAAACGCGTGCGTGGGGCCGACCGGGCGGGAAAGAGGGCGATACATTACAGCGCAATTCCTTACTGATGACCGAACAAGCTTTGAAGGAGCGGTACCCGATAGAGCGACGGTAATCGACAACCGGCACGGACTCCAACCAACCCACCACCGTGCATTATGCGAGAGCGTGACTATGACAGGGCTGAAAACCCGACTGGAGAACCGGCGACTGGTGGGCGAGTGGAGGTGGAAGTGAAACGCGCACCCGACCGGAAAGAAGCTCTGGGTACCGCGCTCGGTGTTGAAGGTAGCTGACCGGTCTGAAGGGTAACGAGAACGAATTGAAAATTGAAATTACGAGAATCACTGCTGCCTCGAGCAGGTTCCCCAACAGCTATCGGTTCGGCGTTGGGGTCTAGTGTCTTATCATACTGTGCGCGCTGCTGCCGACTGAGTGTGAGCATTCAAGTATGATTCCCCACATTTCACATTCAATTTTGTGCCAGCTTCCTTACAAGTCTAGACATTTGGAGTAATTCGGTTGGAGACGGTTCAGGAGAAGCACACTAACAAAGGATCAGATATTTTTGTTGGATGGTGATCTAGAACGATTACAAAATCAAACTACTATATTATTTATCATCTCGGGGTTTCCAACTCTTCAAGAATATGTGCCTTTATATGTTCTGAAATATCATTTCCTAACAACCTAACGCAACCAAAAATATATTTGAAGTACGCTCTTGATCTTGCCTTCCTCTTCTACTATAGATTAGGCCCATTAGATTCATTGGAATCGATGAGAACTCGTGATCGATGAGAACGCATTAATGTCTTACGAATGCTCAGTACATTGCACTCAGGTACCGGGTGATGATGTCTGCAAATTTTTGGTTTTTTCAACCGGCATTACATCAGCATAATTTTAAACAGCTCCAGACTCTCAGCCAGCAATTAGACGTCAGCATGACGTCTGGTTTTAAGTGATTCTTGAAACGAGTTTCGTTAGCATGTTTAAGACTTCCGTAAAGCAGATATCGTTTTCCACGCCTCAATCAACTTATCGGCTGCCAGGGGTTGGATTTTTTTTTACCAAAGATAATATTTTTGCGAAACATCTCTCACCATCTCAAGCTTTAATGCGCTATTAATCAGCTCACACTGTTGATCCTGTCAAACAAGTTTATTACGGACCATTAGACAGAAGCTGAAACTGGATCAGCGTTACTATCGCTATCATTGGTTGCAAGCCGTTCGACCGCCGCTTAACGAACCGTTGACAAATGACCGGTTTTGATAAATGAAGTATCCGACCGTATCTTCCCGAACACGATTAAAGCAAAACAAGTTCCGGCGCCGAGAGTGGCACCTTGATGACCCAAAGCCTGGTTGCGTTGTTTTATCAGCAAATGCGTTACACTTCTTGAAGTGTAATATCTTCGATTCTGCATCTTCAGTTTGATAGATATCGAACGTTGCAAAACAACGACTAATAAAAGCACAAGAATGCCTGACGTAAGTTGGGCGATGTTTGCTGTATGTAATCAACAACAGTTTGTGGCAATTCTCCATCACTCCTAGAACTGGTATACAACTCGAACATTCTTTTCGAACATTGTGCTTTTTTGAATCCTTCACATTCCCAAAATTGAGGAGAAGCATGCCCTATCATTGAGGAACAGGAAAACATCGGAGAGGAGACATACTTTCGTGTCGAAGTAATGAAAATGCAACAGAGCAATCCGTATGACGTATTTGGGTGTTTACTTACGGAAAGAGATTGCACCACACAAAAGTGGGAGAAGAAATGGTATAACTACACCCTTCCCTGCAATCTTTATCATTAATCTTTATTACCATTGTCTCCCGTCATGTCCTCATGGGTTTACCCTTGCCGAAAGACGCAATGATGACATTCGCACCGATGACCTCTTGCGTCATCGCCCTGCCCGCCTGCTAGGGGGGGCGTATGGAATAGCATCACCGAGAGTAATGTGGTGACAGTGAACGAAAAGAAAAATTACCATCAATAATCACCAGTTATACAGTATTGAAGGCGTGGAAGCGCAATTGCAGGTGGTAAGATAAACAAACTGTTGGACATTATTTCATGTTTTGCTTGATTTTCCAACTGAGATATCTTATAGTTTTGGTTCACTACCATTTGGCGCAGAGTTGTGGAAAAAGCTTTGAAGTAAGTACCTTCGATTAATAGACATTAGTTATCGTTAAATGCCCCCAAGCAAACTTCAATAATTTTGGATATAGATAAATATAGCTTAGATTGTTATCTCTGATCAGTATGATAAAAATAATGTCCAACTGCACCTTCATATCTTCAAAAGATATAAGTACTCATTCGAAAGAAAATTGTGAAATAAAAAATAAAATTGATGTTAACCAAAATTCTACATTTCAAATGGCAAATCATTTATGGAGCATTCTTTAGGAATGTGTATCTCGTCAAGCTTGACCAACATCCAACCAACGAGAATAATACTTTTCTCCAGTGGACACGATCGGGTACATCTCTTCCCGCTCTTTGCCTCAACTACACGCGCACAGCTGATGATCTCACATCACATTTATTGATTTTTATCATCGCCATAGCTTATTACTGTTATTACCATTATCGTCGTCATCGTCAACATTAATCGATTCCAATACGACCGCTGTTGCTACTTCTTCTTAGCGGGCGAGAGATACGCCTGCGCAAACTGCATGCATGCGCATCGCCTACTTTAACACCGAAAGCCTGGTCTGGTTGCGTGCCATTTATACGTCGCAACGACGAAGACGACGGTGACGATCGGGCAACTATATCGTTAATTTTTATCACACGGCAATTTTTACTTCACTCCTTATTTATGCCTTCGTTTTTGGGGGGACCCCCAACTTTGCATACACTCTTTCCTGCAGAAGCTCTCTCTCGTCCAAATGGCCCAATCGTAGCCACAACAAAACGACCGGAAAAGGAGTGCGCTCGATGAAGTAAGGAACGATTTGCAATTGGTCGAGACCACCCTCCTTGAAGGTGCTTGGGAAGTGGTTTAAAGGTCCACGAGCAAGAAATTGATGCTCTTGCTCGTATTTTCTGTTATTCGTTTTTTGGTTTACGTAGGAGCCTTGGTTTTGTATTATTACACATAATTTGAGACCACTATAGTGATATGATTATTGCGGAAAGCAATTGGAACCACTCTATTACTTCGGACAAAAAAGGCTTTAAAAAGGTATCTCAGGCTTCTGTAATGTATCAAGGTCTTACAGAGACCCTCAGACAGAACAGTTTTATTTCCATTTTACTTTTTTCGAAAAAAAGGACAAACGGCAAGTGCACAGCAGTCATTTGCTTCCGATACATTCAACTCCACCCATCCATTTCCATCTCGATCCTGTTTGTTCGAACGCCGGAGATTCATATGTCGTTTGGAGAAAACACAAAGTCAAAACACCCTTCCGCACAAAAGATGGGGGGCGTTTTACGGGCGTCAGCTTGCAGACCAAACGAAATAAAAAATGGCTATATGACGATGATGGGTAGCATCCGTATGAAATAGTACTACAACAGCAGTCTACGGTAGCTAATAGGTGAAGTTGGAAAAAGGTTTTTGCCTTAGCATATCCCTTTTTTTCGGTAAATAGGGAAAATTAAGAGTATGTGACCTTTTGTATCTGATTTGGAGGACTTCAGACATATCAGACGTAATTTTCTCTTTTCACATATAACTTTCCCAACTGTTCGAAGTAAGATAAAAGGTTTATCGTAAAAAAAAAAACAAACTTTCCTTTACCGGTGAACGATAGCATCAAATCGATGATAAACAGCACACGACAGATGTTGTGCTGGAGTATTATAACTCGAAATGAATTATGTTTGTGCGATTGACGCATCCAATATCCCTCCTACTGTTACCATTAGTGGTTGAATTTTTGGAAAAGGTTCCATCAATACACTTTGGATGAAGATAGAGAGAGAGATTGATTTGAACAAGATTTTGAAGAAGATCATTTTATTGCTAAATTGTATTCATCTTTCCCTCAAATTACACACAAAAAGCAGTAAATAAATATTACAAAAAGCACCCTACTGTAGCGCAATAAATGATTGTAATGTAAGATAGGCAGAAACATCCCTTATCCAAACAAATCCTTTCCCGATCGGTATTGGCATAGGATCAAGATAAGTAATTTCCCACCGGTCGGCTACGGTCGTGTGAAACAAATTTCTCTTTGACCGTTGCGAACGTTACCCCAAAACACCGATTATCGTCGTGCAGCACAACGAAGATTGCTCCACAAAGTCAAACTCGAAGTCGATGCTGTTTAGCTTAACAGCCCCGAAAAAGTGTTGCCGGGATGGAAAGTTTCCTCAACCTTTTTTTTTTCGTTCTCCTTCTAAATTCTAGCCCAAAACGAACAGCGAACCCATTCCCTGCTGATGGACGGAATGGAAATGAACTACCGAATGGTCCAAACGTTCTAGACCGTGTCTCCCCACATCCTCCACGGTAGCAAACAAAGACGACTGGCAGTTACCAAACACGAGAGTCAAGTCGAAAACACTAAAGTAAACTGTTCAATACACTAATACACACACACACACTCACCCATACATACATACATACAGAGCGGAAAACATACTTTCTGGGAATAAAGAAAACCGGACGTACCGGAAAGCTCCCGGCTTAACTCGGGTTAATTGAATCAACGATGGCTCGATTTGATAAGAGATTCTGATCACGCATTTTCATCACTGCCGTGAAGTTTTCCGGCTTCGGACTGGAAGGCAGGCAGGCAGGCAGGATGAAGGGAAGAAGTTCGCTTTCTTATGAGCTTGTTCCCTTTCCTTTTTTACGCTTTTTTTTTGCCCAATTCCATGTTTCAACATTGACGAAATGGAAACCGCACAAGGTAGGTGAGCACTATTAGACGATTGGCGCTGCGGTAAGAACAAGGAAACCGTCCCTTGTTCCATCCGAAAAAGAACAAACTTTAACCCCCACCCGCCCGAAGCTCGGGGTACTTGTGAGTGTGTGGTTTGTACTGCGGCACACCGTTAATACCGCAGAACAACGCACGACTTCACATCGTTTCCGACCGATGGTGGAGCGCAAAACGAGAAAGCAGCGCCCAGAACCGTAGTCGCAATGACTCAACAAGCAGCTAACGAGATACCACTTTAGAATTAGAAGATATTTGGAAAATGCTACCACCCCCGGGCCGGGCTAACCATTTACCGTCCAGCACCGGAAGGGCGGAGAGACGAAGGGTACCGAAAATTGTCTCCAAAATTTTAAACTCGATCTCAAATTGAATGAGTTTCCAGCGGCAGGATTTTGATGCCGGCAACCACTAACGTCAGCGTTGTTGACTTTTAAGGATTCCTGGGCACGCGAAACGGACACGCGAACAAAGTCCATTGCTCCAACAGGGGCGGCACAATTTGACAAAAAGAAAAAAAAACCGCAAAATTTACTGTCGCGGCCGCGGTACTTTTCTTGTCGGGGACGAAGGTTCAAGATATGGAATAGGACGACCACCGCAGCAAACGTTATTTGCGACCAAGTGCCGCTGGACGAGAGCTATATAATTGTGGTAGCACCCGGAGTAACAAAGAAATCTAACGCTGCAACTAGAGGTTCCCTCAATGAATAACTCAATTGTTCGCAATGTATGATAATTCTATTGTAGCAAGTTACAATCATATTTTGGTGACAATTGACTCGGAGTGCACGGATTTACAAAGAGAGATGTTGAAATGTTTGATGAGAACAAAATCTTTTCTCAAATGTGTAATTTTGTAACGCAGTCAAACCAAGGTGACCATATCCATGGTTTTGTGTTACTAGAGTTTAATTAAAATTGAAAGAGACAAATCACATCCCAACTCCTCCGTCTGGAGATAAAAAGGATGAACATAAAATCTTAACTACTTCCTAAGTGCTAACCATTGTTTTGTCTATTTCATGATATTGCCCTACGAAGACTGAGTTTATGACTGCTAGAGGACCGTTCCGAACGGAACCCACAGACATCTTTAAAAAAGTAAAAACACTTCTTGGTTTCATAGTACGATTCGATGCACATCCGGAGAAGGATTCACATTGTAGCTAAAATAAGATCACACCATTCCACACCACCGCGGCATGGCACACCAAAACACTGCTGCTTCGTTTTGCAGCAGTCGTCAGTGGGAGTCATTTGTAAGAATCTCTCCTTCACGTGCCATACGCCGTACATGTCCGGCGTGACGTGACGCAGCCGGTAACCGGTTAGAGGGAGTTCTTACTTAAATGCACCTTTCACACAGCCGAACCAACAACACCACATCGACCTTTCTATTGTGTGTGTTTGTGCATCGAAAAATTGCACCCAGCCACCTTGGAGAAAGGAAATTTCATTAGCCGTCCATTTCATTTCGGCTACCATCGTAACAATCTAGCGTCTGTTGGGGACTTTGGTGCGCCCAAAGAAAAGCTTCCTAGAGAGTTTCGTTTCCCTAGAAATGAAGTTGATCCTTGTACGGGGCGAATCATTTCTGTACATAACTTTCCCAGAAGCCAGGTACGAGAAGCGGTAGGATCTGCAAAGATCTCCCCTTACAGACTTATTGTCCCGTCCCGCAAGAGCCGTGTGACGGTGGCCGCCAGTTGCTCCGAAAGACATGCTAATTAAATTTCTTGCACTGGGCCACTCGGCTCTCGAGACGGGATCAGGCATTTTGATACGCTTTATTGCGCTTCCTTTAACTTTTATTCTACGTACACCGTCGGGATGCTCACTGTTTGGTGGAGCCTCACTGCTACGCTGACCTTTCCCGATAAGACTTTCGACCAGACCCTAATGGATAAGGATCGGACCATGGCGAGGCTGTACCGAGTCCTAAAAATGGTTCACGTTTTCTCTCCTATTTTACTGCACCGGTCAATCCGGGAAGCGAACGCACCACGAGCAAAGGGCGAAGTACATAAAACACAAAGCAGCAACACCCGAAAGGTAATGTGACACCTTTGTGTTGATTTAATTAACTTCGGACCATTACATGGCCGGGACGTTGTCGAGAAGGTGAGGAGAGGGAGGGAGGGAGGGAGTAATTCTGGAACCTACACCCACTCGCATTTACAAGGGATCAATGCCAAAGTTACTGTTGTCTGAAAGCGAAAAGCCGTTGTCAGTGGTGCGGTTTGTTCCTGTTTTATGGTCGATTCACTTTCACCTCCTCAAAATCTACCCCCGGACATGTCCTAGCTCACGGGCGAGTTGAATTCTCACTGACTTGCGGAGAAGATTTTGCAAAGTTGATGCTACCTGCAACCATCGCACCGGATCACCCGCAAAAGCGGGAACGGGAAGTCATAAAATATCTTTCTGATGGGTCACTCTCATAAAATGGAGCCCCATATCCGAGTGCCTCGGGAGGATTGGTGCGTGTGCGGTATCGGATGTGGCAAAAAGGTGCCAATGATCCCGCTCGTACACCCGGGGACAGGAACAAACGGGTGTCATCCGCTGGGGGATTCCGATTTTTTGTTGTATCCGCTCTTGCCACTAATAACGTACATTATGGGTGGCTTTACGAGATGGGTTATCTTGCGAACAAGAAACTAAATCCGGGTGTTCGAACTGCCGTGACTAGCTTAATCGTGCCCGGGAGGAGGTTATTTCCGCGATCTTCCACTGTTGGTGACGGTTAATACGATCCGGCACACCATCAACGCATTTAATGGGCCGCTCTCCAACGCTTCTCCGAAGCGGAAAAAGGGTGATATAAATAAAGAGGTGGCCAGTGATCCTGGAAACCAACAACACACTTCATATCTTTCGGCAAGGCTTACCAAACATGTATCGCACCATCGTTCAGCTAAGGATTCGTACTTCACGGCGACCGTGTTATTCAATATCGCCGCCATCGAGAAGATAACACATTAATGGAAGATTTTTTGGACGATATTTTTGGTTTCACGCTGGGAATGGGGGTGGAGGGGGGGGGGGAGATGGAGGCCCCGTTTGCCGGTGGATTTCGCACTTCGGAAACCAAGGCTACCCGCAAAACCCACGACCGAATGTCGTCGCGAGAGTGGTTTTGATGGGTTTTGATGGGTTTCAGTTTTATCTGGTCTGGTGTCAGTTTTACACTTTGGTAACAATTTATCTTCGCTTGTCGCTGGGAAAATGCGGCACGGCGTAAACTCTTCCACCCGCCCAACATCGAAGTAGACGGCAACGGGAGGACCTGCCGTGTTTGTGGACATATTTCAGGAAAAATAGCAAAGCATCGGTACCACACGTTCGTCGCCTACGGTTTTGTCTTTTGTGTGTTGCAATGGTCCAACTTCGAACTGGTGGGTCCACAACCCCGGCACAATCTTCCACCAATCGCAGAACGCATTGCCGTGCAGCAACCGTCCGCCAAACAAACAGCGTAGAATACAGTGTCAGATTACGGTCTGAAAACTTTCTTTGTGTACCGATCGCTTACCGCACACACAGCCGACGGATAAACTGCTGCTGTTCCTACACACTTCTTACGACACTGTCGTACGTGTGCGTATTTTTTTTTTTTATATTATCATGTGAGAACTCAGCCGGCAATTTTTTTTTTTTACTTTCTTGTGAATCGGAAAAACTTTCACGGGTTTCACAAGAAGATTGGATATTTTTTTTATGAAAGCACAGATTTGCTTCCACAACTCCAACAAAAGCCGCAGAACATTCCATTTGAAAAACGATTCAAACAACAACAAAAATGCATATAAATAAATTGCTAATCGGTTCGTGTTTGGAACCGAAACATTTAGTGGTGCCCAAAGAGCAGTGGGGAGAACTACCATTGGAAGTTCGATTTAATAACAATCGAGAGATAAAATCGTAACTTCAGTCATGGCTAATAATAAATAAAAGAAAATCCTTAACGTTATTAGCTAGTTTCAAGAAATCGATCATCACCCTCATTATTGCAAGCGAAGATCGTAAAATTTAAAGTCCATTTCGAAGCCATTCATCCAGGCTAATCCAGACTACAAGGCATTTTGTTTCCCACTTGGCTTGATTCTTTTCATGGCGTGTGATTTCGCTTAAAAATTAACAACCCTATAAACCAGACACCAATTAACCAAACGCCAATATTCTCGTTACCAGACACACTCGTGAACCGCCCGACTTCCATGTTCAACAGTTTCGATTACGCGAATTCTCGTTAGAAACAAAACTTTACAAGCTCGTTTTTCCATCTGCCTCATTTGATGTGACACAGCTTAGCTTCGCAAAAGGCAGGAACGGAATTAAATAATGCTACTGAAACAACACTTCACCGATGGTTGGACAGTGAAGTAAACAATCCTTAACCAATGACGGAGATCCTCGTGTGTAAATGGAGGAACGAAAATTGACCATTAAAACAAGCGCACGATTTGAAGTTTTATCTCCAGCACAACACGAAGCTTCTTCATCCGGAACGTCACCTTTGCTTCCTGGAATGACTTCTTCAAACAAAACGCATCCACAAAAAAAGGGGGAAAAATACATCTACCCCAGGGTCAACTCCCTCACCAAGCTGGGAGAAAAGTCCTTCTTCTGGATGCACGTAACCATTTTCGTTTCACAGCTCTTTTTACGATTGTGCTTGTAATAAAAGCATCGAGGGATAGGACACACCAGACAGCCAGTGTCGTCACTAGGGCTACACCGCACACTACTACTGGGAGCTTTCGGGCTGAAGCGCCAAAACATCATTATCGCAACCCACACCAAACCCCACGGTTCAAAACATCCACTTCGACTTCAATGAACAAATTGCACTTTATGTCCATCCTCGTGTGCCACACACGTGTTTGGCGGATAAAGGACACGCACAGCCGAACTCATAAACGACGAACACGCGGAAAGGTTATCCATCTCACGATGGTTAAGGATTCAGTACTGGAACTCTTCTGAAAACCGGTTCGGGTCGTGAATCACCCCCGAAAGGGGATCGGTTCTTTAAATGCTCTTCTAATGTTTATATGTTTCCTACCGAAATTACTGCGAACCGTTTATTACCCACGACGCGTTACATTCTGATGTTTTTTCTTCTCCCTTTAACTTTACCCAAGACTGGACCGAAGGAATGTTTGGTCGCTTTAAATATTAAAATAGCTGTAAAATGTTTATCCACACTTCTTTGTTGTCCATTTTATACCATCCAGCAGCACCGACTGGCATGATCGTGCCACACAGACACAATTCCCGATCGTTCCTAATCCGTTATCTTCCGAAGGGATAGAGAATTTAACCAGCACGCGTGTGTTTGGCATTTAAAGGATTGTCTTTTTCTCTGTTTTTAAAAAAGAATGGAACGAAATCACCATTTACGCTATTTCCGGTCAAAGTGCAAAGCGCTGCACACCAAAAAAAGGGACGCAAACGAAAATCTGTAAAGAAAAGTACCCTTTTCTGCCACACAAAGTGCTATCAGGGGAGTTTGCCCTTTTCGACGGTGGCGACCATGAAGACAAACATAAGAAAAAGTCTAAATCGAATCGAATGGGTTATATCTTGCATGAGAAGGCGCACGTCGGCCCGCTCCATGATCGTGACGGTTTCGAATGGCGCCTGACAAAGGAAGACAGTGGTAGATGGCACAACTATGCTGAAAGTATTTTTCCCTATGTCACAGTGACTTCACAAAAGAAAAGAAAAATGGAAAAATATTTTTCTCACCATTTTGCTTATCTTTTAGCTGCGCGTGACACAACAACAAAAAAACGAGTTCTCCCAGGACGTACCTAACGGAAGCATTTTACTCTTATAAACGCTCGGTCCGTACACCTTCCGTGAATTGTTCATCTATTTTAAACCGATTTTCACTCGCGCCGAGTTACTGTATTGGTAAAGGCGGAAGACTTTAAAGTGATCTTCATCCTGGCAGCCAATCAAAACGTGACGGGGGAAGAAAAACTCTCAAATCAAACTCAAGTCTCAACCCGTCATCCTAAAGGCAGGACGGCACATCACAGAGGATGAAATAGGTTTTCGAGATAGAAATCCAGAAAAAAAAATGTCGAAGGAACCCTTTTTTCACGATGGTCAATTGCGGCGGTCCCTTACAACCCACGAAGAGAATTCGTATCGGCTTGCCTATCAAATTACCGAACCATCGATGCGATATCCGCTTCGTGACCAGAAACGCCAACGGAGTTGGACGGAACGGGCAAGGAAACAACCAGACACCGGTGCGTTTTTCAACGCGTTCCCAATCAACACCGTCCTATCTCTCTGTCAACATTCAGCCGTCCGTTCGAGGCAGGTATTTTAATTCAGTTCCGTTCGTCCGTCCGTCCGTCCATTCGTGCGTTTATTCGTTCCTGGTCGGTAATCGGCATCGCTGGGGGTGTCGATAACGATAAGCAACGCCAATGGAATGCTCAAGCAGGTGATCCCAAAACCTCACACAAGACACTCAGCAAGAGAAAGAGATAAAATGAGCGGCCGTAAAGAGAGATAAAACAAACAAAGCAATCAGAAGAAGGAAACGTTTCATTCCCGCCCGTACTGGTATGTTTTTTTGTTCGAGAAATGGAGACGCCTGGTCATTTTCAAAATCAGCTTCAACACAATTCACTAACCGACAGTGGTGCACAACTGGACACTAAAAACCCAACACACGATTATTGAAACTGATCAACAAACTTTTAAAAAAATAAAATATTGAAATTGTTTCTTATTCTATGAGCATTTGAAATTATCATGTTAGGAACATAACCACCATTTGCTTTACTGCGCAAATTCCGCACCGTATCACCTGTACAGGTGTCACTAACACAAGAACTTCACCATCCTCTTCAGGCGAATGTAAAATTCTTTATTTTAAGAGCATTCCTAATCAATGATAAATATTTAAGAAGTTTAGTTGCAGTAATTCGATTAAATTATTCAGCGCCGACTGATAAAAAGAGCGTAGTAAAACGTTTTCCATCGTCCTTTTTTTTTTTGTTCGAACTTGTTTTTCCACATCTTCCGTTCCAGCCCGAACGCGACCGTAGCATCGTGAAGCGACCGAGGGCTAGGGAAGAATCAAATTTCGAATTCATTGCTGACCTCCTTTATCGATAAGTGTACTTTGGCTTCATTTACCGAACTCGCCACCCATTTTAACCTCGCTCTAATCCGCAACAAGCACATGCCGGGTCGGGAATTGCTAAAATTGGGTTCCAAACCCCCAAACCAACAGTCACAACACGTTCGTTATCGGAAAGCGGGAAGCGAACGGGCTGGACTTTATCTATCCATTAAGTTTTAACTTTATTTTAGAGCGGAGAAATAAAAAGGTTCATTTGTGCTAGGCCAATTATTTGTGCCACGAGTTGCTCTGAACCCGGGCGGGCATTTAAACACCTAAACTATGGAATAATACGATTGTTTTAATAAATCGGTTAATAAAGTAGAGTACACATTTCTGCTGAAAACATTAGTTGGCGGATAAGCTTTGATTTTGATATGTAAGATTCCTCTAACAACATTGAAATTACAATCTTTAATATTACAATTAAAAAAACTATTGGAATTCTAAGAAAACTATACATGGCTATTATATAAGTTTAACATTAAAGTTCCAAAACTTCAAGCAAAAAAATCACTGCAAACCTAAACATGCAATATCCTTGAGCTATTTCATTCGAATTAAAAAAGAGCATACTAAAACAAAATAAGAACAAAAGATAGGTACAAGCAAAATGGCAACCGGTTATCATAAGAAAACAAGCAAAGGGAAAGTGGGAATATAAGCAATATATAACAAAATAGAATTAAAAAACGATTCAAAAATCAATTTGTTTGGAAAAATAATTTACAGCATTCCGGAAAGAAACTATTTGGCAATATCTTATAAGAAGAATAAATATTAGAGCAGAGGAAAGTAAGCATAAGCATGGAAACGAAAGAAGAGATTTTTTCCACTGTTCAGCCGTCGCTTCATGGTCAGCAAAATCATACGCGGAAATGAACATTGAAATTAGTACACTGTACAACGATAAACCACTTTTGCCAATTAGATACAGTAGACACATATAAGAGTAAGCAACAAAATCGATAAGCTGTTCGTTATGCGAATATGAACTAATTCTTTTGCTATCCTGGGAGAATCGGTGTGCATGGGAATGCGAAAAATTTGGATCTATATTACAACACGAAAATTATTGCATGGAACAAATTGCTCTCCGTTTAAATTCTACGACATCTTCTACTGCCATTGAACAAAACAAAAATTAAACAAAACGAATTTAACAGTGGGAACAAAATCACTGCAGGAGCTGAGTTTTAAAATGGATGTTCCAAATGTACCTGGTGTGGGCAGTGTTAGGAGTTTGTTATTATTGCAGAAATCAGTGGAACAACACTCGATCATGAAGGAGGTACTCTTTTCCTTTGAGGTTAGACAACTCAGTGGCAACCGATCGGCCAGGTCGTACTTTTTCGTCTTACAGCTATCCCGCCACGATACCGAATCGCATGATGAGAGGGTTGAGGATCACAGTTGGTGGTGGTGGTGATGGTGATGATGGAATTCATGATGACATACGTCGTTGAAGTGATTTAGGAGCAATGGCGTGTTTGCGGATCAAAACCACAAACATTTAGGTTTATATTTAGTTGGACCGGTTTAATGACACAAACGCATTGAAAGAGAGAAAAAGGGGAGAGAAAAGAACAACGGTATAGTTATGTATGAGCTCAAGAAACAGCGTTAAGTGTGATAAAAAAAACATATCGAATTGATGTTTATATTCAATTTTGTTTCAAACTGTGATAACATTGATGAAAACATACGACAAAAGGGACAACATTATCTAAGAATGTGGAGCATCTTATTATTATCCCTAAACAGAACACAACAGAGGACGAAACATTCGAAGGACCACAAGGAGGCTCTCGGAGAAGTCATCGGAAAAGGGGAAAAATAAAACAAAACAGAGAAACACTGCTGCAACCAACAAAAACAACAAAAATCAAATCGATTAATTTTATGGAAAGTAACTAAAAGTGCGCAAAGGGGCGTTACAAAATAGCATGTAAATTTAATAAGCAACAATAAATAGGGAAAGAAAAAGGAACCGGAAGGGACATTGCGTCAATTTGCTGTCAACAGGAGAAAACATAACAAAATTAGTGTCGCAAACTCAAAACAAAAAAAAGAACGCACGGAAAGAAATCTAGATAATAAAATAAATAGAACAAACAATACAAAATATCAGTTCATTCAAGACCGGGCACAAACAAAAGCGAACTTTGCTGTATTAGACAACTCAAACGGTATTTATCTACTTGTATGAATCGGTGAAGGTGTGTTGGTGATGGTGGTAGTTTGGAGCATGTAACGTTCCTTCGTCAGTTTCCAATGGAACTAAACAAACGTTAACAGTTTTGTATTGTGTTCGTAGGTCAAATGCTACTGTTCGTTTAAAGTAAGCAAGAAAAGTTATGTGGAATTGTGACACTTTTAAAAACGAAAAAAATAACAACATAAACGCGTGGTGTTAATGTTAACTGAATTCAAATAATAAGCAATCAAAAAAGGGGAACAGAATGTGGAGAATTTTTTACCAAACTTTCAAAATAAAACGAAAAAAAAGATATTAAAAAAGTAATAATCATAACTGTAACAGCAACAAAAAAAAAATTAACAAAAAATCATAACAAAAGAATCAAAACACAAACAAAACAAGATAACAAAATGTAACGTAAGAAAGAAATTAAAGAAGTAAAAAAAAAGACCGAAGCGCACCTTCCACCATTGGCGTCGCGGGTTTGAGAGACAAATTACACAAGTCGGGTCCGTAGCAACAGTAGTGATCGTTTGGCGTACCATCCGTCTTATTACGGCACCAGTTCCAGGTAAACAGACCCAGATGGTCCTTCAGATCGAAACACCTTCAGAAAAGATTGCGGGGTGAAATTAACATTATTCCACTGTCAGCATGTAGTTGTTGTTCTCGTACGGTTAATGTTATACAGTCTTCTGCAGTGTTTGAAATGTAATTCTCCATTCGAAATTGTAAACGCTCATGAATTTTTTTTCTAATGTCTCTATTCGATGTAAGCATATTAAGGCAGGAACACAAGTATATATTAATAACACAGTACTCTGGTGGGATGATTTCACCATGGCTACTCTTGGTGAAGCAACAACCATTATGTCCGCAAAGAGAGCCCACATGCTCCAAAAATTTATTTCCGTACCAAAAAGAATCAACCATTTTGTACATTATGTGTGGCTTCTATTTCAAAAATAACAATCTATGCAAAGCAGCACACATACACAGACGCACGAAAATGATTCAAACAAATAGAATATATTTACTGATTTCACCGCTATTCAGATCGAAATCTCATTACCAATCATCAAAGGTTGCCCTCCGCTGTACGGACACGGACAAATAATGAGGCAGAACAATTTTCTGCCGAATCGTTACATAAAAGGAATCCATTCATATTTTATATTGCTTCCTAGTGGCACGATGGTTCTAATTTGAATTATTTCTAATTCGCTGCGGAACATGAAGCTCTATTGAAAAGCCGATTTGATTTGTAATCAACAATTGTACCAGCAACAACAGCACGGTTATGATTACATTTTATCATTTGTTAATGGTTTTGGGAACATGGCAGAATCCTAACCGCCATTAACTTCCAATTAATTTAATGTTCTAACTAGCCAAACATAAACAGTGGTCAAGCGAGCGGACATGCAAACACTCTTACCAGCGCATGTAACGATCATTAACAATGACCGAAAGAAGTTATATTTTTGCCTAATTTAAATAAACCAAAGCACTCACCATGTGGAAGGGAATATGATTCAGCAACCATTCCACACTCACACTACACACGGTGTTTCGACCGGTGCCGTTTAGCAACTGCTTTCAGTTTAATTAGCAGACTATTTATCGGGACCGTGCGTTACACGGCTAAGCACCAGCAAGAGCCTCTGGACAGCTATCAATTTCTCCATTAAATAGACAGTTTTAATTACCGACCAGCGGTATGAAGTGTACAGCACTATTTTAAATAGTGGTACGGAGCATGGAAGCTTGACCACTCGGTATACGTTTCGTGTCGAAACTTTGCAGTCCATTGGAGCTTGTTTCGAGCTTGCAGAATACTAATGCGAGACAACGCATTATATATGATCCGTCCACTTAACACTAGGTCTAGTTAGTTGCTGATTATTCATATGAATTAAGCAACCTCCTTCATGTCTATTGGGACCCTTTTATTCATCAGCGTATTAACTGTTGATAATACTTTGAGAAATACCACTTTTATCTTGAGCTTTTTGGAAAAAAACCATGTTATCTGTTTTAATCGCTCATCTTCCATGTCGTTTACAAGCATCATTGTTCTTAATTTTCACTTGGTAAGCTCCAAATTTATTAGTAAAATTGATAATGTAAGACTTCGATTTATGACTGGACATATTCTCATTTAATTACGCTTCCGAATCGTAGTAGAGAAAGGCCAATGTAATTCCACCGAATACCGAAGCCTAAAGACATCTTGATTTTAAAAATGCTTTGCTCCATACATAGAATTTAATTATTTCTAACGAGCGAGAGAAACATTTAAAACTACACCCCCATAAATGTCAGCTCGAAAATTCCCATCCTCTCCTATTAAGTAAAGTACCAACCGCCACGTATCGGTTTCCTATCAATAGCATATTACCTAAAACTTCTCAACCAAATTTCTGAGTTCTCGTCCATTTACTCGATTCTTATTGGGGCGCGCGAATAGAAACAATCTAGCCAAATGTAGCGCGTGCAACAACACAAACACACGCACACAAACACACTATATCCCATTACAATTCGAATTCAATTTTGCGACTCTTGCGACGATGCCATAAAATTACCAAACGGTTTGGAACCGTTCAGTCGCACCGGGGCAGCCCGAGTCGAGCTGGATGGGAAAGGATTTCGCTGACTGTAAACCCCACCTTCGGGCTTTCGATTTGTTTTTGACTGCCATTACAGTGGACGGGAAACAAAACCCAACCGATGGAAGAAAACGTCCAACGATATGGAAGTATGATTTTAATGTTGCCACATATGCTTACACCGACGATTTGGATAGCAAAGACTCGCGCGCGTTTGTTGAAATTATACTTGGAATGTTGTTTTTTGTTTTTTGTTCTCCATACGAGCACAAACGAACGCCGATCATACACCGTCGTTTGCAAATGACATGAAATGAACGCGAAAGAAGTTTCTTGCTGTGGTAGTTCTTTTTTTTTTCCTTAGGATGAAAGCTTTTCCCGAGCTGACGATGGAATTTGGCGACTCGGTGCTATGACCAGGGATCGTGATGATCGAGAGAAGAGCAAAAAAACAAAATGTATCGAATGGGCTGGAAAATTGTCGTTTTTCCCTAGTAATCGTTTTTGTCTTGTAGCACACCGTAAACTGGTATGTTTTGCTGTGTCTTCGGTCGTGATTGGTAAGGGTTAATTTGGTGTTTGTTTCCTCCAGCAACAAAAAAAAATGTTTTATGTACGTGTTCCTCTCCCGTAACGTTCGAAGTAAAAACCGAAGATGAAACAGTTCGAGCTGAAATCGATGTCATAACTTTGCAATTTCATTGCCTTTTTTATGGGCTCGTAAAATAAATATTAGCGAAATGAAGTGGAAAGGTATTTTTTCCTACGGGAAATGGTACACTCTCGAGCGAATGATACGATAAAGTAACATAAAAATAGATGTGAACAGAAGATGAGGGTGGGGAAATTATAATTTTCTATTGCTAGAAAATAACAATGCGGTTTACGGGCAAAACCTATGAAAACCTATTATATGACGTTTAATTTAAAGAAAAATAGTGCATGTAAGCTTTGTTTCTTGAAAGGGATAAATAAGAAAACGGCAGAAAACCTAAAACAAAATAATTAAAACGCAAAAAAAAACCTAAACTCCTTAAATAAATTTCGAATACAACTGAACAGTGAACAGTGATAGTGCACTGAACACCACTATCATAAGTTAATGTACAATCATTTCCCGAGTTATGCGATAGTCTGGTTACGCCGGTTTTTGACAATTTGGAAACATTTTACATTTTACTGCTATAAATTTTAATTTAATTTGTTAAGTAATTTGAAATGAACACGTTGTCGAAATAAAAGATAATTGTCGATCCTTTAATACTAAATAAAAACAATATGTCAAACGATATTCAACCCATTAAAGTGAAGCGTATTTTTCAGGAACGCATGATTTGCATAACTCGAAAATTGACGGAATTAATACAGATCTTCCATTTTTTCAAAATTAAGAATACGATTAAATTAAAGCAAAATAAAAGAGATTAGCCAAATAAATACATTTCATTTGAAAATATAAAAAGGATACAGAAAAAAATACTTTCATGTTTTATTCGAATTTTTGGTCAATAATTTAGGAATGAAAATAGCATAAACAATCATATTCAGGAGCCTTCGTTTGTCACGACCGGCATGTGGTGGTAAAAGGTATTGAAACACAGCCGTACACACGAAATAAGATACACAAATTGACCCGAGCGAAAAATACAACAACGAAAAAACACACGAGAATCTGTTGACCATCGGTTGGTCTCTGTTCGGTTCGAAACGGCGCATCATTATTCCGGTCAGCGCTTCCAGTTAAAGCTTACCGCACGAAACGACGCCAAGGGATGAATACTCCCCGGTGCGGATAGAGTCCTCCCGGGGGCGGAAGACGGCAGACGTGCGAGAGAGAAACAACAGTTCACGCTGTATGAAATAATCATACATAGCAGATGTAGGATTGGTTTGATGCTTCCATGTGCTGCCTTGGGCATGCTGGCACACCATGGAAGCGGCGCACATGTATAGGAAGAGGACAGGGCACAACCTCCATCGATTCTTCTCAAATGCGAATGGTTGAGGGTAGTTCAACAACAGCAAATAAACAAAATCAAAAAAAGACCACGATAACGCCTCTTCGAATGTAGAAGACACGAATAATGATTCAAATCGTAGTGTTTTCCTTGGAGAGTGTGCCGCAAGCGGAGAAAGGAGAGATTCTGGGGACAGGCGAAAAAAGGTGGAAGCACATGACGACATGAATTTTCTTGAAATTATTATTGGATTTAATTAAAACGCTTCGCGTTCTACGGAAATTTAGATGCGGATTATATTCTTGAGGAACAGGGACGGAATAGGGGCATCTGGAGGTGAACGGAGAGACAGGATCCTTAGACACCCACGTACATACACACGGGCTCCTCCACACCTGACCAGGGGTGAGAGGACGTTGGTGACGATAGTAGCTGAATACTAATAAAGGAAACACCAAACCATCAGTAATAGGATCATACCATGACCGTGAAACGACAATACAAAGACTCTGGCCGCACCGGATGGTAACAACAGATTTTTCCATTTTTCCTGTCCAATTTTTCTTCCATTCGTGTTTGAGCCTGATGTGTGTGCACGGTACGGCCAGGCAGGTTGTGCTTATTTTTCCCTATACCTTCGTTACGAAAGTCCAAACTTTGGATGTTTTTTTTTGTTTGCTACCTTGAGAAGAATTTTCCAACTTGAATCATAAGGGATGAGGGAAAAAATATAAATTTTCCTCCTTTTTTATTATTTGCTTCAATCGAGAAACAACAAATAAAAATTAGAAAACAAGGCCTAATATAAAGACTTTTCAAATGATTTTTCGTTCATCGTCACGCGTAAAATAGGGGAAGGACACAAAAGGAAGCCAAAACTTCAGCCCCTGAAACTGGAGCTTGGATGGTGCAAACGTAGCAGAAAAAAAGAAGAAGAAAAGAAGTACAACAACGGACAAAAAGCTCGTGTCCGTTCTGGTCCGATGGCATTATGATTTTGTAAACCGGTCGCCGTCCTGTAGATGGTATATGCAGAGGGTACCACATCCACCAACAGCACCACACACGGGTCTTGCGAACACAACGATTTCCAAAAAGCGGGGAAAAAGGATTGCTTCGGTCGGTTCCATCTGCTTGCCGGCAAACCCCGTACGAAGTATCTTCTTCCAAGCTTGTGTAGTCGCTTTCCTAGTGGAAGGTAAAGGGACGAGAGATCCTTCCCACCGACTGTTCCTTCTTCCGGGTTTTCATTTTTCTCAAAACCCCTTTTTGTAGATTGCAAATAAAACGAGTATTTACAAGCATTACACCGGATTCCGGTGGAAGACGCGACTGTGTTTCGTTCCTTGCCGTCCGTTCGGGAGAGCTGACAGTAAACAGCGCCAACACACAAAAAAAAGGATAACATCGAAAACCACGTCGTTGGAGTCATACCGACAGGACACGCAGTAAATATAAAGAGAGCGGGAGAAGCACCGACAAGGAAACCTTTTTTTTCCAAACGAATCAAAAACAAATGCGTGACGCGAAAAAAAATCAAAGCAGGAAAATGTCCATTTCCTTCCGAGATGTACACGTTTGGTCGGATCGTGTGTGTAATAGAAAGGAAAAAACCAAGAGCGAAATGATGGCGAACTGGATGGTCTTCTTTTGTTTTATTTTAGCCGTGTTATTTTCGATCTCTTGACACCTTTTTCTTTACCACGGGCAGAGGGTTAATTTTGCCGATTCCTGGTTCAGTGAGCCGTGATTTGAAGGCTTGTTTGATAACGCACGAAACGTGTGAGAAACCCCGATGGTTGGGTGAAATGATACTGGGGGCGAACGAAGAAATGAAATTGAGTGATGATCGCGAATCGTTGAAGAGTGAAATACTTAGAACACGAACGGATGATCTGACGAGACGTAGGGTGATGGGTGCTAGTGGAATGGTATACAGACGACAGACAATACAAACGGAACGGCTATGACTAGGTTATTTAGAAAGACGTTATAAATATTCTTTGTTACCTCTCAACGAAACCGTAAATACAAAACATGATTCAGTGAGGGGAAAATAAATTCAGACAAAAACGACACGATCAACGAAACCAATTCGATGAATATGAAGCATATGGTGATACGAATTCGATTCATTTGGATGCAGATAAAACCCTACCTGTAGGAGTATTTGAGCGAACCGTTCGCTTCCCGCGTCAGTGAGGTGAAGCAAAGGCCGTCCGTTTCGCACACGAAGTTTTCATCCTTGCAAATGTCACAGTGACATTTCAGTAGCTCTGTGCAGAAGAGAAAACAAAGAAAACGGCTATTAGAAATGGCGTAAGGTCCTGTAGGGGATATGTGCAGATTGTTTGATTTGAAGATTCGGGAACATCCCCAATAACACCCAACACAAACACATGTATGGGAAGCATAAGTGTACGCTACAATTTATGGTTTTTAATTTACCGAGAATTTGTACCAACGATTTCAAGGAGCTTTCATTTGCCAATTTAACTAACTCTTCTTTTTTTTTTGTTTGACAGAATTGATATCTTTCCAGCAAAAAGACATTTGCTTGGGCTTACGTAAAGCCAACCCCAAAAACCCAACGCGCCAACAACAGATGTCGATATGCTGCTAGAAGGCACTGCAGCAAAAGGTTAATCGCATTTGACCGCGTCCTCCCGGGTGTTCTGCAGCGCTTTGCTCTTAAGTGTTATTTCTTAACTAGAGTTACAAAACCGAGACGCCTTTTTGGGGCTCTTCAACGGCGGGATCCCCCACTCCTCATCATTTTCCACTTGCAGCCAAAAAGGGGTATCGACATTTTCCACCGGATTGCACACGCTTCAAATTAACGTTTTAATCGAGAGAAATTGTCAGAGCAACGAGCTGCTTACGGTTGTGCAATGACGCGCGAAAGAACGGTTGACAAGTGCCGGACCCGATTACAGTCGGTTACGCATGAACGCCTACAGGCTCTATTGTGTGTAACAAAATAGTTCAAAAATAGTTTACTTGATTGAATTTGTGTGCGGAAACACTTACAATGTTTTTGACAAAAATTATTTAAATATAAACTACACATGGTAGAAAGAAAACGTTATAAAAACTGTAAAAACCTTCAGAAAAATCTTAACCTTCACTGTATAAAAAAAACCATCAGTCGTTTCGCTAATTTTAATCGAGGTCGAGTACGGTACATTAGTTGGTAAAATTGAAAGCTGATTCGCAGCTGTCCCTTCCATAAACGACCCGGCGTACTTAAAGGGGTTAAGCTATTGATGATTCACTTAAAATGGTTAAAATCTTAATGCATTCCACTAACGACTGTCTTGTAATTTTAATTCCATCCAAGCTTTTAAAGCTCGCCGACGACGATCAAACGACAGGAAAAAGAAAAGCTCGAAAACGGTGAAAAACCAAATTAATCCCGCACTGTTGGCTTAAATTAATAAACTTCTAGGATATGGAGCAGGACACGTAACGTATTTATATTTAAAACTTCTTCCCACACTTCGTTCTGTGGATAATTCGGTAGATTCTGTTTTTTTTCTGCCTCCGTTTGAAGTGAAGCTAATGTCCTGTGGCAACGTTTGGCAAAGTACGACGCCACCAACAGTCTTTTACCCGCTGGCAGATGGCTATAGATGAAGCGATGCTGGAAGATCGTCCAAAGGACATACTATTCCATCCCCACACACCCAGTATTGGACGGACTGGTGAACGATGTTGTCTACGATGATAATTCCGTTCGCTCATCTCCTCCAATTTAAAAGCTCATTAAGAATCGAAAAGCATATTTTAGAAATTAATTAATAACGATTTTTCGACCGGGGAAATTCCATTCCACCGGCACAAGTACAGGTTCGGCATTAACGTCTGGGGGGTCTGGGCGGATTTGAAGAAGCTGTTGCAAACCTTCTTTTTTCCTTTAGGCACCCGTCCTTCCGTTTGGGTAGTAAATACTGGGTGGAACACATAACCATCAAAGATGGATTCTGTGGATCCGGGGAGTGGATTCCAGACACTCCGCGATCCGCCCCCAATCGACGCTAATACACATCCATACCCACAAGCCCTTTTCCGGTTTCGCCGTCATTCTGACCTCAGCGCGCCCACCGTCGAATCTTTTGTACGTTGTGTCATTGGGTGACGCTTTTTTGACAGCCTGTGAAACTCGGCTGATGTGTTCAGGCGGTACACGGAAGCGGTGTAAGCCATATTTGCCCGTACAAGTCTCATGCACTACCGAAACCAGGAGTCACTGTCACATTTTTGTCTCCTGTCTATCACCCCATGCTGATGCTCTGCGCCGGTAGAACCTGTTGTTAATCACCCATTCAGGCGGGTTACACAACTTTTCTGTCATCTCTGCTCGGTACTCTCTCTCTCTTCCTCCCCAGAGATGTTAGCGCTCTCTTCGGTATCAGTTCCTCAATTTTGGCCTCCACTGTTGGGATAGAAAATCGACTGCTGTGACACTGTGTGTGAAATATGTTGGCAGTTCCCCACGTCAACATCAACATCAACAGGGAAATTATGGCCTCCAGTGTAAATGGTAGGTGTATGACCGACTACCATTTTTTTTGGGGAAGTTGGAAAAATTGTGCAAAGTATTTTCCCCTCTCCAGGGACTCCCGTTCGTCTCGCTTACATTCTACGTGAAGGCAAATTTTACTTACTGGTTTTATTTTTATCTGCCGTCAGTGTCATCGTTTGGGGCGATGCTGCCTGCAGGGAGGCGGGTGCCAGGGCACCACCGTTGGAGCTCGATGACGGGGGAAAGTTCTCGTTCGAGTTGGAATGCTGCTTCCCGTTCGGCGGCTGTTGATCCTTCGCCTGCTGTACCATCGACGACGTATCGTTATCATCGGCCGTATGTCGGTGAATTGTCGATGCTGATGGATTAACGCCCGGTTCCCGAAAAGGAAAGATATTCACCGAAGGTAACACACCATGGAAAGAGAGGGAATAAAGAGAGACGAAAAATCAATACCGATTATATGCTGTACAATATACACGGGCGGCTTGCATGAAGAAGCGGCAAAGCAATCCGATCGCAGGATTTAGACCAATTCTATTTACCCAATCAAACCCATAGCGCGGGTGAATTCTAAAATTTGTAAATTGTTTGAAAAATTCAATCATCGCTGTTATGAATTGCTTTGAAGCGAAGGGAACGTTTTACGTCAAACACAGAGAAGGAAAGATTATGTGATTGAGTTTGAATTTTACCAATTTACGGCTAGAAGTTTATAGGATTTTCCAGTGATATGTTGATGAATCTCTCAGTTCTGAGATATAAGAATATTTCGGAAGGATAATCCATTTCCGACTGCTTCGTTTTTTATCATAGCAAATTGGTTCTATCTAAAAACTCTACAAAGAAGATAAGTCGTGAAGTTTTTCAAAACAATTTTAGGAATGGATCGAGTGCGATTTATGTAGCGTCCCCATTGGACTAGATTTTATTTTCGACCAGAATAAACCCAACAGAGACCTATCCTGCCCTAGCCTTCAATATCCCCATTCTCCTGAGTCTCCAAAATCCACACACCAAGGAATTGCCATCAAAAAGTCCCCTATTTCCTCGACCACTAATGAAACGTATGCGTGTGTTAGCTTCATTGTGCATTTTCACGCTGATATTGTTAAAAATAAAACCACTAAAATCAACAACATAGTTTAATGATTGCGTCTGTTTTTTTGTTTTGTTTTGCTCTCCCTTCTTTTCTATTCACACAGCACCACACCGAATTTTCTACTTTCTGCCTCGATTTGGGTGCTCGATTTCAATGTCAACAGAAGGTTAGTGAACGTGCGATAAAACCATCAAACACGATGCTACCGTCAGCATTGATGCTCCAGCGCGTCCCACATGGATTTCGCTTCTGGCTCATTTCCTTTCCGACTCAAAAATCCAAATTTGAAGGAGTGTCGATGGCAAGCGGAACTCAGTTTCCTTTTTCAAGACAGGCGTCAAACATGGAAGAACGGTCTCCAGTTCTGCCAGTGCAGATACATTTCCCGCTTAGCTTTTCGCTCATCACAGCTTGCGGGGCATTGAATTTATGGTCCAACAATGTTCCGCGTTTCGGTGTGTCTGCCCCCAATGGCAATTAACTTCATGCGGACACATGAGTGTGTGATCAGAGGCGAAGGAAAATGTGGAAATTTGAAACCATTACACTTTGGGAGTAAATGCGAAAAGGCTCTCCTTCATTCTAGCTTTGCCGCATGTCATCAGTCTTTCGAGTATGATAGGAAGATTTAAGAGGATTTTCTAGAGAGGAAAAATCGCTACTGAAACTCATGTGGAGGGTTTAAATGCTGAACCCTCCCTTAGTTGTATGGCGCGTGCCGCAAGGCGTTTGATTTATTCATCAAACTTCCACGGAGCAATTAGCAGGAATAAAATACCGGCTGTCAGCTAGAAATCTTGTCCATGTATCTGCAATCTCACACAGCAAGTAGTTAAAGTGCTTTAAAACATATAGCCACATAAAAACCGCATTCGAAATCTTGCAGTCAACCGTTGCCGCTAGCGCCAAAGAAAACACAATCAACCATCGACGACTATAGCATACCGCCGCAAACGAAAAACGATTTTCTTTCGGTTGAAACATCCAACAAACGGAAGCGACACTCTTCTGCCAGTGCCTAATTTTGCCACAGTTTTCCCTAAACCAAAATGGCCGGTGGAGGTGATGGTGATAGTGGTGGGTGATCTCGGCAGAATCAAATTAATTACACCCAATCGCGACAAATGCGAAAAACCAACACTTTTCGGCAAAGCTGCGTCGTCTGTTTTTGGCTAATGCTACCGAGAAGTAGCTGCGCTAGATACACACGGCCATCGGAATGAGAAATTTGTGTATGTTTCTTTTCCTACGCTTTCATTGTTTGGATCGTTTTGATGGCTCGAGGGCAAGATTTGAATAAATTTCCACTTGCGCCAGTGCGACCAGAGTGCGAGACCGCAAAACGGAGGGCAAGCCAAACCTTCTCCACCGGGAACGTTCGCACAAGTTTACTACAATGTAGCAGAGATATTGTAGAGGGAATAATCGATTCTTTGAAACTCCGCCGTGAGTCCGTAAGCGGGCGAGTGTTTGTTCGTTTCCGTTTTTTTTTTTGCTTTATTTGCAGCAGCAGTGCTGGATTTAAATAAATTTCACATCAACAAATTAATGGTCGCAGGAAATGGGCGCCTGTTTTGCTGTCTTTTGCCACTTGCACCGATCTCCTCACCGCACGGGCAGCTGTTTCCGTTGGGGCGATCGTTTCACCTGACTATGTTGCCTGTCGGTAGTTTCCAGCAGTAGTAGAGAGTGTTCTGGAATGCATCAACCAAGGCGGACGAGGTGTAGGGGACACATTGCTACACACAAAAATGCTTCCCAAGATGCTTAAAACATTGTCGCATTTAACGGGCGTAAAAGGTGCAGGGATGTCGGCGAAGAAGTTGAGCTAGGGAGAGAGCTGTACAAGCCAAGTACATCCATCAACTACAAAACCGGAATGATAATGAACTTTAAATGCATCGCTTCTGGTTGGACTGCCTGGGGGTTCGGGTGGTTGAATAACGGGCTGGGAGGGTGGTCATCAATTATCGTAGTGCATTGCTTGTTTATCTCGTCGTGGGGTGCTTGTATGTGTTTTCAAGCCTGGAATAGCTCATGATAAATATCCTGGTTCCTGGTTTATCGTGCAGGTTGTTTAGGTCGCACAACAGCTGACATCAACGGGTTGACATTCGCTGATAATCAACAAGAAAGCTTATTTGCCGTTTGCATAAAATGGTGTCCAATTCACATCCTCTTTGATTGGATTGGTTTCGTTTAAATTAGAATTCACGATAAAACACGAAATCTAGGACCGTTTGACAACGGTCATAAATCATTTGGCGATATGATTGCAGACTTGAGTTCCCAGAAGCAATATCACTTCCTCAATAAATCCCTGACCAAGGCAACACTTCGATTCGGCTACATATTGAAACCAAGCGTAACAATCTAGTTGTTGATGGGTTTACCACCAAGCAGCGCGACAAATTCGCTTCGCAAACGATTAAAGACGCTCACATGAACATTTCTTACCGTCCACATCAGTCTGTACAGAAGCGTATGTATTGCAGGAAGGAAATGGTTTTATAATCGCTAGTCAAACCCGTCCACTGCGATAAGAGGAGTAGGTGATAAGATAATCGTGGGATTCGCCCATAAATTACAAAGCACTTATGGTGTGGTTGTAATCGTTGAACGGCGGTACTTAGCGCACACGGTGAAGATACGCACACATTCGTAACGAAGGGCAGCACTAAGTGGAATCTGGTTTACGGGTTAACTTGCCAGAGGAATTGAGCCATATCTGGATTTGTTTGAAATGATTCAATAATAACAATCATCACACAATCCGGTGTAAAACTGGAGCTAAGGAAAATTTGGAAATAATGTTTCAGCAAACCCTTCCTTTCGTTGAGGGTCATTTGAACATTTCTAATCGTGCGTTGTTCGTGAACTTGTGTTTTGATTTTTTTTTTAAATAGCTCACATCGCTTGTTTACTCCTGGCAACATGATAAGGAACCGTGTATTACTGATGATAAGAGCGCACTTCAACAGTGGACTACCGCAAGTAGTGTCGACGAGAGGCCTTTATTAAAAAATGAAGTGTGTCATTATCACACTGCTGACGCCATAATCATCACAAATCTTACTAAAAAATGTAGCACTTCTAGTTGGGTTTCAATTATTTTTTTGTTGAAAAATATAAACCACGATAGTGCGTCCAATTGAGTTATATTTAGTTTGTAGTATCATTTTTGTTTCATTTTCAAGGTCAATGTCACACGCGAGTTCCGTGATGTTACCAATATGCAAACGCTTCTGTAAATAGACGCCATATGAAAGGTAAAGATTATTGATTCCATAACCAACCCATGTAAAGATTTTGCATATCCAAACTATTTCAATGACGCTCACCAAGTTGCACAACACCCCGGCTCACTGCTCGTACGCGATCGTCGAGTTCCGTGTGTCACGACCTCCACAGGATCGCGCGCAAATACTATCGATCAATATTTGCCAATTTGAGCATCGTTGTAGACAGTGCTTGAACAAACGATCCTCTCTACGATGCGAAGCACCATCCGTCCGATCTGGCCCAACGACCGCAACGCCGCACCACACGGGGGGACGGGGCCACGTATCGTTAGCAGTGCCAAAGTGGTGGACAAAACGAATTAGAAGTTAGCCTCTCCATCACAATGGTCAGTGCTTTGGTTTGCTCTTCGCATCTCGAAATAGATTGTATTAATCCGTGGAGACAACAACGTACGATCGTAATATGGCTTGGGCTTGGAACCTTGAGCGGTATGCTGGAACTTAGCCCCACCGCACCTCATTGCGCTTGTTTTTCTCAGCTGATTTGCATATCTCTCAAACAACGGCAGAACAGGTTGTGTGAGATTACCTTAACGACGCGATCGTTTAAATTCGGATTTGATGTCTATTTTGAAACTGCCATATGGCCTAACTGAGCAGTGTGATTGGGCATGCAACAAAAAAGCTTTAAACTATAATGAACTCTAGGGTTTTTAACCCTTTAATGGTAGTTAAACTAGTTTTTGCTGTTCATTTTATCGCTTTTTTGAATTTATATTCCGGTTAGAAAGAGGTGATGCAATACACGCTCTATACATTAAGCAATAGATAGACATAACAGAGCCGATCCAATAAGAGAGTCAGACGAACATGGGCAGATTTGGTTCATTTCTCGACAGTGAACTTTCGTTCCGTTCTATACATGCAGGCCTGTAGCCAATGGCAAACAACCAATAATTTAGATTTTTTTGTATTATGTAAAAATAATCAATAGAAACTGTAAAACAATTATTTTAGAGGATAACTAGCGGATAAATCGGACTCGGAGCGATAAAGCGGACTAGAGGGTAAATCTACTGCTTGGGTATCCGTGATCGATAAATTGACCTCTGGGCTATTCAGCAGCGGTGAGGTGAGATTCGGCAACGGTTTATTAACGCCAATAATAAGACGCAGAAGATGTAAGAAATTAAACCAGACAAAAAGCGAATAAAAATCAAAATGGAAATAGAAATGGACATCATCTAAAATAATTCCCTCTGGAGCACAAGAAATCTAACCACGCACTTTGAGCGCAACTTCCTCAAATTACTCTAATTCTCCGTACAAATAAAGATTGCCCTCTTGTGGCTCGAACGAAACGCATCCAAATGATCAACAAAATCGACGTGAGCACAGACGTAAAACTACCAACAAATTGAAGACTTTTAACACATCCATCGGCCAAACGCTGACGCAGAGCAATATTATGATTATGATAATGGCTACGGTTATATGATAATCGCTCTCCCCATGCAAAACCATACCGAAAATGCTCGGTTTTCACTGGCTCAAGAACGAAACCGACCATCACACCCGGGGTGGGTTGGTCGAAATAGAAATGAACCACTTTACATTTCCGTTTCCACTCTTTTCCTTCTCATGGTGTATAATTTCCATTATTTTTTGTTTTGTTTTGCACAACACTTTTTGGTCGGGATGGAGAAAACCTTGCGCTTAAGCTAAGTGACCTCTCGCAAGATTGTATTACTTTTATATTTTCTTCAAACAGAAAGCGACAAGAAGGACAGCAAACGAGAGGATTTGGACATGGGGGGAAAAAATTATCAAACCAAACCGACGACGACACAAACACGGACAGTTAGCATAATTTGTCGCCACGGAGAACACGACTAAGCAACAACGCGTCGACGCATAATGATAGCAATGAGTGGAGCCGCAAAGCAACTCAAAGAAACACACGCAAAAAAAAAAACAACAACGATCATTATAATAACACCGTTGTCGGCGCGTGTGCATCTTTCGTCCTTTATCCGGATGAAAATGAACCGAACCGCTGCAGGAGAGCCAGGCGGGAAAACAATCATAAAAATTGCTGCTTAATCTTTATATCGCTGTTTTACCATCCGATATACCGAAGGTTTTACTCTTTCGCAGGAGATTTTCCAGAGAAAAACACAAAAAGGTGGATAACGAATCTCCGTCCTACAGACATTCAGCTAAGGTTAAGGATCTGCGAACAGGAATGCGTCTTCAACCGGCGGGGCAAGACGATTCCTTTCAACCGGCGCACAAAAAAGCACGTTGAATGTCCGAGGAAATAAAACTTTCAAAATACACCCCAGTTTCCCAGTGCGCACATCTTCACGGCGAGCCGCACACCATCGGTGCAAACGATCGTCAAACATGATTTACATCATAAAAGCCTGAGAGTGTGTGTACGTGGCCATCGCTTTAAGCAGCCACTTTGCCAGTCACTTCCGTATCCGTACGGAGCGAGGTATGGCCATTTCCCAGCCCAAACACCGTAACATCGCGGCGGAAAGTTGAAACGAATGAGGGAAGCTGTGATGCCAAGGATAAAATCGTTCCGCCGGGACACAAACGTCACAAATCGTGCGCGGTAGTTCATCACATCTCAGGGAAGGCGCGGAAAGATCCGAAGCACCTCACACTTCTGGTTTTTCTGGTTTTGTTTTTCTTGCTGAACACAATTTGAATTGTGGATTTCCATTTGTTTGAATTTTTATGCTCTTTTGCATTGCCTTTTGTTTTGTACGGATGATTTTGTTCGGATCCAACGATGGTTGTGATTTTATTTAAACTCTGAATGTATTTTACACACCAAACAGCAAGGGTATTGAAGAAAAAGAATCAACATAAAGCTGAGAAAAAAAAAATGGGCGCGGATGCATAAATGTTGTTTAAAGATGATCTACGCGCAAGGAACTATTTGTAAGACAATTTTCAAGCCCCTAATATCACGTAGAAATAAAGAGAAGAGTAAAATAATCGAAAAGAGTTTTAAATTTGAGTGTAACTTTTTAAACAGTAAAAACCTAAAAGAGAAAAAAGTAACAAGACGATACGATCATGAAAATGCAACGGTTTGCCATTCCTGTCCGCACGCCGTGAAGACCTTTCGTGTGTAAAAATTAATAATTTAAAACACATCCATAAATTCAAAGCTATCCCATCATGCCCGGGCCGGTCGGTACCGTCAAGCGCATGCAGGCACGTTCTCTGATGCGAAATGATTTTTGCGATGTTCCTGAAAATGCCGGTGGCGTGAAAACTCGACAGAAGTTTCCCATCCCATCGATACGCGACGGGGCAACCAACGACTAGCGACGCCGGTCGTGAGATATTTCAGGTCCACCGGCAGTTCAGGCACCTCGGCAGGCACGCGTTAAACAGAAATCATTGCCCGATTTTGGCTCGATTTGCGTGCCTCTTTATTTTTCTACTTCCCTTTCCGTTTAAGCATAACCATCTAACAGTCCATCTAACAAACGACCGCAACGGGAAAGTTGAACTACCCGGAGAGGGAAAAAAGCGTACGAAATGAATCAAGGAATAAATAAATGCCGGGTCATTCCTGGGCACAAAATCAAACTTTTGCCCAGCGCTCAAGAATGCCGCAAAATGTGAAAAAGTTCAGCACCGAAAAGTAGCCACAGGGTAATATGATGGGGAGAAACGAGCTTCGGGGAAAAAACGTGTCCTTTGCTGCTATCTCTACCGAATGCACCATTCGTACCACCCGAAAAGATGTCGGTTGGGTGCTCATAAGGCGAAATGTCTCGCCACTCCTCGGAGGCAACAATTTCCTTGCTTTCAGCTCATTCGGATTCGGTTCGCGCTAGGATGCACCACGAACGTGGCGCGTTGGACGATGCGAAATGCAAAACTGCTACTGGGAGGTTCACAAAAAAGGTGAGAGACACATTCGGTGTTTCCTCCTTCTCGTTTGCCCACATACATCGTGCGACACATCTTCGATTGCTGGAGGAAGTACGCGAATGGCCGCTGTTTCGATGACCTATGACTTTTATTTTGCGCTTACCTCGCACCCCACGAGAGCATCAGGGGAGAGCGCATTCGCATGAACTTATAATACTTCGACCTCTAGTAAAAAAAAGGTCCAACATGCCGGGTAACACAAAGATGAGAAGGTCAATGTGGCCAAGTCGTGGCCAAGGGAGCAAATCGAATTGGGAATGTTTTTTTTTTTGGTTCGCTCCAAAACAGTATCGCTCTTCCTTCATTTCCTTTCTGTGCCGGTGTTGCTTTTTTATGCTGGCAAAACAACTTGACTCGACAGTGTTGATACAAACACACACTCATACACTCGGTAGCAAGCGAAATATTGAAGTGTCATTTCGTTTAGCAATTTATTTTTTTAATAATGGCTTTTATCGTAAATTTCGTTGCATACTTCCCGGGATGCAACTAGCTGCCGGTAGCTATTTTTAATTTAACGATCTCCGCTTCTTCATCGTACGCGGAACGATTTTCCCTGCACACACACACACATGCATCGTTTATGGATGGTGCAAAGGAAAATTGATAACCCACGCAGAAGATCTTGATGATGGCTATAAATCACAGAGGTTGGGATGCTTTAAAAAAACATTTTCTGTAAAATGTTTGCCTTCTGACACGTAAAACAACGCATACGGGAAAGCCGTTTAATTAACCAAAGAGATTGAAATACACCAACAAGTTCACTGAACTTCACATTTCATTCATGCATTACAAAAAGCTTAACGGTAAATTAGGAAAACTTTCCAGCCATTTCGGTGTCCCGGTGTTTCGAAGTTGTCACACACACACCCATCCTTCCAGCGGCCTTTCCCCGCATACATTGAGCTGAACATTGATGTCTGATGCTTCCCAAGTCTAGCAACATCTCGGCCACATATTCCCAACGTTGGACCTCCACCATCCCATCCCCAAGGGCACATACACCCAAACATCACACGCGCAAAGTTTGTCCAAATAATTTGCAAATAAAGCACAACAATAAATCCTCCCCCCGGCCTGCTTATTTATATTGCACGCTCTGTTCGCTCCCACATTATTGTCCTGTTCCTGGGCGAAGAAGCGCCGCCCGGGAGATGGTGCGCAAAGTCTTTGACAAACTAACTCCAGAAACCCCATCCAGACCATATCGCGTACGTGTGCGTGAATGACATAAGAAGGAAATAGTGGGCCCTGGTGTCGAGTGTGTGTTTGTGGAGTTTTCCATTAAAGTGACGCAGAGTTGGAACGGATCGCGGGACACGTCTGGTGTGTGTGAGTGTTCCTTTCAGTGTCCTGAGCACGAGGTGTTCAAGTCCATACAAACTTCCCTAAACTTGGGTGAAACTAACCCGGACCAAGTTCAAGAGACGTAGACGTATTTCGCCGACATGTGCAAGTGTTGGCTTCGTCAAATGTTTGTTGCGCGCGGTAATGTGTCTGGATTAAAAATCATTTGAAAATTGCTTTCGTGTCATGTCGGGGGGGATGATGCTATATTTTAGATGCAGTCAGCGTTCCAGCGGCTACATATTATCTAACCAGAGGACAGAGAGACTCGCTGCTAACTCCACATCATCGGAAGATGGAAAAGTTGTAGCTATTTTTAGACGCTTTCATTTCTCCCAACTCCAACATGCTTGGAGCATCATCTTTGACGATATGTTGTAGAAGTTGCATACGAAATCATTTTCTTCTGTACGTAATACGTAATAGAGGTATGTTCAATACATCACAGGGTGATATCACAGGTATCCTCAAACTGTGTTAGAAGTCCAACATTTTACGCGAATTTTCTTCCACATCTGGATATTGTCCTCTGTTCTGAAGCGCTATAGGAAATGATTTTGAAAATTCTCACAACTAAAACTCTTCAGCTCATGACACACCCGATGCTCTGAAACGTTCCTCAATATACCTCAGCCAAACACGATTCCCACTTATTTCCTCAGTCTAATGCAGCTGAAAGTGAGTCGAAAAAATCTATTAGAAACACCTCCGTATGAAACACCCCATTCCCACATTGCAACGCTGTGGCAGGAAACACAAATGGAAACCATTAGCGAGCAACGTTACTGGGCGTTCGGGGGGGACGGCGAACATCCAACCCAAACACAAATACCGCAAATGTTTGCGCGGCAGAAATCACTAAGACAAACCTCTCGGCCCCCGTCGGATGGCTTCCGGTGCGCGTGCGACGCGGGGGAGCTGGACGGCATGCCGAAGGAAATAAGAAATGGAGCAGAAGGAACCCGGGAGTTCAGGTTGAGATCCGCGTCATGTTTCGTCTTGTTTGTGCGGTGATTTAGTCGTTAGGTTGATTGATATTATTAGTTTGTTGCACTGGGCGGTTTTGCTGGGCCATTCTTGGCCGAAGAGTGGCGATGGTGGTGTCCCGCACCGTGTGTTTGTGCCTAGACGATGGAAGCGTCGTGGTGTTTTAGCAGTTAGTTTGATGATTCGGTTGTTTTTGTTCCTTTCGCATTACGGTTCGGGTCCTTGATTGGTTGGAGCAATTTATGCAACGATTATGATGCTGTTTTTTTGTACGTTATCGCCTATATTTCATGAATAATGTTAACCTCTGCAAAGGATTTAGAATTCTTTAATTAAACTGCGCTCCACCAAAAAAAACAGCATAAAAGGTTCGTTGCGCATTTGCGTAATAACTTGCTAAATTTGATATGCTTATGGTAATGAAATGAACCTGTTTGCTGATAAAGATTTAATTCATTGGGCTATTACTGGAGCTACTTAAGAAGGCAAAATTTACGATAACATTTTATGATCATTGGTTACATTATTATCTGCCAATTTAATTCCCCTTTTAAAAAATCCACGAAACATGTACAGAACAGACGGACATTTTCAGAATAGACATCAATTGTCAATAATCAAAACAACCGAAAGTAATATACTCGATGAGTTCCTGCGGTATTCATCAGAAATACCAATAGTTGCGCTTTGTTTACAATTCCGTCCGCGTGTTGGTGAATCCTTCTTTGGCTGGCGTGCATTATTGTTGCACACCGGCAACGTCAGCTCTGCATTCCGGGCATCGCACCAAACCGCGAGAGAGGGAGGCTCATGTAAACATACTTGAACTTGCCGCCACGGTTCACACGCGACCGTCCTGGCCGAGCTGCACCCAGACACACATACACACACACACACACACACACGCGACGGAAGCCCTACGGCTAGCTAAACACAGCACTCCGCCATCCCTCCTTCTTCGGGATGGCAATGACCAAGGACAAAGAATTCGAACCGGAAGGTTGTATGTCGGAAGCTGGTATGTGTGCGCGTGTCGAATAGAAGGGAAATTGGAAACCTTCGAAGTGCATTGCATGGAAAATCGATGGAAAAAAGAATTACTTAGCACAGACGATACCGACCCAATGTTGGGTTGTGGAAATTGTCTAGTCTGTATCCTGATAAATCTATTTAGAGTAATATTTTAATAACATAATCAACTCCACAAATTTATTTGAGTTACAATTTATTAAAATCCCACTCCAAAGCATCACATCTCTCAATTAATTATCCTTTTCGAATTTCATATTTTACACAAATGACCACACCATACTCCAGTGTCATAAACATAAAAAGGACTCTTCCCACAAATCGGTTCCAAACACACACACACTGGCAGACAAATCACCTTCCTTAACTGGAGCATATGCGTTCGCAGCAGCTTATATGCAGCAGCAGCGAGCAAGACTAAATTATGGTACATACTTTTTGGTGAAAAACGAAATGCTTCTGTCCATTCTAGCCCCATCAAACCCGCCTTCCATCCTCCCATCCTCACTCACACCTCCTGTCAAACGCTAAACTGCAGCACGAGTGAATCTGTGTATTCTTAATGTCCGATAATAAAGTACACCCATAAAAGCCAAATTGAGCAACGCACCCGTTTTTCACACCATCCCAACGTACGGGAAAAAGCTCAAGTGGGCAAAAGTGGGCTGTACGGGGGGGGGGGGGGGGGGTATGGTGCCAGGGACGAAGGAAATGAGACCGCTTGAAGTTCCTTCCCCCGGAGATTGGGGTAGGAACTTTTTGGCGTAAAGCGAAAAGCGCAAGAAAAGCTACCAAACTTCTTGAACTGATGATGGCACAAAAGGGAGACGAACAGTGATGTCCGTGTGAAAAAAAGAGAAAAAAAAACAACCACACACAGAGTTACAGGTACCGATCAAAGTAAGGGAAAATGTTTCTTTAGAAAAATTGTAAAAGAAACTCGAGAAGCAACAACAATATTGGAAGCGTTTGAACAAAAAAAAGGCTTCCGAGGAAATGCTGAGGGGGTTCCAAAAGCTGGCGAAACTTATTTCCCGGCTACCCTTTTTCCGAAAGGCCCCATCCATGTACGGTACACGCGGAAGGGAAACCAGAATCAACGAACAGAGAGAGAGCGGAGCGGTTCATGAATAAAGCAGACGCATTTCGCTGTAGTGCGACACATGGACGCCTCACACATACACGATCTTTAACCTGTTCGAACGGATGATGCGCTACACCAGCCATCTCCCGTTCGTAGAAAATGGAGAATGGAAAGTGGAAGGAAAAAGAAATACAAATTTTCACAAAACGAAGATCCGATTTTTAGAAAACGAAACAACAAAAAACCGACTCCCATTCTTTACCCACACCAACGACCAAAAACGGAAGACGAACCAAACGGAGCATGGTTATTTAAGGAAAGCAAGAAAATAAAACAAAGCGAAGGATATCTGCTCGGATATCTCGGCGCGCTAAACGGGATGAAAGACGAGATAAAACGTGGCAAAATATTGTGCGCTTATATTTCCGCTTTTCGCGCAAGATCTTTCTCCGGTGGTTGGGGAGGATATTTCCACCTCCGTTTTCCACCATTTCCCACCAGGCCACCCTCCCTGGCCTGGTCGGCGAACTCCAGGTGTCCCTATCCATTTTCACAGATCGTCATCGGGTTCATGTTATGGCAACATTGTCACACACTGTCGGACGGTCCCTTTTGCGTTTTTTTTTCTTCTTCCTTCTCCTCCTTCACCAGGGGAAACTCCCATCAGCACAGGACGCACCGGACCGGCCGGTCGGACGTACCGCAATAAGCCAGTTTGCAAACGGATGAGCGCGGCAAACAAAAACAAACGCAACGGAATATCGGCCGAAAATCACAGTGCCGTACTTTAAATATTTTATTTTATTTATCTTTCGACACTACAGGCGTAAAAGAGCCTACCGTTTCCAACGCCCCTACACACCACTTGACCGTTTTGTACCACAATCGATCCTCTCCTTTTTTTTTTGAGGACTCGTGTGCTTTCTTTTTTCTTCTTTACAGCATACAAGTTTTTGCCTTTACTTTGCTCACTTTCGCCATGGTGTAGCTTTCACAGCTGATAAAGTGACGTTTGAGCTTTTTTATCTTTTGCCATGGGGAGTGAGGGATTTGTTTACTGAAACGGAGAGTGTGCTTGTGGTGGTGATGGTAATATGTTTTTATCTGTCGAAGCTTAGTGTCTTGTTTCGATTAAAGGGAAATTCCTTCGCTTCCACCCTCTTCTGGGCATTGCGGCAGCAACATAACAATGACGGCAAAATGTCGAAATGCTGATTGTGCTTATTGGATCATGGTATTTCTCAGGTTTTTTTTTCTATAACTCAAACATTTGCAAAACAACCCTTACGAGACGAAAATTCGCAGACATATTATTGCAACATGATTTTTTTTTTTCTTCAAATAATGGAGTGATGAACGATGATTTAACTGTGGTGTTTTAAAACATTTGTCAAACATTGGAACATTGAATAAAAAAGGATGAAAACAGGAGAAGCCACCCCAGTTGAATAACATAAGGCAATAAAATATAAAATAACATTAAATGATGAAAAATACTGAAAATATTAGAAATATGTGTTTTAAAGAAATACCATTCTTCATGTTTTGTTTAAGTTTATAAAGACGTTGCGTAATAAAACTTCATCTCTTGTTAAAACACTAAAACAATCTGAAAGTGTCTCTGGTGGTCTCACATAAAAATTATCAAGGAGGAATTTTTGCTTGAAATTTTGTTGAAAAATATATTTAAAAAAACTGAATTATAGGATAGAGTTTGCTTCAGTTGCTAAAGTATTGTAGAATTTAAAATAAATTCAAATTGAAGAAAATTCAACATTATTATTGTGCAACCAATTGCCTTTCTTTTCAACTATACTCAGCTAAAACGGTCTGACCCGGGAGGTGTAAATATTTTGAACAAATGAAATATGAGAAGCACACCACTAAACCCACGGAAATTCATAAAGCGGATAATGAACTCTAAGAATCGCACCCATAAGCAAAATGAAGCGCTCCATCAGAAGAATAATTAATTTTCCATTTCCAACCCCCACCAACCGCCAACACACTCTCCCTTCTTCCTTGTTTGTCTCCCTTCGGGACCGGATGATTGAATATTTAGAACCTATCGTACGGTTCGCCTTCCCATCGCCCGGCGGGTAGAGGTGATAACCTAAAGCGAGCCCCAAAGGGCTGCACGTATGTGTACACGCGTACAACCCCGTGTGCCCTTCGAACACCGTCCCATAACGTAAATCAACCCCGTGTGCACAGTAAGCTCCGGCTGGCCACATTTGAACGACTTCCCGCGTTCATTACTCTTCCGTCGCTCCCGATGATAAATCGAACAAAGACACGGGAGATGATGCCGCCGCCGTGCGGATTGCCGATCCCACACACACACACACACGCGGGACCTTTTATCCCGGCGAGAGCATTTCGTATGCCGGGCGTATTAGAAGAAACAGAAAATGATTACAAAAACGAATTAAACAATACGGGAGATTGGTGCTCCACGCAGCTTTTTGCCCGTGAACGACCGGGCGTCTCCATTTCCGGCCGGGCTGGGTTTGTGTGTGTTGTGTGCGCACCTTTGCGCATCTAAATGTCCTCCAGACACGCCAACGCGAATCAATGGGGTTGGATCATCGTTTTTTTGTTTAATCTCTTACCGTTCAGACATCGCTTTGAATCGGTTCATCGTAGCACGTTTACGCACACACACAAGCAACACGGCCTCTGTCGGTCTCTGTGTCCTTTCATTCAAATCCCGGGAATACGAACCAGGAACGTAGCGTTTCATCTCGCGTTCTACTACGCTAAAGGATAAGCGCGTACTCATTAAGAATACGGCCATTTGCGTGTACGTGTACGGGAGATACGTTTGTAGCGTAAAACTGGCATAACAAAACCAAGACGAACGCTAGTGAAAGCGAGCGGCAGGCCTTGCAAATTGGGAAGATATCCCTGCGCTATTTAGTCATATATGTGTTAATGCGAGCAATTATTTCTCCATCATTCATCATCCAAAGCGGAACGGTTTGCACCGGAAACTGGGCGTCATTTGCTGGGAGTCGATGTAGAGTAATTAAGAGTAGATCTCGTCCACATCGTCGTTAGCCCACCCCGGTTCTCCTGACTCTGAGGATATTATTGATTCATGGAAAATGTATGCAACGTATGGTTTAGATGGAAGCCATATTTCATGCATTATTCATTGCTTTTGTTGCGTGTCATTAAAAAGATTATGGATTTGTTTTTTTTTTGTTTTCCATCCAACTGATATGCGATTAATGAGAACATGAAGTCATTTAAGTTTCATCTCCAACTTAATATCACCCCGTTTCCCATGTTCTAAACTACAACTTTAAAGTAATCCGGTACAGTTGCTTTATCGATCGATCAAGTCAACAAGAAAAAGCCTAAAAAGTTACATAACGCAACTAGCAGAATTTGTCCTCAGTTTTTTAATAGTGACACTAACACACACCCCTCACCAAAACAAAAGCAACACACCAATCACAAGAGTCAACCTCAGACATATTCTTACAACACGCACGATCTCAATCACAAAAAATAAAGCCCCTGCGACACAGCACAAAAAACAATCGCTCCAACATTCAGACGACGCCCGACGGCATAATCAAGGGAACGGAATCGAACCGAGACACGTCAGGAAAAATGAACAGTTTTTATCCACCCACCCTCCCACAGAAGCACTTGGGAGGGAGGGCTCCAAAACGAGCGCTGCAGCTGCGTTTCCCATCCAGGACACACACACCGGGGGAGCAGATAAGCGCAAGAAGGGGAAAAGGAAAAGTTTACGCAAGCGAAAACTCCTTGTAAAGGCGGACGGACGGAACCCGTCGACGTCATCGACGTCGTCACCCATCAAAGCGTTGCACGGCTACCCGCGTCTTCGTCATCGTTAGCTGCCACAGAACTCGGAAAAAAGGGAAATGACCTTTCACAAACGCCATCCGTCATGCTGTCGTGGGGGAGAGATGATGCTTACAGTGCTGCGAGTATGTATGGGTGTGCGTGCGTGCGTTTTGTTCAAGGTGTGTAAGTGTAAGGCATACGCATCGCTGTACGCATCTGGGGGGATCCACACGCACCAGGATGTTGGAATAGTGAATGCTGGGAAAAAAACGCGAAGGAAATGAACCTAAAGAGGATGACAGAGTTGATGGAGAAGTTGTGCATCAGACATCGCTAATGATGCTGCAACATAGACCATGTTTCTACAACACAATAAAGGTGAGTTACAAGATACAGACACAACATGCGAAAGCTACAGAAGAAAATAGTTTGAGTGAAGACTGGTTCAATAACCGGGACCCAGGAGTCTGAAAGGAGTATTTAGGGATATTCCCTTAACTGTAAAATTATATACATATTTTTATTACTTTATTTAAGTCGAGTTTTTGTTTGAGATCAATATTTAAAAAAAAACAACTCTTGAATAGCTTCAAACTTCTACGCTATCATACAAGTTTATCATTGAAGTTCATGCCCTTAGTTGCGTTGAATCTCGATTACAAACCATTTAAGTTAAATAAAGCTCTTTAATTACTTTTTAAGAAGATGCCCTGGGTATTTCTTGTTAGCCAATAATACCCAGAAAGTACAATGATCCCATTTCCTTGAGCTTTTAACTCATCAACGTGCGGTGTGCCACCATCTCGACCAATGAAAAGCAAAAAAAGGATGAAAAACTTTCTCTTCCAATAAAGAACACACACACACACACTAACACACCCAAGAAGGGTGATACAGTGAAACAAAATTACGGAAACGGACCAATTCTCCAATACCTTGGTGGTTTCGGTCAGCATTCGATGATCTTGACGAGAGAGAGAGAAAAAAACGCAGCAAATAAGGAATAACTTAAAAAACACACAACTCCCAAGCGAGGAAGGAAAGAAATTACACCAGTGAAATCTAAAATGTGATTAGGGATTTTTTCGGGTAATGAAAGTACGCGTATGAACCCGCACACCCAAAAACCTGCAAGATACACTTTGTACACCAGCAGAGAAATGGGAAGACGAGAAAAATGCCAAAAATAACATGAAATTAAGAGAAAGCACACCCGTGGCAAGATGAGCCTGGCGAAGAGTACACACACGCACACACAGCGCAATCCACGGGACAGCCATGGGGCGACCCTCGTCAGGGGAATTCAACAGAGCTTTTAGTTTCTTTATTGATGTCCTTGGCATCGGCGCCAGCCCGTTTCGTTTCGGAAGGAGGCGGAGAGAAAATATGTATGCATAGTAGTTGGGGAGGTATGTTTGTGTGCTTAATGATTTAAGGACATCTCCTTCCGAGTGGTGGCGGCGGTTGCTTTTTTTTCTGATCTCTGAGGCGTCTTTCTTTGTGAAACTTTCCCAAATTTACCGAACATGAAAAAGACCGAGATTAGACGAGAAAAAAAAAGAGAAGCTGTGTCCGTGTCCCATCGCGTCGGTCCAGGATCACCGATCGGTCGGTAAAGCAGAACGAGATTTCCCAATCAAATGAAAATGAAATGAATGCCACATTCGGCTTGACAGCCCGGGTGAACGGGTGGGGCTGGGTCTCTCATGGATTCAAACAAATTTACCACAAGATTGGTGGTTTATTTCCACCAGGAATCTTCACCTTGGTGGAAATCTACTCTGACGTTCGTATTAGTGTTCTTTCTGCGTAATGTGTCTAGATCTTTTTATGTAGTCGGAGTTCTTTTTCTCTAATAAAACAACATACAATACAACCAACTAATAACACTATCAGATGTAGACTAATAGATACTGCGTGCCTAATATAGACCCTGGCATGAAAAGTTCCTTAAATTGATGTTCCTTCAATATCCCCAAGTATCCCCAATCAATTACCAGTGTTTTTTTGGGAACAATTGGACCATGAAAGTTTGGACACCTTGATATGAATGCAAATTTTTCGAGCAGATTTTAAACAAACTTCTATTGAAAGACTAACTAAACTAGACTATTGAAAAGCTCCAAAACGCCATCAAAGGTCCCTAGTATTGTTCCTTCGCACTTACAATCGGAAACTCTTCAATCAGATTGTCAAAATTCTCATTTTTAAATGTTTTTTTTTTTGTTGTTATTGTATGACGGCCTGGCCGTATTAGACTTAGTTTACCACGTAGCAGGATAGTCAATCACTGCTACGGGGGAGCGGTCCGGATGGGATTTTGGTCGATACCACTATCCCACCGAGCCGCCATATTTTTAAATTTTATAAAATATTAAATAATAATAGCGCAAATTGAAACTCAAGATTTAAAATGTTTGTCGCCTTTTTACCAAAATAAATTTCAGGAGTTAGTCGCAGAAATTTATTACCTAAAGGAAGCTGAACTAGATAGATTTGACAATGTGTTCTAGAGCAGAAAAGGAACTGTGGTAACGAACTCTGAATTAATGAACAAGACCAATTAATAATATTACCAATACGAATAAGAGTTACGATTACAGGGTTTTACATTTCCAAAGTTTCAGCAAAGCTTCATAAATGTGCAACCAGCTACACAAAACTTTTATGTAAAATATAAGAAAAATATCAACCAAGCTCTTTTCTGTTAAGTTACGTTTTTAATATTCAAAAGAACCACCCCTAATGCTCAGTCATGCAAAAAAGACATAATTCCGCAGAGCAACAACATTACACAATAAATAAGCAGTAGGAAAGCTCATTACGAACTGAGCCGCGTCAATTAAAAGTAATGTTTTCTATTCGAGGAAATGAAACGAAAACATTATGCCGCTATATCATTGAATAAAACGATGATTAATTGCTTTTGCTCACGAAACGGCACAGCAAAGAAATATACAATGCAAAGCCGCCTTTTTACACGCAACTATTGGGAAAAAATAAAACAGCAAAGCTGTTCGTGTTAACAAACACGAAAAAAAACACAACTAATGAGATTAATTCATCCATCAATTGGATTATTGTAATTTTGGGCTTTTAAAAAAATATACAAAATTGTTAGCATTTTTTATGCATTCCTAAAGAAGATGTTTTCAAACCGGTTCGATTACCAGTCTGCATACAATATGCAACAACGGTACACCGGCATGGATTCGTTTCACCCTTTTGTTTTTTTTTGTTGTTCTCAAACACACACACACACACAACTCAGTACATGATTAATGGCATCGTTTGGTTTAAAGTCTAGATTACAACATTGTTTTGATGTTTCTGTTACCCTTCCATATCCAATTTCTTCCCCACAACTGCATTCAGTTAAGAATGTAATTTCCCAACAGTAACGGGTCGTGTGGAAGTGAAAACCTTCGAATGCATTTTCTGCACCTTCAACGCGTACCATTTCCCATCCAATGAGGTGTGCCGAAGTGAGTGAAGAAAAAACTCCAAAAGGAACTTGTTTTCCCGTGCGTGTACTACAAACGCACGTAATCAATCACTCCGCCGACAGTGGCGTCTGTTATCGGTCGGATTAAAACAACACATTCGCCTATTTCTCCCCATCTTCTGTGTCCCACACCATTACCGGGTGGTGTGTCCGGTGTGGTTTGATGCTTTCGTTACTCTCGAATGCTTCCAGTTGCATTGTTATGGTGCAGTGACGAGCGCTACACAGTAAGAGAGTGTTAATTAGGATAAAGACCGGGAAGCAAGATCGTCTTCCTCTTCGCATGATCGCATCATGTTTTGTTGCACCGCGGATCATGAATGGGTGCAAAATAACGATCGGAACGTTATTAACATTTTAAATCAATACACTTGAAGCTTTAAATTTAATTTACTGCTCACAAAACCACCAAGTGATGCACGATATCAATTAAACCGCCACCACCATGCGCAATGGTTCGACAATCAACCCCTAAAACGAAACACATTAAAACAAAGCTCCGGCACAGGAAAAACAAAACACATTAAAACAAATCGCCTTTTTTCACTCGAAATCCATCCCGCATTCAATTAAATCGTGCAAAAAAAAACTAACCAAACCTTGCCGAACGGATGAACTTAAATCAGAACCAGACGTACACAAACTAGCACTCTTCACTCGACTAATAATTGTTTCAATTAGTTTGCCATATAATTTGATACGTTATGGGATACCTTCATTACTCTCGCTCCCTTCCATCACTGGTTGTTTGTTTTGTTAGCTTTTTTTTTGCTAGTGAAATTTTCTCTCCCGGTGCAATACAGACGCACACCACGAACTGCCCTGCAAGCGAGACGATTGTTGCATGCGGCGTGCAGCATACACCGGGCCGCACCGGCAAAAGAACAGGGAATAATTAAAATAGCATCGCAAATTAAAATACTACACCCCCTTTCCGTACCAAAACAGGTGGAAGGAAAATGAGACGGAGGAGAGAACGATGGTGCGTTGCCTTATGAAAACAAATAAACAAACATTGAACGTGGAAAGCGATCGGAAAAGAGGGTAGTAGCAAGTGGAAGGGAACAGGGTGATATGTGGGTGCAATTTGAACAAACAACAAGCGTGCGAGCGATACAACAAACAACTCCGCGGTTTTTTTTTTCGGTCGAGTCACCTTCGGGTGGTGCAAAATAAAAGGCAATAAATGTATTGCATTGATTTGAAATCCGAACCACGAAACCGTGGCGAACCTCGTACACTTGAATAAGATAAGAACTAAATTGATTATGAATGAATCGCACTCGGCCCCATTATCGGTGGCTGCATTGCAAATGGAAAGTAATGTCATGTTATGATAAAGTTAGTGCTTGTGTAAAACTGTATACAGGTGTCGGAGATAACAAAAAAAGGAGTTGTAACATTCGTTGCCAGTAAATATCACAAAGTGTCGGAAGTGTCGGAATTGTTCGATGTTCGATTATTACCATTTTTAATTTGTCGTGAACATTTATGGTTATATAAAACTTAAATAAAGCCACGAATCTCCATGTGTGTCGAAATGCAAAAAAAAAAAAAAAAACAATTTAAAATTACTACGAGTGTAACATTTAATATCACAAGATCACATCAATTCTCCACCGTGCAGGGCCATCGTGTTCGCACAACCTTCTACAAATGTAAGAGTAATTCCATCACCCATTCGTTTGTTTCAGTTTTCTTCTACCAAAGCGCAAAGAAGCAATTGCAAACTAGTACAAATGGAATGCCAATGTTAGGATCAGGCATCGGTAATGCAGCGAAGGAAATGAAAAACCTGAAGAAACAGTTCATTTGCTGCTTGATTTTTTTTTTGTTTTACTTCACAACCGCACGCCAACGCGAAGGCGATTTGTGTTCATGATTGGTTTCGATTGATGGCTGTACTAACAAGGAAATGAGCAACCTTCCGAAACCTTCCCACCGAACGAGCTGCCAGCCCCCAATGGAAGCTGAAGACGAATGAAGGCAACCGAGCTTAATTGATTTGCATCAGCGTTGCATCGGTGGTGGTCGTTAAACCTTGGCGGGGTTGTCGATTTATGTGGGCGAGGGCGCGGCTGCTGGAGGGGTGTCCGCCGACGAGAGGGTTGGCCAAGAATGGAATGCAATCGTAATCGTAATTGGTTTGAGATTAATTAGACGCTATTAGTATTAATCTTCCAAACGACCCACTCAAACGATGATCCTCTTTACGGGAGAAGAAAGTAAAGATTGTGTTATTTATCGTGAATTTTGGGTTTTGTGTTATTTTCCGTAGAAATTAAAATCTTATCAATTTAAATAAATAAGTAATATTCAAACTGGGAAAAAATAAAAATTTACTCATCAACACCAACCCACGACACTCTCTTTATGACGGAAAAAAATGAATTATTCGTGTATCGTACTCAGCCAATCCGACCAATTTGTCACACGTCTGAAGACAAGTGGAAGCGATCCTTGAACGTATGCCCACAACCGTTGACGCTGGAGCGGATTACCTTCGCACATGAGGACTTTCATACCTGCGACTTACTTACAGCGCCCAGCAAAGTCTAGTAAAATTGTGATGACATCAAAATTAAAAATATATATGATTCTACCACTTTATCAGCTTATTTACAACCTCCACCGAGTGGCGTCTAATTTAATGAAAAGCAAATATTTAAAATAATCATTTTCCAATTATTACCAGGCCCGGCGCTCAGTTTTGGTACAGAAGGAGAAAGTACGGAACCGTGGAGAATAATTCACCAACCCTCTTCTCTCTGCTCCCGGGTGTAATCCATCATCGTCGCGCAGACTTTGCGCAAACATTGTGGCGACCCCAATTCGTCGTCGTTTGTCGTACCGTTTCAAGGTGCATAAACAATCCATCACCCTCGATATTGACGACCGAAATGACGTGTTCAATCTTTTACCGGTTACGGATCGAAGGTGTCGCGCAATAGGGCAGAAGAGACGGGTTTGATTCGATTGTTTCTGTCTGGGAACGGGATTACTAAGGGAAGTTTTCACGAGTTTGAACTACAATAAAAATGATCAGCACTCAAATATTGGCAGTTCAGCAAGAACGACAGTGATTTAGAAGACAAAAGCGAAGATATATTAACAAAAAAGGTTTTCTGGAAAATATTAATAAATGACTATCTTTTACTTTTGATGTATTCAAACTAGAGATGGAAAAAATCACTCTTTTCTAAGAGTTGAAACAGAGTGAGTGAGTGGTTATAAGGATTTGAATCTTTGACTCACTCTTTAAAGACTCATGA
>KB664255.1:2281495-2683244 GCA_000349025.1 Anopheles minimus | reverse complement strand
ACTCGTTATGCTGAGTTGAAACTATAAACTCCTTTGCAAGATTAAACTCACTCACTCACTCTTACTCAGTGTGCACATCTCTAATTCAAACACTTGAATACAAAAGATTTCAATAAAGGATTTCAATGACTTTTGTTGGGAACAAACACGTCCAAAATCATTGTACCCCATTCACAACTGTATCAAGAACAACTCGTCTCGTCTCGCGATCGTCTAACGCGACGGCACAGACAAATATGTTGAAACATGCCACATTTTCCTATTACCATCATAAGCGACCCCCGTTCCTGCTTTCCGTCGCAGAGTTCATGCAGCAGCCGTACAGTCTGCTGTCTGCTTCGCATAGCTACACCGTCTACATAACAAATGTGCCCTCCGTAAGCCGGTCTAGGCGCGATCGTCACCGTGGCTAGCAGCAGACGCAGAATCAAACCTAAGCTAGACAACACGGCAAAGACAACACGGCCAACAGCAAACGAAGAAATCGTACAGACCCTTAAGCAAGACATGCCCGACTAGCGCAAGCGAGACAAACGCACACCACCCCTTACGAAAAGGGGTGTTTGTGTGTATGAATGCAGACCAACGCCAGACAGCTGCCGTCTGCCGAAAACCTGTTTCCCATTTAGACGATCGACTTCCCTTCCTTCGCCCAGGGTTCCCGGTCTTACACCCCACCCGGCGATCACTTTCTATAACACATCCGCCCCAAAAAAGGCTGAACTCGATATACGCGAGCGCGACGGCCAACTTGCAAGCATTTGCATTTTTTGGCTGCCCCGTCGAAGCGGTTTGCGACGATTTCGATCGATTTATGAACTAGACAGTGCCGTACATGGGGTGCACACATGCGCAAACACCCGTGCGGAACGGGAAATAAGCTGCTGTCGGAATTTGTGCACAGACTGACGAAAAGTGCAGCAATATGGAGGCCGTTTTTATTTTATGCGCCGAGGCTAGACATTTTTCGTCTGGTGAGCTGTTGGCCAAATACAAATTAATTAATACACGAGCAAACAACTGCTGTCCGTTACTGCTATTCGATCATCGAAAGTACTGGAGATATGATCATTTCTTATTCCTTCAAAGCAAGCACAAACTTCAAACTTCTCCATCCCAACGAATTGCAAGTCTACAAACCAGAAACAATTGGTCACGATCGTCTCAATTGCACTGGTGATCGTTGCACACTACAACACTCCCACAACGAGCGTTAGTTGACCGGTGCCTGCTGCTGCTGCTACTATCGCCCGCTTCCGTTTGCAACCGATTGGCACGTTTTGCGTTTACACGCACGCACATGCACCCGACACGTGCATTCCAGTGCAAGATGCAATCGAAGTCATCGGTCCGCCTTCTCGCGGTTCACGCGCGTTCTGTTGCACACCACACTGCGAGTAGTGAACAGTGGTTCAGATCTCAAGATAGTGGCAGTGTGTCTGCCACTTCGACAAGCGGGAGCGTGAGGATCACACCCGAAACTGGGTCATTGCAGTTCATTCGTCCCGGTTGGACGTGTGAGTTGGAGCGTTTTGCTGTACCGTCTGAGGCTACTACAGCTACTACTGGATCTGATCGTATCGTACTACTTCCATAATTGGAGGGAAAATACGAGGTGCGAATCTTTGTGAGATGAATGAGTAATGCGGGTTATTATTCTTTCCGTGTCTTGATGGTTTTCGATCCATTCTCGTCCAGATCCAATCCAGTGAACATTTTAATTATCTTCCAATCTCTGGTATTGTTATGTTAAATTCAAAAAGGAACAACTCCAGAATTGGATGAAAAGTATAATAGAGTGCCCCAAAATTAAAAATAAAAGTTTTTGGAGTTATTACTGAATCGTTGCTGATCGTTGGTGCTAAGACGAGCTACTAAGGAACTTATAGGACGTTCTGTGGCTATGGAACAGAGGAAAAAACCACCTAATATTAGTGAAACCCTCCATATAGCCAATTTGTGGCGATTTACTAAGAAATGTATGATGTTGGTATAGCTTCCCGGCGGCTAGCTGTCGAGTTATGCTTAATTTTGACAGATGTATTATATTCTGGCGAGAAACAACAATTTATTGCCAGAAAAACGATAATTGTTGAAGTCTGATTTGCCTATTTGGGATCACTATTTATGTTCCATACAGTGTCTATGGAATGTTTAGAATTATTTTTAACATATTAGATAATAACTACAAGATTGTAAATCCTCAACTCTAGATGAAATTTGATTTTAAAACTGATCCAAAAAAAACTGCTTTGAATTCGAAGTGTCCAGTCTTTTATGGTCCAATTGATGCAACATTGACCATTGTATACAAATGTTTAATTTTTATTTTGTTCGATGCTCACAACGCAACACCTCAGAAAGGGTCTCACCAAAAGAGAGCAGCACAAAAATGTATGACACATAAACTATTTGGCCATTGCAACAATGTGATATATGACTTGCAATATGCTACCAGAGCTGATTTTCCCATTGGAGTCATAAAACTGAAGCAAATAAAAATTCTCTCAAGGTTGTAGAAATTGTAGCAAAAAGCAATAAACCAAAACGCCCGGCAATGCCCTTATTATCAGTCTTGTTTGCAGCCCAGTTGCGATTAGAGGATTAAAACTTAATTGCAGGATATATTCAGGTACGATTCATTGCAATTCCTAGCTCGCGGACTATTTATGACCCTAGCGATGAAGAAATCTCACATTTATCGGAAATTTCGCCCATATGGCGTGGACAAAACTGGACAAACGGTGGTACGTTGATTCGGTTTTCGCATTCCTGCACAAGCACACGGGCATCACAGATAAGATAGCATCACACTTATCGTTTGGTAAGTGGTAAGGAAAAATTTGACGAAACAAAACAAAACACTAGTGACAAAGTAATCTCACACACTTCTCCAAACGAGTGAGGCGTTATAGTGTACAACAAATAACGATGAGAACACGATCATCAACATGTTGCACAAGTCTTGCACTACGAAACGAATGATTTGAATGCATTATTTGCACTCAACACAACAACAGCCGGCCTTAATAGACATCATTGTTACAAACGCACCCATCGCACAATGTAACTGGTCAAAGCTCAGTCAAGAAAAAATGTCTTTTCAAGAGAGAATTTATTGATGACCACAGGTGGACGGTAGCAAATAAAAAAAAAGTAGCAACACACAAAAGTGCATGTCACCTAATGATGAGCAACGTCGAACAATAAACAACCACCGTACCGACTGATTGACAGCCCTAGCCGTGCCCGCGGATCGCACACAGGCAAAATCGCACGCAACACAGACGAACGACACACACCACAACACCAGCACTTCCATTTCCAGGCGAAAGGAAATAGATACAATGTGCGTGCCCATCGTCATCGCTAAAAATATCGTCACGACCCCCGGCCAAAGTCTGGCGACGCACAGGCGGATTAGAACCGGGCGTGCGAAAAGCGGAAAGGCATGCCGTGGAACGATCGTGACGGCAGGCGGGTGTCAGTGAAATCGAAACCGATTCCAATTCCGGTCGGGAGCGATTCGCGTCTTCGATTGATTAGGAAGAGAGGAACGGCAAGCGGCCCGGGGGGGGGGGGGAATGATTAGCATGGGGTCATTATTTATTTGGCGCTTCGATAAAGCTCGCCCGTATCGACACAAGGGGCGTTTGCCGTATCGGGCTGGCGGCAATGGTTGGGATTTTACATTTTATCGGTGCTTGATTATGAATTGGCTTATCCAAAGGTATGGTAAACGGGTGTTAATATAATTAGACCAAAAATGGGTTCGAATTGGTGAGCTTCCTAGACCAAAAGAATGCATCACTCCCAAATTCCAATATTCCGTTTATGTTTAGACCAGAGTACCGCAAACTTATATGATCAAACAGCCAAATATCAGAGTTATTTAAAAAAATCTAATTTTGAAATTGTATTTGGAAGAATTCCAAGCTACCATTGTTCCTAACATCTTTTCAGCAATGTGTGTCCTTCATTTTAGGTTCAAATTCATCTACAATTTAAGTAATATTGGTATCAACAAAGAGCGACATTCAAACTGTCCATAAGCCGTTTTTTAAGACGTTTTTCCACATGACTCTGGACAGCCTAAGTCTTAACACAGAAAGTAAAACTATGAATATGGCAAATTGGACAGGAGTTTGATCAAACATAGGAGGTCACATTTTTTCTCGCATAAAACAAGAAAACGAAGACCCTTTTAAGCAGATAACTATAAAATGTTGAAGTTGTAGTAATCAAACATGAATTATTCAAGGTACAGAGTTAACGATCGTGGAATACTTTCCTAAACATATCTCAGTTTTTTGAAGATATTGAGAAGCTCGCTCAGGAGGACATCCTAGCTTAGTTCCAACAGTTCTAAACTAAAAGGTCCACAGTAACAGTAAAGCACAACTAAACAAAAAGCCCAGGCTAAGAGTAAAGATTCGGTTTGACCGCGTGTCCACTTACCTTTGGCAGAGCTCCGATCGCTGCTACTAGGGAACAGCAGCAGGATCATGACAGCAGCAGTGGTTAGCACCGACAACTGATGCAGCCGCCGACTGTTCTGCCTTCTTCGTCTTCTCGACGCTGCCGTCGCCGCCACTACGTGCCCCGTACCTTCCGGCCCCTCCGCAATGTTCCCCCCCATCGTACCGGCACGGGTGGTTGCTCTACGTTTTTCCACTTTACGATCAATCACGATCGTCGCTGTGGTAATGCTTGCGATCTGCGTCATTGGGAATTTGCTCCGGTTCACGGTTGCTGGCTCGATACCGCCGGTGGCCATCGTCGACCGGAAACGAACCACGGCAACGGCGGCGAAGACGTTTCGAACTCGCGATCGCAGTAGCAGCCGTACCGACAATTTTTGCTCATCAGAAAAGATTAGCACTTTTATTTATTTTTATTCGCCTCCTTTTTGCTTCGCCCACCCCATCTACCTAGCGGTGTGTGAGTGTGTGTTTCTTTTTTTTTTGGCTTTGTTTTGGCGTGCCTATATCACTGTAGTGGGCTTTTTTATTATTTCTTTTAAGATTTCGATATGCTCTTTGCACGGTCAACACTTGGACGGCTTCCAAACCGAACACTTTTTTTGCTTTTTTTTTTGGAAATCAGTATAGCAGCATCATGATGAATCTGCTCGCGAGCTGCTTCCGCGGAGGCAATTCTATCCAACTAATTATATCTCACTTTTCACACACTGGTACACTGTTGCAGGCAACATCCTCACTGAGCATCAACATACACTTAATTTACGCATTCCTACACTTCTGGCAAACAATGAACGAACTATTTAATAATTTATATTTCATATGCAAAAACTTCACAATTTAAATCACTTTTTCTAATGCTATCAGTCACAAACACAATAAAGCGACAACCAAACAGGATGTGTTTCCGGATGGATTTTCCTTTTTGGCAACACTTTTTTCTCTATTTCGAGCTGATCACATTACTCACATACGAAATGCAGAAGTGAGATATTTATCTCATCACCACTACTTCTCACTTGCCATTAATCATCAGCGTTACACGCACTATATCTTGGGAAATGGTCGATTTTGGGGAAATACTCTAGTGTTAGCAACAACGCACTGCCCTGCATACATGCATGCACGAGCGTGCACACACAATCAAAACGGATTCACATCCCGGAGAAGGAATGGAAATAAATGTGAGCTGATTACGTGGTTGGTTGCGATGGTGGTATTGTTTGCTCACTTCTACGCGTCTCACCCAAAAAAGGATTTTCACGGCCCACTATTAATCTTCCACTTTCGATTTACTACACGCACGCACACAGATGCAAGCAAAAATGGTTGCAATCAAATCGTTACCCAATCTTCCCCGACGGAATGCGTTCGTTGAGGGAATGTTACGGTATTTTCTTATAGTTTAGTATTTCGTTTCCGTTCTTTAGATAATTCGAGAGGAAAACACGAAAATTCTAAAACCATTCTCAATAAAAATAAACATTTCCCACCGGGAAGCGAATGCCTTTTTCTAACCAAAATGTGCGTGATCACAATTTGTTGGTCCTCGCATTCTCGCGGGCAGCAAAACACTAACACGCCACCATCGGCACAGTCTTGAGTATCCTTCGAGCTTCCACCACGCAACAACTCCAACAACAATACCGTAGTTGATGCGGACGGAAGGAAAAAAATAGAACCGGAGACGGAAAACCCGGAGCGCTGTTTCGTGTCGTGTTCCGGTCCCAAAATTTCATTCACACCTTTCACTTCTCAGTCCTTTGGAGCCACGCACGGACGAACCGCAGCAACGGCGGCAGACAGAGGACTCAACACTAACACACATGCGCGAACCCTACGCTGATGATGTATCCTTTTTCGTCCACTGTGGAGGGGGGATACCGGGTTTTCGTCGTCGTTGTATGTATGTGTACATTCAAAAGAGGGGTGGAGAGACTATAAACACACACACACACACACAATAGTAAAGAAAAGGAACATAACGGAAAAGGAAGCACCGGGAAAGGGGAGAAATCGTGAGTGTGCCGGGTGCGGAAGTATTTTGCCACAAAATCTTCCCCTTTAGCAGCTTTCTGAGAAACTATTTCTTTAAATAAATATACTACTAGAAGAAAACAAATGCATTTTCCAGCGCAAACTGTTTTACAAACGACCTGACCTTTTCCCCGGCGAAAATTGCTTGTTCTATATGTTATTTACCTTCCCCCAAAAAACGATACCATTCTCACACACATCTCGAAACCGGTGGACACACACAAGCGTACCCCTGCACGTAACACACGGGAAGAAAATCATCCAAATTCATAGCGCAGGAAATGCAAAAGACAGGGTCGAGAAAAGGGCAGTATTTCCACCGAAAAAGCGCGTTTTCCCGTTTGCCCTCTACACCGCCAGCACGGGAAACGCGGAATGCCAACTGGTATGCGTGTGTACAAAATTCCATCTCTATTGCTGCTGTTGCGGCCTAGTCCTCTTACTTTGCTAGTGTATGTGCACATGTTCTGCACACAGTTTCGATTACTTTTTAATCGCAACGATGCCGAATTTCCTTCAACATTTCCTCGTTCAAATTGCAAACTGTTTCTCTTCTTCCCTTATCGTTCCAGTTGCCTAAAACATAAACAAAAAGGAAATAAAACAACGATCATACAACGAAGTTCTTAATTACCAACGAAATTATTCGCCAATTTGTCAAAGGTTGCTACAATCTTTAGGGCTAACATGTACACCAACACACTGAAGCGAGGATGTATTGGAAACACACAATAAATACTTTTTCGTGGATATTTCTGTTGAAAACTCTATAATTCCAAGCCACCACTGTAAACATTGGGCAAAGAATTAATTCTTTCCACATCTCCCATCATCACGGACACAACCACACAACACCGGGGGGAAGAGGAAATATGCAATCTTCCGCAAGATGGGCACGCGCGCACACTCACACACACCAATCACTCACAGGCACGGACACGATCAAAAGAAATACCACACAACTCTATCAAGCGATTTACCGAAAACGATTGCAAAAATAATAAACTCTTTGACCCGCACACACTACTTTTCTCCAACACACAGCTACGAACAGAACACACTCGAAACCGCCCGACACTAACCTCCAACAATGAAACGCACTATCTCACCGTATCATCATCATTGAGCAACATCCATAGCGTTGCCCTCCAAATTCCGGTGGAAATCGTTGTGCTTCGCGCAAAAAAAAAAGTTTTTCTTCAACTATTTGCACAACATCACTTTCCACGGCAGGCAACGAGATGGTTCACGATTTTTCCTTGACATTTCACCGTTTGCACCGATAAATAGGAAGGACGTTCCCCGTTTTCTTCTTCCGCACGAAAGATGGAAACACTTTTTTACTTCTCCGTACTTGTACTGATGCTGGTTTTGCTCACTTTTGGAGCTGTTGTGATGCTTCCACCAGGGATTCTTACGCTGGATTCTGTAAATGCGTTTTCACCTCACTGCACTCCAAACTATGGGAAGAATGTTGTTTCACTTCATCCATACAGCCAGCGCACACATGCACGGTACAACCGCACGCAACAACGAATCGGAAAACAATAGAAAAAATGCCTCTCAATTTCACCGAAAGGCAAATTTGTGTGGCGTTTTTTTTTTTGCACTAGGATTTGTTTTTTATCATCTCGATCTGTCAAATCGTCATCATGTTCGAAAACAAGCGAGACGAGCTAATTGGATTAGAAAGAGAGGCAGAGTGCATAGATATTCGAACGTTTTATTTGCTTGTTTTTCTCTTGTGAAATTCTAAATAAAAATAATAATTGCGCTACATACATTTTTCTCTATCTTGTTGATTATTATTCTTAGTTCTATACGAACAACATAAGTTTTGGAAAATCGAAATAGAAAAACCATCACAACACAGAACTGAGCAATAGCGTATAAACTCAACCACTTTGTGCCAGTCAAAAAACAAAAAGAAAAATAAAAAGAATCACGCGAACGAAAGAGTGGAAACAGCCAGTCGACCACACTCTGCTCTTTGCCGGAAAGAAAATTAGTTTTTCATTTCCCCAAGCAGCGTGACTCAGTTCGTTTTTCATTTTTGGTATGTGAATTTTCCATTGTGTGTCCATGTTTTATTTGGTGGCGTCAAAAGTAACAACTTTTTTCAAGTGGTTTTTATTCATTCTGTTCCTTCCTGCATTGTAGTGTGCCCGTAGCGGAGAAAATCGTTCAAGATGATGTCCTTACCGGGAACGTTTGCCTGTGACGAATATGGGCGTCCGTTTATCGTGCTCCGTGATCAGGAGAACCAGAAGCGACTAACCGGCAACGAGGCCATTAAGGTAATTTTCAATTCGGGAGTTGCTTCACACGCAGTGATTCATCCCGTGACCCAAACTGCCCAAATTGGACATGCTGTTGTTACACCAGAAATGACCATTTCCTTGCACATATTGTCATAATATTGATTTTTTCTGCCGTATCTCGTGAGATACGCCTCGAAATGACAAATTTGCGGTCATATTCTTGGTTTAATTTCTGTTTCGGTACACAGCCGGAATACCGCAACAAACCTAACCTCACTTTGTTTTCTCGTTCAACCTACGCACCCTGATCCCCGCAGAGTCACATCTTGGCAGCGAAGCAGATTGCCTCCATCATTCGTTCATCGCTCGGACCGAAGGGTTTGGACAAGATGATGGTCAGTGGCGACGGTGAGGTCATGGTCACGAATGACGGTGCCACAATTATGAAGGAGATGGATGTGGACCATGAAATTGCTAAGCTGATGGTGCAGCTCAGTCAATCACAAGACGATGAAATCGGCGATGGTACGACCGGTGTGGTCGTGCTGGCAGGTGCTTTGCTCGAACAAGCGGAATCCTTGCTCGACCGGGGCATTCATCCGATTCGTATTGCGGATGGGTTTGAGCTAGCCGCACAGTGTGCCGTGAAGCATCTGGACACGATCGCGCAACCTTTTCCGGTGTCTCGTGATAACAAGGAACCGTTGATCCGTATCGCCATGACAACGCTCGGTAGCAAGATTGTGAACAAATGTCACCGACAGATGGCGGAAATTGCTGTCGATGCCGTGCTGACTGTAGCCGACCTGGAGAAGAAGGATGTGAATTTCGAACTGATCAAGCTGGAGTGTAAGGTGGGCGGAAGGATGGAGGACACCTGTCTGGTGAAGGGTGTGGTAGTGGACAAAACGATGAGCCACTCGCAGATGCCGACCGTGCTGAAGGACGTGAAGCTGGCGATCCTCACCTGCCCGTTCGAGCCACCGAAGCCAAAGACCAAACATAAGCTCGATGTGACTTCGGCCGACGACTACCGCAAGTTGCGGGAGTACGAGCAGGAAAAATTCCTCGAGATGGTCAAGCAGGTGAAGGATGCGGGCGCAACGTTGGCCATCTGCCAGTGGGGCTTCGATGACGAGGCGAACCATTTGTTGCTGCAGCAGCAACTGCCCGCCGTCCGTTGGGTCGGTGGACCGGAAATCGAGCTGATCGCTATAGCCACCGGTGGAAGGATTGTGCCCCGATTTGAAGAGCTTACTCCGGATAAGCTAGGAAAGGCCGGTGTTGTACGGGAGCTTAGCTTCGGTACGACCAAGAATAAGATGTTGGTGATTGAGGATTGCCAGAATACGCGCGCCGTTACGGTGTTGATCCGTGGTGGCAATCGGATGATTACGGAGGAAGCGAAGCGATCCATTCACGATGCGCTCTGTGTAGTTCGCTCGTTGATTCGTGATTCGCGTATCGTGTACGGCGGTGGTGCGGCAGAAATTAGTTGCTCCCTTGCGGTGGCCCGCGAAGCCGATCAGTTGTCCACTCTGGAGCAGTATGCGTTCCGTTCATTCAGTGTCGCGCTCGAGTCGATCCCGTTGGCTTTGGCCGAGAACAGTGGCCTTTCGCCGATTGAAACACTGTCCGAGCTGAAGGCACGCCAGGGAACGGAGAACAGTTCCACATTGGGTGTGGACTGCATGTTGACAGGCAATTCCGACATGAAAGATCATCACGTGATCGAATCACTGCACTCGAAGAAACAACAGATCGTACTCGCAACCCAGCTTGTGAAGATGATTCTGAAGATCGATGATGTGAGAACCCCAGCTGATCGTTAAGTTCGAAGCGGAGGAGAGATAATTCCTTATGTATTTGCACACATCTATACTACTTACGATAGGTTCTTTCATTCACTAACATAAACCATTTGGGAGCTCGAAGAGCATTCTTTTCTTTTGCATTTGCCTCATTTTGCATCAGTTACATTTCATTTTGAGATGAGCCAGCAATGCACTCTCCAACATGGTCAAATCACACACATGCACCCGCGCTGAAAGATTAATAAACACGATCGCTATCGATCGGATGTATGAAACGACTTAACACTTAAGCGCTTTCGTAATGCTCGTTTAAACAATAAACGGATTTTTTTCCATACCAAAATGTATAGAAGGATCACTATTCAGTCATGGTTCCGAAACACTTCATACCGATGCTTAGTAAATGTGCTTTTTTCCAAGGCACGAAACCATTTTAGGGAAAATCATCAATATCAACCACAGTACGCGTACATCGTACCGGAATATGACGAGTTATTGCATCAAAAATGCCGGGCCACATATAATACCCATGCAAAAATGTTTCTAACGAACTTTTTGAAAACTGCCCTAGATCATATTCAAATCGCTTTACAGCAAACAAATGTAACTGAATTGATTTGTAACTGAATTTATTTTAAAAAATATGCCACCGAAATATAGCAACAATTCAATAAAATAAGAATAATATTTCATTTTATTCCATCGACGATGTCCGATGGGTCATCATTTGTGCCAACAGCTGTCATTCAACGTCATCGCGATTGGCAATTTCTGCATACCGAGAGGTTGGACCCTGTGTCCAACGAACATTCAACAGCAGAAGAAAAACATCAGGCAACAAACATGAATAGTGTTAGTTTTGTAAGTTCAGACTTTAGTAATTTCGATTGTGTAAATTTTATGTTGAATTATTTATTAACTAAAAATATTTCAACCTCGTGAAACCTGCTACAAATGTATTGATTGGCGAACAAACTTTGAAATGATTTTCCAAATGACAGCTGGGGTATATGTCAGTGGTACAGCATTGGATGCACCTCCCACCTGCGCTTACTTTGGAGAAAGTGGAAAGAAAAAGAAACGAAACCTCTTTTTTCTGCCTTCTCGTGTGTTTGCGTGGACTATTGCCAAAAATCGGTCTCGTTGCTGCAAAAAGCTCGTCTTTGGCTCAACATCCAGTTGCCCCGGGGCCGATTCGCGTTCAGGTGTCGCAGCAATAGCGGAAGCAGCAGTTTGCTCGGTGCCAGTGTGAAATAAACGCTCCACACGGGCAAGTTACAGTGGCCGAGGTGGAATTCTCTCGGTCATCATCATCATCATCCGGTCATCTCTCGCATCGTGTGTAAGTGTGTGAATTGCATAGCTGCTGTTTGCGGGTCACATAAGATGTGCAAAAGTTCTTGAACGAAACAGACGGTGCAGGAAGGCTAGCAAAGATGTTACACCAGCCTGGTTAGGTAGAAGTTCCACGGAAGACGTAGGGTGAGCAGTGTTGTGCGGTAGGGACATGGGCCACCCGGAGGCCTTCCCATCCGGAAGCGGGTTGGCCATGGGTGAAGTCAGTTCGAAATATGGATACGAAACACTCCAAATTAAGACACCTCATACGAGGTTCGGTGGAAAGAGTTGCCGTGCTGACGTGTGTGTTGGTATGCGCGCATGTGCGTGTGTGTTGGTGTGTCTGCTGGCTGTCAAAGCCTACTTGCGTGTCCAGCAGAGAGTGTACGTTACGCTCAGAATGTTTGTTTCCATAAACCTACCCAAAACACCTCCCCAGGCACTAGGGAAGGATCAATGGAACATTTGTATGTTGACCTCGGGCTTGGGACGTGTTTCACCCAATAATTGGAAGTGGGAAGCAAATGAAAAGCCTCTAACATTCCCAAAATATTGGAAAAACCGTTTGCCCATAGCAGACGCATAGCAGCAACTAAACAGTGTGCATATTGAAATGCTGCAGTGCAATATCCTACCAACCGGCGGGGTTGAGAACGTGTACAAAATCGAAGCCCACGATTAATGCTGCAAGACGACCCCGTTCCAATAATGTGCATAACGTGCTGCAAAAGTAAAAGCATACCCAGCGCAAAGGATTAGTGCGAAACACGGTGTATGTGTGTGGTGTGTCGCCATTCGGTGTGTTTGTAGTTGTGTGCGAAACAAAGCGAACAAGTGTAAAGTGCGACAAAAAAGGATGACACAGGTGCTGGTGGTCCGCTTTTCTTTTTGGGGTGGTTTCGTTTCGCCAAGCGCTAATGAAAATTAAGTGACGCACCACCAACATTACGAGCGGCCAATGCACCTTCCGAAGAAGCTCTTCCCTTACATACGTAAACCATCTGCAGTTCGAATCTTCCTGTGCAAGTACAACAGTGCAGTGTGTGCATGTGTAAAGAAAAAAGAAGCAAAAAGCAATGTTTGCACTTTGTAGCGACGATCGAGAATTTATGATTTGTCATTTGATGTGCGAAACGTGTCACCTTCGTGGGGTTTACAATAGACGGCTGTGGAGGGAAAGGGAACGCGTCAAACCGGGAGGGTTTCATTTCCAGAAGCACAGCTGTCTGACGTCATTTAACGCTGGACGAAGAAGTTTCGAGTGTAAAATAAATATCATTTGGGAGGGAAGCTTACGGAATATAGACAGAAGCTGGTCGTCCAATTATCACACGCATGGATAAAACCTTTAGTGCAGTCCATCTGTTGTGAACCATCTATTCTATTTGAGGAGCAAAGAGAAATATTTAATACAGAAATTGTTGCGCTTATTTACGCTTTAACAATTGAATAATGTTACATCAAGTCACGTGGACGACAAAATCACAGAGAGCATATTCTGATGCCACTGGGCCACTGCCTGCTTGTTTCCAATTAAATGTGAAACATGACCGCATGGCCGCGGAATTATAGCAATGCGTTCAAAGCTTCGAGCACAAATTGATTTGCTTCATTGCTGTCGTTAAATTTCAATCAAACGCATCAAAGCCCAACCTCGGACCCAGCAAATTAAAGCTGCTCCCGTGTAGGATGTTGTGTACCCTCCGAGAGAAACTCATAAAGGACAAGATTAACAACATGTTTTATTTAAATTGCATTGTTTTTGTTTGATTCTAGCGAAAAGAAGTTTAGTTTAATTGTGTTAGCAACTCACCGGCCTACTTAGTGACGATACAAAGAAAAACCAAACCCTTCTACCAACATCCAAGATCAACCCCATTCATGCAAACGTCTTGGCCGTTGGTAGCGTCTTTCGGTTCGTTTCGACTTATCGTTTCGCTCCGGAATCACACACTTCCGGTGGCAAGTGTCCAATAGTGTTGCCGTATCACAGTGCCTCCGTTTCCTGCGTTGTTATTATTTATTCTCTTGTGTACGTGTGATTCGTGTGTGTGAGTGTGTGTCAGTGAAAGCTAGTAACAGAAATAACGGATCGGATACATCGAGAAGAAATCTTACCGGCCGCCTACCTGCCGTTTCCATCTGTTGGCCTCCGCAAGGCTGGCCAGAGTCGCGAGAAGGCGTTCAGCGCAAACCCACCGGACATTAATCATCGTGCGAAAAGCTAGACACGGCTGCTGCTGCAGGGCCCAAGTGCCAGGATGAATGCCTCCGATCATGGGTAAGTGGAGCACGTGGGTTCGTCCCGGTGGGTTAGATTTCATTTTAATTCCCGCTTTATGGTCGCGATTGCTCCATTTCGAACCTTGAACCGTTTGATTTAGAGCTGGCCCAGATTTGGTGCTATATCTATTCTATAAATCGCGATCCTAATTTTCCGGAGGAAAAGGGTCGAATTCTCGGTTTGTTCATGTCAGCGCTTTGAGTATATCTTTGGCACGGGTTACGACGCAGACTTGCCAATCCCTAATGTATTACTATAACAATACATTAAGAGTTCCTGTAGCTATATAACCCTAGATTAGTGGCAAACTAACTACTTGGAACAAAGGGGCCAAACACCGTAAGAATATGCATGAACTGGAGTTCAAAGGAGTCAAATTTTGACATTTTACTTAAATTAAAAGCATGGATTGATAGTTACATGTATATTGAATGTTGGTTATTTCTCAAAAAAAAAACTATAGTAATGAATTTTACTCCGAATAAAAACAGGAATTGTAACTATCAGATTACTAGTAATATTTCAAAGACATTAGTTATTATAGTACGTTATCAAATTTAAAGTATAAATTAAGTAAGTCTCCCATAATCAAGACACATTTGCGACACTCAAGATCAATTCCAAATGGGCATCGCAAAAAAGGATTCTAACAATTTGTAGAATTCATTAGACTCTTCTTAAGACGTAGCAATAAGGTTAGTATGGATTATTTTCGTTGAAGAGCCTCTTCACATTCACAGTGTCAAAGGGCCACACTATGACGACCACAGCCCTAGACATACTAAATTGTCACGCTTGAACGCGTCATAATACTATGTTTGCCAACACATTGTTGGCTTCTTCCATGAGCACGATAGCCTAATCTGCTCACTGTAACTTGTCGTACAACCGTCCATTGGGATACGGATACATGATGGGGTTAAAATTAAGTATATTTTGGAAATAAAACTTCCCAATAGTATCCACAGCAAGGAGTATGAAATTTTGACAATTTTGCCAACAATTCGAAAATGTCAAAAACATTTAAAAAAATTTGTTGGGTCACTATTGTAATAATATGTTATGAGCTGTTGAAAGGCAACGTGGTTCTGTCCAAAATATGTATAAAAATGTGTTTGTTTATCACAAATAGACGCAGTATAGCGTCTCCTTCAGGAAACTCTGTCACTTTAAATATTTTACTGTAAACACCAGCACCAGCATTCGATTTGATATGATACGACGGTGTTGATCATTGTATTTTTACAAATGCCTATCAAATCAATCAAAACCTAAAACCTAAAACAAATATGAAAAGAACAGGCACATTTTGAAAAATACTAACTACGTAATCACCAGTCATTTTGACTGGTCGCGGTAGAGTTGCAATCGTCAAAATTCCGCCAGTACTAGTGTTAAAGCAGGTAACAATGTGAAAATAAATCTTTTTCTTTACGTTCTCTGACGCTTCTATTCCTCACAATCGAGCGCAATTGCTCCACCCGTCGAGGTGTCCATTCTACAGTCCTTGACAATAGAATTTCTCAGCGAGGTCACTAAATTGCAGTGCTGCAAACAACGACGTCACACAATGCAACCTCTAGTGGTTGCATCAGCTGCTGCGGTTACCACTGTAACCGTAATCGTATTGTCCGGCTGATGGATCTATTCCTATGCAGTTTTACTCCCACAAAGGCATTGTATCCCAACTCCCCAACATCTCTCGCTCTTTCTCTTGGAGAGTTAGAATAAGTGTGAGTTATAACGAGACTTGGAAGTCTGTGGCATATGAGAAGCACGGCTTAGTCGGTTTGTGTTGTCAGCTTAAGTAGGCATTAACAGATGCCACTACCTGTTTTTTTTTTCGTATTGTTGTGTACGACCGGGTGGCTTTTAGACTACACCGGAACCGGGTCCGGATGGAAGCTGATTAAATGCAGCCTGGGAGGTAAAGCAGGTAGATTAAACGTGCACAAACATTGCCCCTTCTTTCGTTTTGTACGTTTGCAGCAAAGCTTGCAACTGGATTGCTCACCTCGCTTTCTGACATGCCCCTCCAGGAAAGCAACACTTGGATTATTTTTAAAAGACATGTTCCGGTTTCAACGGGCAGCACCTTATCTGAGATATTTACGTGAGATGCATCGTGTATGAGAGCATTAAGGAGATAAAACGATTACTTAACCATACGACATGTGTGATTTATTGCGTATTTTATCTGAAAGCTTTTGTTTGTTCGTTGGCTTCCGAAGGGGGATTGCTGGTGATTAGTTAGTACAATTTTTGTTTTATAGTTTAGAATGCATACAATACGTAACGTAAAAATCTAGAAATACGTAACAAAAAAAAAATAAAACTATCTACATACACCAATGCTATTCCCCAAAGCACACACCTTGAAAAGAGGCACAATGCTGGTTAAATGTGTTAGTAGTCATGTGCTTACGTCGTGCTATGAATGATTCATATACTGTTTGTAGAGCTGCTCTCTATATTTGCGTAAGTCCAGCAAATATTCACTTTTCTGTGCCTATTTTTGCTCAGCTTTTGTAACTAACACTCACGAAAATGTTCTATCCACAATCCACTTGATAAAGACCTTAATTCCTACTATCCACATAAAGTTACTGGAAGAGTTCTAGCTGCTCCCCCGTAACGATCAGATGATATGGTCAAAATTTTAATATTTAAAGTTAATAAAACACATTCTCCCTGCTCCCCAATACTCGATTGTCCTTCAGTGTCAGGCATCTTTCAGCTCCAGAAAGTTGTATGCAGCTCCCTTCAAAAAGGGACGTGTCTGTTGGTCGAAAATAAATTGACACCGAATTCTACTGAATAGCTGTGGGCAACACGCCAGCTGGCTATCCTTAGGAATGAGAGAGAGAAGAAAAAAAACACGCAACCATCATAATCTTCATCATCATCATCAAATTTTACCCATGGCATAGAAATGGGGACGGTCTAGTTTTGGGGCCGGATTGCCGGTGTTGCCTTTTTGCTCCAAACAAACCGCATCATCATCATCGTCTCGTACACACCTTGATTTTACGTGCCGTACGTGACGTTTGGCTGGGTTGGGACGATCCGGTCAGGATTCGTGATTAAAATTTCCCCCAGCTGTGTGTCTTCATGTGTCGTCCTTAACTGGTGCTGCTCTCCAAGGACACGGTGTAGGCAAGAAGTAGCAGCGCTGCAAAAGGTCCTCGTGTGTCTAGTGGTTGGGGTTTGATGGCCTCGTGACCTAAAGGGATTACCAGGACGGCAGGTTAGGAGTAGACTAAGTAAGCGACACATCAGCTGAGAGGTGTCCCGGTGGAAAATAATCTTAGATCAACTTGTGGTAGAGATTGTTCGGGGTCTACTCGTTCAGCCTTAGCGTGTGAGTGTTTGTGCTGTAGGACTATCCCTTGTGGATTATATTACACCTCTGGTTAGTAGAAGGAGCACCAAAACGTTCCCTTGGGCTCGTTTCATTTTTGATACATTTTCCAAGATTTGATTTTCGTTATACAGACTTTTTCTGGGAGCTGGGGATGACTCTGGAAATTGTTTTAGTAGTTACATATATGCTATATCATTTTGAAAACTTTTCCTCGCTTAAACTGATTTGCATTGCCTCGATAATTTGTAACCGCTGTTGGGGGTCAACCTGAGTGTCATTGAAGTGTAGCGTCTGATGGAGTTCCGTGACCTTCCGACATGTTAGCGCCTGTCCGGTGTTGCATGGTTGGAGAAATCATCTTCAACCAAATGTTGATGTTGTTTCTCTTCTTTCAATATTAACTGAAATCTGTTTTTCTGATACAAAAACTATCTCTGTGACAAAAAGCACTCCCAACCGGTAAACCACCATTGTCAATCTTCAAAGTATTTCGGTTGGCACAATTTTGAAACCTTTATTTACTCTGCGTTCGTGCGTATCGACATCAAATTCTTCGCTTCTTCCGTAGTCTGTACGATATCGTGTTTCCTTTCGAGCTGTATTTACACATTCTCAGCTCAACCTGAAAGGGCATATAGGACGAGTAATGTTCATTCTGCTTCCCTTCTCACCAGTCATCCTTCTGCCAACGTTACGTGTGGCGTTTCGGTTGTCAGTGTTTCGTGCGTTTGTTGTGACCCTGGTGGAAAGAAATATCCAACGAAATTGGTTCCACTTGAACACCCCAAACCAATCGATCTTGCGCCACCGACACTGACACCGACACGGGTTATGATTATCATTGAAATGCTTATGCTTTTTCGTGCTCCATGTCTTCTCCATGTTTGGCGGATAATGGGGATTTGATAGGGACAGTATGATGCATACCGCACCGATTAGCAACACGCTTGATTCGTCGAAGTCATTTGTGTATCCATTTTCTTGAGGTCCAAGATTACCTCAGATCTTGCAACTTTGGTCGTAACGTAAATATATTTATGTTAATGATTCTATTTCCATTAGCCCTATATATATTCTTTATTTGGTATATGAGCTTAATTAAATTGCAGTTTTATAGAAACTTTGAAAATAAAGAATTCACGAGACACAAATAAATCTGCCCAGAATGGTTTACTGATGTCACCACTAGGGAATGTTGGATAATAATGGCCTTTCAGCAGCAGCAGTAGCAGAATAGTTTCACCTGGTGTTAATTGCCTAATTATGTCTCGTAATCGCTATCTTTTCCATATCGCCAACGGAAGCTAGCTATTAATTACCATGCTCCACTATTAATTTGTTATTTTCTACGTCCTGTTGGTTATGTCATGAGATCCTGGTTCTGTAATTGAATAATGTTCCTCATGGGAGATGCGATTTTAGGACAACCTTTGTCTCCAGAGGTTCAATCAGAAATAATGTTTGGTTACATAAATACTTACTTAAATTGTGATTTCATTGCTGTCTTTTTTTCTGTTTCCCTCCGCAGGTTCAATCCAGCGTTTAACATGGCCACCATACGACAAGCCATCAACGAGACGATAGAACGAGGTGAGTAAACACCGGTAACGGATGAATGATTCCCAACGAACGACAATGGCCGGCAACCTGGGACGATATGATGAGATGAACCGGGGGACCATTTCGGTGCCATCATATGGAAACATGGATCAGCTATAATTTTGCTCACTCTTTGAACCTTTTGCCAAAAAACCTTTGGAAGAGTTTGTTTTAAATACTTGTATGGCTGTCACTGTGTGGAGCATTTTATTTTTTGGGGTGCGGCCACAAAGTTTACGACCACGACTCGCCTAGTGCTTTTCCCATTTACCCAATGAATGAGCATTATCCACCGTTGAATAACTTTATGCATGCCGGAAGTTCGTTGTACCGTGCCAGACGTGGGGAGGGCGTTCTTTGTCGTGCTTTATGCAACACCCGTGTGTTTCGGGTTGGTTGAATTTTTTACTTCCGATAATAATATCGATTGAAACTAATTAATATTCTCCGGCAGTGCGTGCGGAAGCACGACAGACTGCTGTGTTTTTAGAGTTCTTTTCACCAAAAGTTCTATTCCACTGAACGGGGGTTAGCTATTAATAGATAGTAATTGAAGATTGGATAATTCTTGAAAATTTGATTCCGTATGATAAAATTTAATGCCCGCTTTAAAGTTGGTTAAGCACTTTGAACTGTAATCGACATTAAACTAGCTTTCTAATTTCCCGTCCCGATTACATCTTCACTTTCAGTACGAATTCCAACGCCTACCCGCCTGCGAGATCTTATCCGACAGATCCGTGCCGCCCGGACGGCGGCCGAAGAGCGTGCCGTGGTGAACCGCGAGTGCGCCTACATTCGCAGCACATTTCGCGAGGAAGACTCGGTGTGGCGATGTCGCAACATTGCCAAGCTGCTGTACATACACATGCTCGGCTATCCGGCCCATTTCGGGCAGCTCGAGTGCCTCAAGCTGACGGCCAGCCCGCGGTTCACCGACAAGCGCATTGGCTATCTCGGTGCGATGCTGCTGCTGGACGAACGGCAGGACGTTCATCTGCTGATTACCAACTGTCTCAAAAAGTAAGTAATGCCGCTAGTGAGCGGAAGACACGGATCCACGGTTACTAATATCATCCCCTTTTCGTCCCACAGTGACCTCAACAGTCCGACACAGTTCGTCGTGGGGTTGGCACTCTGTACGCTCGGTGCGATCGCCTCACCGGAAATGGCCCGGGATTTGGCGGGCGAGGTGGAAAAGCTAATGCGCTCACCGAACGCATACATCCGGAAAAAGGCTGCCCTGTGTGCGTTCCGGATCATCAAGCGAGTGCCAGAGTTGATGGAAATTTTCCTTCCGGCCACCCGGTCGCTACTGAACGAGAAAAATCACGGTAATGGGAAATGCATATGTCCTTGTACACAACTTAGCAGCAGTTCGGTTCGGTTTTCGTAGGAAGGAATGAGATAAATCGAATGAAGTACTTCGATTTTATTCGATTCTTCAGTGCATTTGCATTTTTACCTAATGGATCTCAGTTGTAAGTGTTAGGTAACAGTCTTGCACAGCAATCTACAGTAGCTTACAGCGACATCAATAATTAACAACGTAGCAAAAGAGAGCTAGTAGAAAACAAGGTCCCAATATCCCAACAAGGAACGATAATAAGTTGCTGGATCGCTGGAAATTGCTGTCGGGATCTGGTGTAAAATATGACTAACCACCACCATCATCCGGCCCGCAACAGGCGACCCAGTATCAGACGGGATGTAATTTATGCAGATATATTCATTAGGGCCCGGTTGGCAAAATTAGCTTGTGCATCAGCAGCCGGCAAACCACAACCGCATTACTGGCTAACGCTAACGCAATAATCAATACACCCAGCATAGCCGACGGAAGCCATGAGAGAGAAAAGATACGGCTGTTTGCCTATGCCCAGACATATGCTGGCTAATTAAGACAAGTGAAACCTTTTACGTTGTACGCATTGTACCCATATACGCTTTTTACTCATCGTTGTAAACATTTTATTTTGCACAATTTTACCCAACAATCATGTTAAATATGTCCGGTATATGAAGTAAAATACTAATTTAAATTGTTCCATCCCTTTATCGGCAGGTATTCTCATCGCTGGCGTTACCCTCATTACGGAGATGTGCGAAAAGAGTGCCGACACGTTGAATCACTTTAAAAAGGTAAGAATGTTTTCGGTAAAAAAACGCCACATCGCGTTATCTGCCGATTCCATACCAGCCATCTTGTACTTCATCGACACCCACGTTACACAGTTTACAATATGGGTGGCATATTTGGCTCACTGTTTATCAGTTACTGCTGCACTGCAGGGGAGTTTGCATTATGTGTTATGTACCTTTTATCGGAGCACTCTCTACTCGTCGAGCCCTTGGGTTAAGGAGTCGTTTTTTGTTTTATTTTATTTTAAGACTACTGTTTTGTCAATTGTTTATTTTTCTTTTAGTTCATATACAAGTTTATGTTTTTGTCATTTCTCGCATATTTATGTTATTTTTGATTTGAGTGGTCTTTTATATTAGTGTGTTTGGTATTAGACTAACTAATAATAACATAAAAAAGTGCATTTAAATAGTTTTTTTTATTATTCCTGCTGAAAATGTTATTTTCCCCCCACAAATCTAAAATAATAATTAACCGAGTAGCGAACGCATTAGTTGTCTATTAGAATAATTTTATTGCATATTGTGTACCAATGGTGTACAGGTGTTAGAACTAGCTTTATTTCGGTAAACTTTCTAAAATGAATATCTACATGTAGCAATTAGATAACTAGACTAATTGAACTATTAGAAACTCTTTTTTCCTATTTTTTTATAAACAAGTTTAGAACCTTAGAGTGTTATAATTATAATGCTGTTTTATCTGTATTTTGGGCTAGATTTGAAAGTAATAATATTTATGAAATATGCTGTCTCGTGTACATTTAGCCATCAAAAGATTGCTCTATTTTTTAGCAACAAACACACGCACACACACACAAGCATTGAATCATTTCTTCAAAACCTTTAACAAATTTAGACTGTAGTGTTAGTATGATGCAGTGTAGTAAATTTAGTGATAGTGATTTTTCTCTGATTATATTTTCTAGTCACACTAATTGCATTACAAATTTTTGACCACATTTTACTTCGATAAACTAACGCACAGATACACGTTTTTGGAAAGCATCTGTAAAGCAACAGTTATGAAGTAGTATTTGTTGAAATGATTAAAAAATGTTTTGTTTTTTGTTAACCTATAGATTCTCCGGTGGTGGTTTTGATTTTGTTTTTGTTCCTTTTCGTTATGGACTGTTTTTTCCGTATGTGCTTTTTGTTTCAACTTTTTCCACGCTCTTGGGCAAATTGGAGTGAAAGAAAATTGGCCTTTCGAAAAACATAGAATAATCTATGAAAATGTATGACATTTGTCATTGTTTTGTGTGAGAAGTTAAGTAAATTTAGTGCTCCTTCATGCGTAGCATCCTGCTATACATATGCCATCATCGATCTAGAGTAACCTAAAGCGCAATGCTTTACCCTCCATAGTGCTGTGTCCATCGTAATGAACAATCAGAACTAAACTAGCAAGTAACCGTCATCTGTACAACGTATTTTAACCGTTTTCTTGCTGTTACTTCCCCCCGAACCATTGCTCATTGCTTGCCAGGATAGTGGAAATCAAGAGGTAATGCCCCACATAACTTTTCCATGCTCTAGTCTCTCTCTCTCTTTCTCTATCATTCTTTCTATTTTTCCCTGGTCTCAATTAATTTCATTCAATATATGAATACTCCATCTGTTAGTGTAATCTTCATTGTAATGTCCCAGGACTCAGTACTTTCTTTTATAAAAATAAAACCCTCGCTTAAAAAACCTTTAACAGTGTGCTCCTTTAAAACCCGGTGAATAAAACCCGGCAGGATGTTAAAGCCGATAGCCTCTAGCAGTAGTTGCCCATCTTCATATTACATCCTTCTTACTAGGGGGCAGCAAACAAATTGTTGATGCTTTTTGTGCCGTATCGTTGTTTCCATCTTCTCCCGAATGTGTGAAAGATTGTTTGCCTGATTTGTTCTTCCCGCGAGCCATGTTTTGAGTGCGCATTTCGTAACGTTTTATGTATGAATTAGAATTCCTTTTTTATTTTTCTTCCGGCTGTTTCTATTGTACGCAAACACCAGCTTTGTATACGCTTCTCTATGTACTTTGATGTTATTTACTGAGCATTTGATCAACTGTTGCTATTTGCTTTCCTAAATGCTTTTCATTCCACAGTAAAATCAACGTTTTCATGTGCCACAATCAGTGTAAAGCAGTGTTTCGCTTCTTCTAAATTTGTTTGCTTGATCCTTGTTTTGTTTGGGCCAGGAAGTTGCAAAACTTTCGCACTGATTCGCTTTCAGAGCAACACGCAACACGGACATTCGTTGGTGGGTGGCATTGTCGGTAGCCTTGCACTACTTCTTGGGTGTGTTATCCTTGTTTATGGTATTATTTATCGTTTCTGCTAAACGGCTTCCAGAAGTTTATTTCGTTTTTGTGGTGATTTTGATTCGTTGTTGGTGAGAGCGTTCGGGAAGCCTTTTTTTGTCACAGAAGAACAACTGTTCCACTGCACAGTGGACGCAGATTTGTAATATCTTCAAATTGAAGTAGATAGTTATACATTAAACATAAAACCTCAATAACACTTTTGAAAACATGATATTATAACTTCTACAAAAATGCTTAAATTATAATATTTACAGCTGTTTCAACGTTTCCATACTAGAAGAATAAAAAAATCAGTTATCAAAATAGTTTGGATTTGTGTTGAACAGTTATTTATGGACACAATAGAATCCTTTTTACAACCTAATTACTAATGATTTCAAATCCTCCAATATTTATCCCGGCATCTGTATGGTTTGCGTTCACTGTGCATAAGTTTATTGGGTTAAATTGGGTTAACGCATGTACATAGTATTTCAGTAAAAAATAACACCTATTTAACACCTCAGGTACATCTTAATAACGAGCGCTTAAAACACATGTTTTCCTTTTCCCATAGGAACGTTTATTGTTACAAATAGCTTTACCATTTAAATGCGGATTAGCAAAATCCGCTGATAATTGATGTTTATTTTCTGTACGCTCAATGATCGCTCATAACTGATAGCTTACGCCAATCAATCAAACCGATGTTAGTGGCGCTTTTTGTACACTTTTCCCCTCTTACACCCAACATCCTCATTACTGCTGCTTGCGTTTCCGGTTCACAATCCGCTCAATTGCATGCCAATTCTCCGGCACCTTCTCAAAAGCATAGCCATGAACAACATTCAGCCATGGCCAGGGTTCGATGTATGTCTTCCATATAGGCTGCTGATGTGCTTTAAATATTCATCATTTCCACAGTGCAGCAAGCAGTTATGCTCAAACGGGTCTGTCTCGGGTTCCTCGTGACCATCAAACCACTGTTCCAGTTCCCCTGCACAGTTCTCTCATCCTGCTCGTCAATTTTATTTGGAACTGCCTGTCTGTTCTTCTGCAGACCAATGCCGGCGCTGCTGCCGAGACGAGTTTCCACGCTTGGCAAACATTTTTCATTTGTTTTTCATCCGTTCGGTTTGTTTTTGCTCGTTTCGCTTTCGTCCCGTCGTGCAATGGTCAAAGTTTTTTTTGTTCGAGTTGAATTTTGTGTTATTTTGTGTGACTTGATTTTAAATTTCGTTGCGATCGCTTCCGTTCCCTGGTTTGTTTCGTCCTTCGCCATCGTCCACTGTTGAACGTGGTTGGTTCATCTCGAACGTTTCCAGTGCATCGGTGTATGATTTATTCATGTTCATACCTTCCTCTAAAGCTAATGCTTTCCGTTCATTATGCTAGCTGCATCACTTTTCTGCTATGTGTGTTTAGTTCTTTTTGGTGCAAGCTAATTTTTGGCTGGAATCCGACCAATGGTAGCTAATCTATTAGTACCGGTATATTGACGTTTCTATTAGGTGTAGCTTTAATGTTTCTTTTCTCTGCCTCATCGTTTGGGATATTTATTTTAAAACGATAAAGTGATCCTTCTTTATATATCCCTGGCTATTCTGTAAAGAATCAGTTTTTAATTAAAAATACATTCAAAATGTAGCCTAATTCATGCCATTTGTATGATTGTGAATGAAATTGATTTCATAATTCCATCGGTTAAATAAGGAAAAATTGCCTTTCCTGGATGGAAATGGAAATGAGGATATGTGAATATATAGCACCACTTTGATCAAAACTCACCGTCACGAATGGAATCCGTGCCTTTATACGTGCTATAAAAATTCATTACGCAGAAGAACCTCTCAACATCTTCACATTCACCGTTCGCCGAAGTGCTCACGACCACTCGAGCGTACCCCATTTCCTCCACACTCCACACATTATTCATCCGTCGTTCGTGATTCGTGACTCCATCCTATGTATATCCTGTGCCCTTACCTGCATTTTGATGCCTCCCATAAAACAAAGCAAGAAGGATAATAGTGTAGAAAAGGAATAGTTCCACCAGTTCCAGAACCAACCGACAGACGGTGGATATGCTCCGTTCTGGCGTGTGTTTGTGTGTCATCCACCGTGCCCCACATGACTCTTATGTAGCAGTATAAGAATCGTACACCACTCCAAAACACAAAAGTCGATGCATCTTTTGTCTAGCAATAAGAATATGGAAGGAAAAAAGGCTTTAAAAGCGCAATGCTCCTTCACGTGTGTTTGTCACCCCCCTTCCCACCGCCCCTATTGTTGGAAGACTCAATATCCTGTGCCCTTTTTCGTGCCATTTTCACATCGAAGCTAACGTATATTCTCTTTTTGTTTGCCTGTGTTGTTTCTCTCCTTTCTTACTGGCGAATGACTACAGATTGTGCCGAATCTGGTACGAATCCTGAAAAATCTGATCCTGGCCGGATACTCACCGGAGCACGACGTGAGCGGCGTCAGTGATCCATTCCTGCAGGTGAGCTTTAAGCGTTTTGGGTAGGCTTTAAAGGGGGACTCTGATTTGAATGATTTAATCTTTTTTTTTTTTTTGCTGTCGTAGGTAAAAATTCTTCGTCTGCTAAGAATTCTGGGACACAACGATCCGGACGCATCGGAGGCAATGAACGACATTCTGGCACAGGTGGCAACCAACACGGAAACGAGCAAAAACGTTGGCAACACCATCCTCTACGAGACGGTGCTTTCCATTATGGATATAAAGTAAGGATTGCTTTATTTTTCCGCCCCATTCTTTTTATCTTACTGACTTTTGTATTCTCCTTTTTATTCCGCTTTGTCCACAGATCCGAAGGTGGCCTTCGTGTGCTGGCCGTCAACATTCTTGGTCGGTTCTTGTTGAACAGTGACAAAAACATACGGTACGTGGCGCTCAACACACTCCTGCGGACGGTACACGCCGACATCTCGGCGGTGCAGCGCCACCGTAGCACGATATTGGAGTGCCTGAAAGATCCGGACGTTTCGATTCGGAGGCGTGCGATGGAACTATCGTTTGCGCTAATCAATTCGCAGAACATCCGGGCAATGTCCAAGGAGTTGCTCGTATTTCTGGAGAAGGCGGACCCAGAGTTTAAGGCACAGTGCAGTAGCCGGATGGTGCATGTGGCGGAACGGTACGCAACTTCCATTCGCTGGCGGTTGGATACGCTACTGAGCGTACTGATAGCGGTAAGAGCATCATTTCGGTGAGTGAAGTTATGGTTCGTTAAAAACACACTGTTGGACATCTTCCTCAGGCTGGCAACTACGTGCGAGATGATGTCGTATCATCGACGATCCACCTAATTCTCAACAGTCCACCGGAAGAACAAGCGTACATCGGGTTGAGGCTCTGGAGCTCGGTACACAATGTGGCCAACTCGGAGGAGAAACAGCCACTGCTGCAGGTGGCCGTATGGACGATCGGAGAGTACGGTGATTTAGTGCTCAGTTCCGAACGGATCGAAGGTATGTTATGGGTTTAACTCAAGGCATCGGCATCACAGCCTGGTGGCGGAACGAAGTTCCTGCACTTGCTTCTGTACCTGTCGAATTTTTTAGCTGCCCTAGCCTTTGTGATGCGTGTATATTGTATGACTAGCATTAGACGAAGCGATAGTGCATTCTGATTCGTACATGCTTTGTAATCGAAAAGAAAGAGTAGTGAGCGAACCCTGTAGTATTTGTTTTGTGTTCTTCTCTCTTCCCCGTTCTCTGTTTCCCAACACACACGTACGGTATGGTACTGCTTGCTATCTCATCACCATCCCCTTCGCACCACACCACGTTGTCCGTATATCCATTTAAACACGCAAAGATGTTGAAATCCCTGCAGAACATCAGCTCGTCGATACGTATCAGCGACTGCTCTGGTCTACCTCGGTTTCGACGACGACGAAACAGTATGCGCTGGTGTCATTGGCCAAGTTAAGCACTCGGATCAGAACGAAGGAAGAGTAAGTATACGATTGTTGGAGTTGTTACTCCAGGAACTAATTGAACTCCTCGCCACTTTTAGGGAAGCGCGTGTGAAGCAAATGATTGAAGCGTTCGGTTCCCATCTGAACATCGATTTGCAGCAGCGCGGTGTAGAATTTGCTCAGCTGTTCCGCGATTACAGCCATCTCCGGCCAGCGTTGTTGGAGAAAATGCCTAAAATACAGAAAACACTTCCAAACGGTACGGACGTGGATGGTGGAGGTGGATTTGACGATCAGCAACCGAGCATCGATCTGATCGAGGGTGGTGATGATGGCGATTCTTCGCTAATGATCAACACCTCTGGCGGTATGGTTGGAAAGATAGGATCCGATTCGGTAAGAGGAAGATTATTCCTTTTTGTTTCAAAGTTTCATGTACTAATGATCGTTTTTTTGGGGATTTATTTGTAGCGAGCACTTCTCGATCTACTCGGTGGCGGAGATGATCCGATCGACGGTCTTGGATTAACCCCAACCGCTGATGTACTGATTTCCGGTGGCACTACCACAACCACCAACACCACCACCACCAATGGTAAACCAGCGGTTGGTGGCAGTCTACCCACCGCTACCGGCAACAATCAGGATCTGCTCGATCTGCTCGGCAGCTTGGATATGCCGGCGAGTACACCACCGGCCGCTGTGAATTCGTCGCTCGGTGCAAACACACCGCTCGGCGTCGGTGGTATCGGGCTCGATCTGAACAGTCTCAACGACAATAGCATTAAGAACGGCACCGGTGGACCAAACCTGCTGGCCAACTCGTCCTCCTTCGGTGGTCTCGATAATCTGCTAAATTCCAATCTCTCGCCAACGCTGCCAACGACAATGCCAGCCTTGCCGGGTTTGGGATCACCGTTGGCAGGACTGGGTAGCCTTACCAGCCCGACATCTCCAACGGCGATCGTTAACAGCACGACCAACGGTAGCCTGTTCAGTGACTTTTCGGCAGCAGCCATCAACAATAATGATGTAAGTAGTCTCTTTCAAATTCATCGACTTCAGAGCGATTCATTATTGTGATATATCTTTTTCATTAGGAACATGCAAAGCTACTGACGGCACTGGATAAAAATGGCATTCTTGTGCAGCTATCCGCAAAGCATACGGGCGGTGCATTACAGATCCTCATGACGGCAACCAACAACTCCCTTACCACCCTAGAACAATATCTATTCCAGGTAGATAATCTGTAATTGCTCTCTTGAAGTTTAGTGATAACTTTTTTGTTTCCCAATTTCTTACAAACTTACAGGCGGCGGTTCCGAGAAGTTTCTCGTTGCAGATGCTGTCTCCATCCGGCTCAGCGCTACCACCGGGTGGTACGATAACGCAAGAAATGCGTGTTACTAGCACGGCTAAGGTAATGGACCGCTCTAGATGAGATATTCAAGAAACAGTTTTATTTAATTTCTCAACAATTTCCCCAAACAGGCAACGCTAAGGATGCGCCTGCGAATATCCTACCAATCGGACGGTAATCCAGTGCAGGAACAGACGGAAGTTTCCGGCTTTCCGGAAGAACCTACCGAATGAGACCTAAATGAGAACCGGCCCCATACACCGACGGCATCATCGGAACAGCACGCACGACAACACCCGGCAGCTGGGCAGCTACTGCTAATGTCCGCCGGTGTTTGAAAACAGAAAAAGTATTCTCTCTCCATTTTGCAGTACCGTTTGCCAAACAATGCAGGGGGACACGAGTGTGCGTCTTTCATAATTCAAGAGCTTAATTTATGTTATTGTGTTATTTGATGCGAAGCGTTTGACCTTCCATTGCAAATGCTTCGCGCTAGGGTTTTGAATTGTATGTAGCGATTGTAATAGCTTGTAATGCGAACGGTTTTTTATCTCATTATCCACTTCCATCCATCAATTTTACCGCCTAAGTTCGACGCAATACTGTTTTATTTTTAAACGCTTAACACACGATGGAAGATAAGGCATTATAGCTCCTTTTTTCCCCCTGTCAAACCATTTAGGAAAGCAATTTAGAACCAATCAAACGGAAGGACGGCGATACGGTTGCTCAAGAAGGTTTTTTTGGGCGTGTTGTGGGAAGTGGCGTAATAATTGCGTCACCCAGCTACGGCAGGGAAAGGCCATTAATGTGTAATAATGATTCTATCCCCATTCATTTTGTAATCCTCCTAAAACATATGGAAACGGCTTTCCTGGTGGAACTTGTGCAGCTGCAACATAGCTAGCGAAAGAATGATAGAACTGTTGCAGGTGGCGTATGCGTGTGTTTCATTCTTATAAATGTACGACTGCGTGTGTGTGTGTGTGTTTGGCCTGATGAATGTGTGTTGTGAGCGGAATCAACTTTTGTAAATACCAACATTTGCTGTGCATAATAGAAATGGAAAAGTGGCGAATTAAAAAGAAAGGAAAAAACAATTAATGATAATTGTACGAAAATAAGGTTTTGTTTATGTTTAATATCCTACTGAAAAACATCCTACTTGTGTGAGAAAAGTGTGGATGAAAGGAGCAAAAGACATTGAAACGCCTCTCATTATAGCTTGTATGGTAAATGCGAAGGGTTTTATTAAGGCAGAATTCGATGTGAACTCAACGTTTGTATACCCTCAAAGTAATTTTCATGTAAAACTAAAATTACATATTGAGTTTTATAAAAGTGTTGTGTTGATATGGAAGTCTGCCCTGAAAACCCTGTAAATAATCAGTCTGTTACAACTAACAAGGAAAAAAAAAGAGTACGAAAGTAACGAAACGATGGCATAAAATGGAACTTATTCATTAGAAGCTTTAGAAAAGGCAGACAAATATGTAAAAGAAATATTAAACCAGAAAGAGTTAACGTAGGAAATACGAAAAGAACAGTTTTAGGGAATACATACAATATTATAAATATGAATCACACATCAAAACAACAACCCATCTACATACATAGCAGCTACAACCCGGGTGTGGAAAGGGAAACAGGAGTAGAGCATATAAATTACACAACAGTGGTTTAAAAGCACGCAGTGATGGAAACGTACACTAGGCTTGATTGTTGAACGTGTTTGTAAAGCAGCATTTGTTGTGTCCCTGTTGGTGTTGGTTGGGGAACGTTCACCACCAGTAAACGAGCCGGTCCCCTAGAGTGTACTCTCCTGTGCAAGCTGTGTTCGTGTAGTGCGTTGGTTTAGTGTCAGCAGCGCGACCCCTCTGAAACGATCTTCCACACAAACGCATACCAACATAAACCCCCGTTCCTAGTGCGCCAAGTTCCATTCGTGTAGATGCCATCCTTAGGAAAAGGGAGCAATTGAAAAGTAGAGAAAAAAAAACAAGAAATTGTTCGGAAAAAAGAGAATAAAAGTTAGTGAATATGCGGAAGTGATTGGCCCTGTCCCCGGGGGAAGCAAGGATAGTTCAAGGCGATGAAATGTAGAGTGGCCACGCCACCGATCTGGTGTTGTTTTCCGTCCAAAAAGCAAAACAAAACAAAACCCCCGCAAAGGTATGAGAATTAATGGAAAGAAGGGTGCAGTAGTGTGCAGGCAGGAGGGAAGTACATATATATGGGTAGGGCTGTATAAAAGAAAATCACCACTCTCTTTTCATCCTGCTTAACTACTCTTGTGTGTAAGACATTTTGGAAAATATAATCATAAGCGCCTAGTAATTGTTTCATTTTGTTTTTTTTTTTTATTATTTGTTTTTTTTAATTGCCTGATTTTTGTAAATTTTGCTTTCACTTTCATTTCTGGTTTTGTTTTTGCGTGCACACATTACTTGCATTCGAAGAGTTGCGGAGGAAGAGGTACTTAAAACGTAAAAAATACAACAGAAGGAACAAAATGGCCACCTTAAACACTCACCACGGTATGGAAAGAGCAATAAAAGAATGCGGGAAACGTTGCATTTCTTTGTGGAGGTTATTGTGCCTCGCACAACCCGTGGTTGTACTATAAAATGAGGGTCAAAATAATTGAACAATGGGGGGGGAACTACTTAATACCAAGCAACACGACGTAACATAATGTTAGCTATATACACTATTGGGATAAATAACACCGACAAATATGTTAACGGATGGAACAAAGTCGGAAAAGGAAAAAAAATAGAGCGCAGAAGGGGAGAGCTGGAAAAGATGGAACGCATTCTTACTTATCTGCGATTGCTTATATATATTTTTCTGTTTCTTGTGCAAAGTGCATTGTTGTGTAGTTCGTACGGTGGAAATGGAAAGTGAAGGGAGGGAAAAACACACAAGAAGACACTCGAGAACACTAATTATAATATCCCCAGAACGCAGAGTGACCGAGAACTGATTAACAAAATGGATCAGGCAAATGAAACAAAACTAAAAACAGCAAAAAAAAAAACAAATGCAAATGATGAAAAATATAAATAAATGTATGATACATTATTGTAACCTTTGTTGCTGCTTTCAACGTTTAGTGGTGGTGTGGTGTTTAATTTATTTGGTTGCACTTTGTTTGCTGTTGGCAGAACACAAATGTTTTCGTACGGTCCGAAATTTCGTTTCGTATTAGAGTGATTTAAACGAAAGGCAAGAGACGAAAGATCTAACTCATTCTGTCATTTTTCGTTTAACTGCAAAATTAATTATGTAGAAATTACTGAAAATTTAACTAAAACACACCAACCATTGTCCATATCGTTGAATAGGTTTCTTTTATTCATACCTTTAAGATTTTTTTTTTCACATATCGAAATAGAAATTGATTAAAAACTAGATAAAATCGCTTAATATCAATTAGCGTGTGGTGTTGACTGGGTTTGTTTGTTTTATTATTAATAATAAAAACGATAGTCAGTTGCACCATCAGTTGATTTTCCCCTTTTTTGAATCGGGTTTGAGAATTTCCGCACAAAACGTTTTATTTCCAACCCCGTCTGCACTACTATATTTTGCCACATTCGTTACAATTGCATATCACTAGTAAAAATTGGCTTAAAAACGATTAAAACGCGATCGCTACGGAACTGTATCTGTGTGTTTGGTTCTTTGTGATTCTACCTTGCCCGGTTGGGTGGTTTCTAGAAGCCATCATTATTTGATCTGTATTTTGATTATGTTTGTTTATTTTTTTTCGTTTTACTGTAACTTTAAAATCACTACAAAAATTGTGCACCACACTTCATGCTATCAAGCCGCTCTAATTATTTAAATATGGTGTATTTTAAAAACCCGAATCGCTGCTCGTAAAAACCTCTGGTAGCGTTATTTTCAATTGGTAAAATATCTATCCCTTTTCCATAATATCATCGCTTAGTGGGGTTATAGGGGGTGCACTATAAAAACGAGGGCAAATCGATCGATCGATCACTACTACATTAGGGCGTTCATGGTAGATCTACTGCTCCTAAGTTCGTTTAGCAACGGGTTTGTGTTTTACGCAAATCCAACAAAACCGTACCTTAATTGGAAATTAACGCGTGCCTGTGGAACGATATTTGTCGCGACGTAAACATACACCTAGACAAGGGCATAATAAATTATCAACAATAAAAACGGTGTAAACCAATTCCTCCGTAAGCGCAAAGAATAGTTTTGGTGAACGAGGAGAGATAAAAAAAAACGAACAACGGAATGCGAATTCCAAAGTTTTTCAAACCCATTCGCAATCAGTAGTTCGTTTAGTGCGAATAATGAAAACGCTCAAGCTTATATTAACAAGTCAAGAAAAAAAGAGAAAACTCGTAACGGAAGTAACTAACGCAGAAGCTTTGCTTGGTTGGTGTGAAATCTTGAAGCTGTTTTTTCATGCCAGCTAACAAACAATCCGGAGGTGTACCGATTTGTTAGCTGATGTGAAACACCGTCGCATTCATCTTCTTTATAATCCTTTTGTTTCCCTGCGGTTCGATTTCGTTTGATATTCGACTCGCTCGCGTTTCTATTCATCACATAGAGTTTTGCTTATAAAATAATTGTCCTCATTAGCCGTCGTCATTTTCTTTTTTTGTTCCGTACCATTGTTGTCTGCCATTTTACAATCGTTTCCTGCGGCCACCAGTCCTCCAAATCCAAAGTGATTCCATCTTCCGCCCCCGAATGCCACTTCCTTTGGAAAACCTTAGGCCTCGAAGAATCAGTTCTCGTACTCTTTGTAGTCGAACGTATACCGTGGCTGGAACTCTTCCGTCAACCGTTCCGGTTCCGTCACCGGCAGATGGCACACCTTGTTGTGGCAGATGTACGCCGTCGGCATGTTCTTCACCATCTTAAAGTTATCGAGCGATTTACGGCGCCGCTCGATGTGGGGCGGTTGATCGATCTTTAGCTGCACCGTGATCATACCGGGCACGTAGAATTCACGCACCGAATCGACGAGTGCGACCGCTTCCGGACTTTCCGGACCGACCACAATCAGTGTGTTGCGGCCCTGTTCTTCGAGCAGTGCCGCAGACATCATTTCGGGCAGCACGTAGCCAAAATGGGCCGTGTGCGCAAAGTAATCGAACAGTGTGCGTGCTTTCTCTTTGAGACGTTCCTCTTCGAAGTAATCACTGAGCAGGAGGAGATTGTGAGCGGCGACACTGTTACCACACGGTTCCGCACCATCATGATCTGAAGCAAAAAAAAACGTTTTAGAGTTAATTTATATTGTAACGCACTTTAGTTCGACTGAGCATACCTTCCTTCAACCGAACGGCCACGTTCGGGGAGTTGGCTTCCGAGTAGAAATAGGCACCATGCTTCGGATCCCAAAACAGCTCATCCTGGATGTCCTGAAGCTCCTTAGCCCAATGCAGTGCGTGCTCGTCCAGCGATGCAACGTAGTAATCGATCAAACCCTTAATCAGGAAGGCGTAATCGTCGATAAACCCGTAAATAGGACGTTCCCTTAAAAGAGATAACGATTAAACAATTTAATCCAAACTACAACGCATTTCCTCGCGATTAGTATGTTGTGTCCAAAGAATCTTTTGAACAGAGTCATTCATATGAATCTTTTGGAAGAATCATGCAAGTAATGAGTCGATTCTACACAGATTCATGAAACCCTGATAGACTCACACATCTTCAGATATTCATGAATCCTCAAGGATTCAAGGTTCTTTAAAGTTTAGCCAATCCACCTTGATTCGTGAATCCACCTTCAAAATCATTCATTCAGTTCAAAGATGCAATCAGATTCATGAATCTGATCGCGTAACGTCAACTTACGATGCCAACGACTCCTCAGCACCACCATAGCACGATCGCAGCAGCTTCCTCGCCTGCACATCGTACAGATTTGCTCGGATGAACTTTACCAGCTCTCCGGCCGTAGCCAAATATTCGCTTCTTCCCGGTGCATCCTTCACACAGGCCAACTGTGCCAATCCGGAAAGCACAAGCCCATTCCAGGCGCAAAGAATTTTCGTATCCAAATGTGGTCTCGGTCGCTTATCGCGGACCTCGTGGAGTAGCTCATTCACCGTCTTCAGGATACGCTCCACGACTTCAATCGTTGTGTTGCATTTTTCTGCCGTTTCGCGCACCGAACCATACACGATGAGAATGTTCTTGCCCAGCAAGTGTCCGTGTGGATCGCTGGTCGGTTTCACATTGCCCTCCTTCTTCACGTCGTAGTGTCCGGCATACACGGCCATCGGGTCCACTCCACCCAGGTCACCAAACTTGTCCACGTTCTCCTCCAGTAACTGCTTGATCTCGTCGTACGTCCACGCGTAGAAGGCACCTTCGATCTTTTCCTCACTGTCTGCCGTTGGTAGGGAATCTGCATCTTCACCGCTGTAGAATCCACCGTCCGGGTGGCGCAGGTCCTTGCAGAGATAGCGATAGATCGCATCCGCCACAGTTAGATAGGATGGTTTCCGTGTCAACCGGTAACCGTTCGCATAGAGCGACAGCAACTGGCCTTGATCGTACAGCATCTTTTCGAAGTGTGGTACGTGCCACTTCTTATCCACAGAATACCGTGCGAATCCTCCAAACACGTGATCGTGTATACCGCCAGCCGCCATCTTGTCCAGTGTGTTCAGCACCACCCCGAGAACCTTATGTTTCGGTTCCTGCACGTGAAGATGGAACATCAAGTTTAGCTTGGACGCCTCTGGGAACTTGGGCGCACCCAACGATCCACCCCAGACCGGGTCGTAATTTCGCTGGTACATATTGACCGCTTGCTTGAATTTTGCCTCCAGTGTCTCCACATTGGTCGCATCTTCTACCTCGTCCGCTCGCTTGTGATCTACATTGCGCCGAATCGCCTCAATCACGGACCGACCCGTTGAAACGAGATCCTCTTTGTCCGTGGACCACTTGCTGGCTAACTTCGTCAGAACCGTCGTGAAACCGGGCATACCCCAGCGATCATTCGGTGGAAAATAAGTCCCACCGGTAACGGGGGCCAGCTCCGGTGTCAACCATACCGACATTGGCCATCCACCGGAACCGTTTATCAGCAGCACGAACATCATGTACAGCTTGTCGATATCTGGCCGTTCCTCTCGATCCACTTTGATGTTGATAAAGTGTTCGTTCATAATCTTGGCCACCTCCTCATTCTCGAACGACTCCTTCTCCATCACGTGGCACCAGTGACAGGTGCTGTAGCCCACGGATAGGAAAATCAGCTTGTTCTCGGTCCGTGCCCGCTGAATCGCTTCCTCACCCCACGGGTACCATTCCACAGGATTGTGCGCATGCTGCAGCAGGTATGGGGATTTTTCCTGCTTCAGTCGGTTGGTAAATTTTGGTTCACTTGCTGCTGCACCACTTGAGTTCGCTTCCATGCCGCTGGTGGTTGGACCTTTCGAATGCTGTGAACAAGCGCTGGCGACGATGAATGAACCCCGGTCCAGGTTGCATAATGCCGTGCAAGTGGCCCCCCATGTTCGTCACAGTTCGTTAGTTGCGTTCGTTCCGATCCCGAGACAGGGGGCAGATAAAAAAAATGAAACAATTTTGATTAGTTATGAAAAATCGATAACTACACGCGTCAATCCGAGACGGAAGGTGTTGGGCACATTATCTTACCGCACTTGCGTTGCTGCTAGTGGATGGGAAGGTTGATGTTGGGGTGATGCCGGTGGGGAAGCAACCGGGTGGTACAGCAACGGGGAACTCGTTGAGAAAGAACAACAGTCAGCTGTCGCGGTGTGGAAACCGAGCTGGCTGCTGCTCAAACCGCCGGTACGGGGAACTTTTCGCAGATGGTTGGTTGATGTGCAGCAACGCAAATAGTTCGCTAGCGGGAGTCTGGCAACGCTATGCAACATAGCATAGGCTCCTCGGTCGGCCCGCGATTATTCCGATGTTCGAGAGACCAGGCACTAGCAAAACCGTCCTCTACCAGGTATCGATTGTTTCGAATCGTTTTCGATGCCTTCACGCTATCGATTCACACCGCGGAGTGTTTCGGAACTTTTGGCAACACTTTTCCACCGAATATTTCAAGCGATGGGTGATTTGTGCTTACGGTACACGTTTTGAAAGACTTGTTTAATTAAATAGGCTACACCTGGTCGCCATACACACTGTTTTTCTACTAATTTAGGGTAAGTTTATTCGCAAATGTTGCGATTCTGTGCGATTTTCTTGCGAATTTTGTGTGTTATTTTCTGTGTTGTCAAAATGACCCCGATTGCCATCTGATTGACATCTGTTTATGATATAGCGTTCACTGGTTGAATGGAGTGCGTTCTCGAGTGATCAACTGGATGACAAATAACGAACGAATTTTTAAAAAGGAGCTAGAACATAATCATTCTTCTTAGTTATAGGTTATACGTTGTCGGAGAGGACTTATGTTTAGTGTACTCATCAGTAGTGTAGGAATGGAAAATTACATCGAATTTGTGTTCTAATCTCAACTAGATCGGCTCGCAAGTGCAAAATTATCCGTTGAACTATTCAATTCGCAAACAGCAACAGCGATTAGCTTATCAAGTCAACACATAGGTATGACTAACAAATTTAAGTTAAAAACCTTTAAATAGCTAATCCATTACGTGAAGTAGGCAGCACGATTTTCAACGTATGATCGCAACCATTGTTTTAGTAAATATCGCAAATATCGCGACGTAAATATCCGTCAATTAGCACTTGATAGAATACATTCTATGGTAGTGATTCCAGATCCATTGTTATAGCATCAGAGAAGATTTTTTAATTCCACTCAATTCTTATATCGAAACTGTAGAGCAGTGAAGAAGATAACGATCATGATGAGAATCACATAGAAATTTGAGGATCTGCATGAACACTAGATCTTCTACATTTGCTGCGAGAAACTAGTTTATTCCTAACGTCTAAAAAAAAACAACCTGTCCAAACCGGATCCAACATCTGCCGGTCGCATCAGTTACCTGCCGGCTTCGGTATCGTCCTATAACATGCCACACCAAAAAAGAACGATTTTAAGCCCCCACCGTCGTCGGATGCCGTTTTGCCTTGACTTTGCGTGAACGATCGTCTGCGCGCGCAGATAGAAAACTAATTAGCATAAAATATTGCACCGGGTATGGGACCACCACCTCGCACGACATTGGAGTTTGTTAAATTCTATCAATTCATTAGATCTTTGGCCACGGCCAAGGGGAAAGCCATCACCTATTGGCGTGCGCGAACGAATGTAAAAGTGGCCGTATGGGCACCGATCAATGGATGGACGCTTATAGTAGCGCACGCATAAAACTTTTGATTTCAACGATCTGCCCATGTGAAAGGTGGAGCAGTTTGGTGTGATCAGCAGGTGCGATAGAGAGGGAGGGATAAAAGGAGAAAAATAGAGAAATGGTAAAAATGGAGGCACCATGGTGCGAGTTGCCCTTGGCTTGGATAGATGGAGATTATGGTAATTTTTGGAGCTCAATGTGCTTTTTCTTCCAAAAATAAAACCAATTTTTTAAACCGTCGGGGCCAAAGTTGGTGGAGCATCGCAAGGACAGACAGCAGGTAACACCTTCACCCAACGATTTGATAGAAAGTATCGTCAATGGTTCCGCTGTATGGGACCGAATGGAATCGGTCGAACAGAGCTGCATTTTGCGACTCTGGAAATTAGAGCCTTGCATCTAATATTGTTCCTATTTGCATACACTCAATTCATGTACTAAACCGATACTTCAGGATAATTAAACGAAAGTGACACTCCCTTGACTACTACGCTTGTCATCTACATCATTTGGAGATTGGAACATCATCGATGTGACACACCTTCTGAGAAACAATTGCAACACCGAAAGAGCCATTGTTTCACTTCCTTATCGTTTTACCAATGCTTTAATGCTAATTCCAAATGCCTCATTTGCATGGAGTCCATGTTCGCATATTTCAAGCAAAATAAATGTTAATCTCCGTACGAAATGTAACAGAGAAATTGATACTCAAAACTGCACAGCTTCAGGCTCAAACAGGCATCATTTCCGGCCATGAAAAAACAAAGTTGCATATTAATGCATCCTGTATTGCAAAGTGATGCTAACCTATTATCTCGGAAAAGACTTCTTTCGGGTCATTGATGTAGTAGTTCGCTGTATCAGTTTATTCCTTTCGTAGATGTGAAGCTATTGGCGCTTTAAACCTACTGTGCTCCTGTGCTTCAGATTGTGGCTTTCAGCCCAGACCACATTAATGAGCATTACTGTACGGATAGATTTATGTCTGGAGCTATAAACGTTTCACTGAAGACCGTAAAACTACAGAGAACAGACATTTTCTAACCACCGCAGCACAGCATTAAAGATAGTAGAGTTGTAAACGTTTAACAAGCCACGAACCGTTGCGATATAGAGTGGCATTAACAAAACATACCGCAGAATCCGCTGAGCATTTCCATATAGACGACATTGTTCAGCTGGACTCTTCACTAATGGACGACAAAACAACGAAATATTAAAAGTGTTCCTTGGTCAAGTTCATCTCCTCGCAACGTTCGTATGGCAGTTTGTCCAGTAACGGTCGGTTTGTTATGTTCAAGGTCCTCCTGAAGTGTCTGTCGATCGTATGTAAATATTCATCAGATCACGTAATTTCTGCACATGTCGTCGACAAACGTAAATAAAAAAAAACACATCGAAAGTTGTTTGAACGGTGTTGTTATTATTGTTTCATCTCAAAGTTTCTCTCATCTTTGACTTTTTTTTTGTTGCTGTGGTAGTTCTTCTTCTCTCCGCTTCTCTCCGCCTCTTAATTAAATGTAAAAAAGTCAACATTTGTAACATAATAAAAAAACAAACACGCACGCACGCACACCCTTTCCGTAGTACAAATGTACGAAAAGGTCTTACACATAGACAGTTTTAGTTGGCACCTTCGTGGAAGAATAGCCAGCGCTCGGCAATAGAATAATCCCCGTCCCCGTCATTGTTCCATAACCGGTGTTGTTGGTGCTGGATGAGTCCCAAACCGAGATGTCGAGATTCAGTGGAACGGTTGAAACGGTTCCGAAACGGCAATGGGTTGAGTTATTGGGAAACAAGTGAAACGGGAAGGTACAGGTGCTCCAGAGAGTTGGATTCATAGATAGATAGGTAGGTAGGTAGGTAGGACGTCCGTTGCTTAGACCTGGCCGACCTGATCGACCTGCGACTGCAGATTGGTGATGACCTCACGCGGAACCTGATCGCCGAGCAGCTGGAACAGATCGACACGCTGGCTTCCGGGGATCGATTCGAGTGCGGCCACCTGAATGCCCTGCTGCACACCCTGGATCTGTGCGTCCTGTGGGATCAACTGCTGGGACTGTGCCTGCCGGATAGCTTCGTCGGTTAGGGCACCTCCGTCGCGCTGGGGAGCGGCCAGAGCCAGGGCAATCACGGCGAACAGACAGATAGCAACCTTCATGATGAGACCTGCCGAATGGAATGAACATAAATGTGTGGAATTTGGAATCAAAATCGATCTCAACATTAGATGCAACGGGTTCAACGCCTGCTGAGATGAACAAAACGAAACATGGCTGTGAAATACACGATCAACTGCAGGGTTCTTCGAGACTGTGCAGCAAATGGGCATTCCCCCGAGGCAATATTATACCCAACGCAATCGCAGCAGCTAATCGAACGGGTCCGTCTGGGGGCCACGAAGTTTCGTAATCGAGACCCGCGCGGATGTCCCACTCCTCTTCGCGTTGTTCCTTGCCGATCATCATCATCATCTTGAAAAAAAAAACGCACCGAAACCAAAACCAGTGTTTCTTCCTGCGATGCCGTGCCGTCCCCACGGACAACGTACGGAGTTAAGTGAGCGTTTTTCTCGTTCCTTTCATCGCCATCTCAACCGTCCAGCCAAGTGGCCACGAACGGTTCCTTTTCCTTTCGTTCGTTCGCTCCAAAACGTTCGATCGTTCACACAACTCCCGCCGCGTACCCGTTTCGGGAGAACAACGATTAACAATTTCACTTTCGATGGCATTGAGCTTTCACGCGTCTTATGCTTTTTCCCTGTGCAGTGGATTTGTATTCCTTGCATCGATTCCCGATTCCAAAGATTTTTTTTTGTGTTGAGCGTTACGTTAGAGTCGTTTCATTTTTGCGCACTCTATTTGCCTATCTGGCCCGGCGCACAAACCGTCCATTAATCAATCAGGCCTCAGCCACAACACCACGGATACACTTAACTGAACACCATCCGATCGTCCTCTTCCTCCCGAAGATACAGCCAAAGTCCACTCAACTAATTCTACAGCCCACTCGAAGCGGTTGATCTGTCCTCCAACGGTACGTACCTGTGGAAAGTCCTAGAGACGATCGACTACGAGATGACTGTGACGGCGCACGGTATAGGTAACGATTAAAGTGTTGGCGCCATCCGTACGGTTGGTTTTATATCTTCGATCCCCACCATTACCACCATTACCAGTGACCGAGTGTGTGTGTTTGGGTAAGGTTATGGGGGAGATGGCTACCTGACGACGTGCTATCCCAATGCTTCTTCCATCTTCCACTCTTGCACGCGAGACGGCAACGCTTATGTCTGTGGTTTTGCTTCATCCCAACGTTCCTTCCCATCTACGGCTCATTTAGATGCTAATGATCGTTTGGAGTTCGCTCCACAAAGGGTTTGGGAATGAGCTGTGCGCATATAGCACAACAAACGGTGAGGTTTTGCCGTAATCTCGGCTGAGGTTGAAGATGGTTCTTTGAAGCATCCTCTACCACACGGATATTACCAGCCGCCAAACCAATAACCATCAATCTAAGCAGCTTCGGTGCAGGATCACAATACAAAAAAAAATGTTGCGATTCGGAATGTGATATTGTGTTTTTCAAGGTATCTGCAAACAGTGCTAGTAACGAAAAACAAATGCATCAGGAAGTCTCAGGGAGGAAAAAAAACATCAGACTCGCTTTTTCATGAATCATTTCAACAACCGGTAACGAAGCGATGGTGCTAAACAGCCACCGCAATCCGGGAAAGATGATCAAATGAATCGATGTTTAAGTGACAAATTCAACAAGTTGTAAATGTGCCTCCAAATCCTTGTTGATCGATGATTGCTCAATCTATGCAACACGGTAGCCGTTGTCGAATGTCACAGTATTGGATGACACCATCCGAAACCGGTAGCGTATGCATTGATTGATGATCCCTTTCGTTTCTTCTTCGGTAAAAGCTATTGGATGTACAATTTAACACTGAGAAAGTGTTTATTTTTGCACCACCATGAAGAAAATAGCGTTTAAATTATATTTTAAACTTCATAGATAATTAATGTAAAATAGATTCTTCTAAAACTTCGATCAACTGAAGACAAAGTACGAATCTTTTTCTGGGAAGATGTTTTAGTACAATTGTACTAAACCTAAATTTTATTTAGCATGCTATAAATTCTTTCTAGCATGCTTTAGTGTTATTCTCTCTACGCAGATTTGTGAGGGTGTTAACGCTATACAAAATATATTAAGAGTGTTGTTAACAGGAAGTGTTATAAAAAAGGAATCACAAATATTTCAATCGTATTCCTGTAGTTGACAATCTGTTAAAATATATTACCTAGATATAAGATGGATATAGATATTGGAGCTTCTATCCGAAGAGATAGAAGAGAGAGAAGAAAGAGAAAGAGAGAAGAGGATAGCGGTCTCATACGGCAGGACTGGGGACCGAATCCCATTACCCTGTATGCAGGACTGACTATCCTGTTGCGGGTAAATTCAAGTCAGGGAGGCCAGAAATGGTAGGCCACGACCTATCGAGGTTGTATTGCCATAGAAGAAGAAGAAGAAGAAGAAGAGATATAAGATAATGAAAAAATTCAGAATAAAACACAAAGCTTCCAAGAATTTAAAATAAACAAATTCTGTACAGTTTTAAACAAAATATGATCATTATAGAGACAAAAAAAATCTCACAAAATTTCCCTTCTTGTCTTGTGATACTAAGGAACGTTAAACATGTTTTTGTACAATACGCTTATGCTTAAAGGCCGTGATGTGAGCTTAGGATTCATTTGAATTCAATATCTCACGACGATCTCGAAAACAAAGCGCTGATTTCTCTTCACAGTCTTCATGAGAAAACCTCCGTTTTTGAGGAATGAAACGCAAGGAGACGCGCACAAGTTAAAGTAACAACTAAAATAAATTTATTTCCCTTCTAGTATTTGCTATCTTTGATTCTAAACCAGTGATCGTAACGACAAATGCACGGCAAACGACAGCGGCAGGGCGGTGGATGTTATTCCGACGTGCAGTGTCCGACACGGCGTGCTGCCTTGTGTCCATTTGTTCCGGCAAGAGATCGTTTCACCTTATTTGTACAGTTACAGTTAAGAAGCCAGCGTTTGTTTCGTTCGTACCCGCCTTATATCCTTAAGGCGGTATATCCACCATCGCTCACATCCTTCTTTTTCAACACGTTGCGTATGGATCGGATTGGTGAGTGTTGCTTAGCGGTTGAATAAATCCATCTCGTTGTCCGGTTAACGTTAGCGCGTTCGGTTGTCAGTGATCGGGGATCGTTTAACGATGGCGTCCATACCATCATCTCTCGCACATCCTAACATTCGGTTAAAGCTTGCAGCCAAATGGAAGCTGGGTGCTCTAGAGCGACTTAGAAGCGAGCCAAGTTTTCGTTCACACTGCGCTGCAGCGGACTGTACACCTGGGGCTCATCGAATGGCACAACGATCTGGCCAATCGACACGGGCTGGTCGAATGGCACGTTCTCGAGCTGGTTCACGAGCGGTGCCACCTGGAGACCGGTGATCAATTGCTCGTCCGGGCGCAGGATACCCTGCTGTTGGGCGCGTTGGAGCGCCTCCGGCCAGAACTCTGCGCCGTTGGTTTGTGGCCTAGCCAGTGCGACGGCCAGCACTGCTAGCAGGCAAAGGGCAACCTTCATCGTCTGTAGGATACTGTGGAGGGCAAAAGTTAGACACTTGTCACACGCACTTTGGCCATCTTTTGCAGCGGCCGAAACACGCCAGCAGACCTACCTTATCCAGTGCAGTAATCCGAAACGATAGAACAGCGGTTCGCCGATAGATGGCTTTATATGAATCGATCCCCCCTCCCATTTCGAAATTCTTGATCACATACTGATATCACGCCCCGCGTATAGGCATGATATGGTCACGCGTCTAGGTGTGTGTGTCTGCTTGGGAGGATGAGTTCGTTGGAAGATTCGGTTTTAGTGCAAATAACCGAACCAAGCAGCCAAAAAGAGCGATCACACCCCGGCGCGCATGCTGAAGCGAGACGATCGTTTAGCTAATTTGCATCTTTCAACGTTTCAAGATCAATTAAAAACAAGAAGAAAAAAACCCGTATCAACCCCGCGGTGTGACAGTATGGGTGCTGATGCTGCGTTCCACCGCGAAGACACATTTTGCATACGCGAGTGGGAAGAAGAATATTCGAAAGCGGTAGAAACGGCTATTTGGAGCGAGTTTTTGGGCAGTGTGTATTATTTCTTTCTGGTTTCGTTGTTGTTTGCACCGTTTATTGATGAGATTTTTAAGTGAAAACCTAATGCTACCACTCTCGTCTGCTCAGTTTGGGTGGTTTTTTTCCCCGGCCTTGCTGTTTTTTTATCTCAATCGGTTGGAGTTTCATTTGCTCCAACCTTTTTTCGTTGTCTTTTAGGATACGATCGATGTGATAGCGTGCAGAGTAAGAAGAACGGCAAGACATGAACCTGTTGTGGTGCTGGTATGTTTTTCTTCATTATCTTCCTTTTTTTTTCAAGTTAGTTTGGGCACAGAGTTTATTGGTCCGCTGGATGTAAAATATCGGGATATAAAATATTCCATCAAAACGTTGTTTTTTTTTTGCTTCGTACTCTCCCCAACTTGTAGTTCTGGAATGTCTGCAAAGCTAAATCGAAACCATCTTCACCGAGAGGGATCGTCTTCGTCTGCACATTTCTCTGTGAGTGTGTTTGTAGGGATCAACGTTCTTAATGCGTTTGCCACTGAAACTCGTTAGAGGGTGTTCCGACGTAAAGACTTGTTCCGGAAGAGTAACTCTTATAGCCACAGCAAGTAAACAAAGGTTTTGCTACGTGACATCATCTATTTCTATTGTAAAGAATTTCGAGTGCAGATATATTCTCAAGAACATCTTGTCCTTCTCACAATGTTTTTTTTTTTTAGTTTTTAAAAGAATCACATTCAAACCTGACCATGGGGGTTTGCACCCCGACTGGGTGTGTCATTGTTGGAGGGTTATCCAAATTTGGAAGCGAATATCATTTAAATATCAGTCAAACATGATTTCTAGCTGCTAAACCATCACTTTTCGCACAGGTCGCCGTTCTTATTATACCGGAAATCAAGGCAATCATGATATGGAGTTAATTTTGGAACTACAGGCAAACGTACCACGGGTTGTTTTCTCCTTCGTAAACAGGTTTTTGGAAGAATTTTAACATGAATCCAATGAACCATACAGAGCAACATTCGAAGATTGTGTCATCTTCACAAAAGTTTGCACATCAATGTTCTCGATTGGATAGTAAAAATAAACTATTAAAACCCGCTGAAGGATGCAATCAAATCAATAATAAGATTCGGTCAATCTGCATGCAGGTTGCAGGTGGTGAATCGTTGACTGATACTCGTTGGACATATTTTTTTTTATCTACCGATTGCGAGAAGCTATTCTGTGTGTGCACAGCGAAGACCGGTTATGTGGCTCGAAAGGAATCATCTATCGGATGTTCGAAATTTTATTACACTGCATCGCGCCCAGTTTTCTCTCCTAATGAGATATCCAAACCAAATGATCGTTGGGTAGATCAACAAAAACTGCTTATCTTTGTAAGTGACCTTCAAAAGCGCAGCGAATCAATGGGTAAACTGATCGGGTAGGTTTAGCGCCCATTACAGTGGCGTACGCTCCAAATTGTTCCAACCGTTGCATAATCTCGGGGCAGCAAACGTGGAGAGTGGAGGGAAAAATAAAACAAATGACTGTTAAAATAATACGCAATCGCCACCACCCGAAAACCTATAAGCAACTGTTTGCGATACTTCACCTGCGTTCACAATTACCTCAACGGAAGGACGGATAAAAAGAAACAACATGCGAAGGAACCAAAGAAATGGGACGCAACGTGCATTAAAGTCCGCAGAAATTGTACACCCAGGCAAACTCAATCGATGCGCCGGAACGGAAGCAAAACCTCGCGTTTGAATGAAAGCGAAACATAACCACTATCGGGTACGATGCATAAGCGAAACGTCACGATTTGCCTATTGAGCGGCTGCGGATGTTGACGAGCATCAGAAACAGTCCCATCACCGCTTGTTGGTGCATGCGTACCGCGTAAATATGGCGCGTGCTACTGGAAATGCTGTGACACGTTGGAAAACACTCACACGCTCTCATTTTGTTCCCTCCTCCGCGTGAATGTGTTAGTTTCCCTATCGATCGAGTTCCCTCCGATCAATCGCGTACGTCGATCACGAACCAAAATGTGATAAACTGTCAACTTTCACTCTCATTTTTCCCACCCTAAGCGCGGCCTTCCGCCTGAAGGGTAGCATTATTTTACGGTTTGGTTTGACGGGCGGGGTGAAATTGCGCGTGGTGCGGCTGTTCGGAAAGTTCGGAAGTCACGTTTTCCTACCGAGAGGGTGGAGTGCCGTAGCGATTGCTAGGAGTTTTCAGCTACCCTTTACAAAGATACGGCGAGGCGTCATCAGTCGACATTGGGTGGATCATTTCGGTCGAATTTAATTCGTCCTCTGACGGAAGAGTGAAAACATTTGATGAGCCTGTGTAGCGCATTTCATCAAAGGCCATTTTTCAGGGATAAATGTGAATGCATTATATTGTTAGGCGAAAATTATACTACGATCACATAATCGCCATTGTTTCAAAGACAAACAACAAACAAGCAATAAATATGACCAAAAAAAAAAAACAAAATCAGTAAAATACAAAAGCATTTTTTCGTTAGTAATAAACGAGAAACAAAAGACTTGGGCATTAAAATTTAAGCGACGAACTTTCTTCATTTGCTCATTGACGCCTAAAAGTATGCAATGCACTAAACACCATTTAACCTTCCATACATTCAGGCATTTCTTCCGAGGAATTTTAACGCTTCCGAAGCGTTTTTCTTTCAAAGAATCAAATTATTTCTACATTTCCAAATAGAAGACAAATATTTCTTCATTTTGTTTCAACCATCATGAAAAAAAGACCCCCGTTTATTTTTCTTTATGAATAGGTGCCATACCTTGTCATAGAAATATTTATTCCATTCCGCTTGTATCCATAGATTGTGTTTTTTTACAGTTTGAATAATGCTAATTTCGCTATCTACCTACCCTCCATCTACACTACAATGCTCTTAGGCTTATTTACTGCGTGTAGTTCCTTTGCCTCTCAACATACGCCTTTCCTTTACGCATTAGTGATAATAACTATACTTGAAATTGTAATATGTAGGTTTGCTTTATTTATATTATGCTTCAGAAACTAGTCAAATTTGTTGGGGTTTGTTTTTCAGAATAAAAAATGCTTCTTTTTTAGCTTAATTTCCATTTGATGCTGGAAATTTTCTAATATTTTCTTTCTACTGCATGGACTCCTCTATCGTAGTAACTTCAGAACTAGCAACATTTACCCCCATGTCCCATGCATAAGACAGCGGAGATAAACATTCGATCCGCTCCGCTTCGTTAACTTACCATTCGTTCCCCACCAGAGAGACTACCACTAGGATTAAGATATGACTTCTGACTTCGCGTACCATTTGCTCTAAAACTAAGTCTTAATTCTATGAAATTCGCTTCTTCTCTATTCCGCTCATTGAGGAGCGCCCATAGTTAAAAAGAACTATTCAAAGGAAATTTGTGTTCCATCCACTGCTGCAGATGGAAATGGCCGTGGCTGGATGAAGTTTTGCATGAAACGGGACCGGCGGTATATAAATAGCATGACAATTAATAAATACGTACTTGCTAGCGTCGTAACACAACAGTCTCTTAAGTGTAAAGTAAAAACCGGAATGCATGGCTGCGGCAAAACAAACTCGATACGCTTCCAATAACTCTACCGATCCTCCGTCACGCTTATCACATACCGGATGTTCTATAGATCGACCCCTGTTTCATTACCGTTCTCATCACCAATTAGGACATTGATTAAAATAATGCCTTACGCTATCTACAGTACCTTTGTCGGTACCTTCACCATCTGGACCGTAGTAAGATCCGTTTGCCAACCCATTGCAGTAAGCACTATCTAGACGAACGACCAATGGAACAATGTGTGGTGCGAGAATAAATAATTTGCACAAGATGTCCAATTTTTTATACCTTAAACAATTTGAACCAATCACACAAGACTGTACAAACACCTTGCAGGGCCAAACGGATAATGAGGACTATTTGCCAGATTTACATTCCTATTCCTCCCGCCTTTCTAACTCGATGTTTGAGGTGAATGAGCTTTGCCGTTTAGAGGAAATCTACAATTTGATGGCACGTCTGCAGTTGGAGCAGAAACTACTACCACATACACCAGCCAGTCGGTCGGTTCACTTTACCAATTTGAGGAGCGTCAATGTGTTACAGAGCGAATGTTAAACTGGCACCAATATTTCGGCTGACTTCCAATAGTACTCAAACGCCAGTCAACGTGGGCGCTTCCACATCTCCAGTCGCTTCCCGTTCACTTGGTTCCAGTTGCTGTACTTTCTTCGGGATGGCTTCCTCCGCGGTGGCATTGTTTTCGTCTTCATCATACTTCAAACTCTCCACATCGTTCTTTGGATTATGCTTGACACTGTCCGACTGGTCGGCGGTCGCATTTGTCGACGCGGGCGAATCGATATCGAGCAGAGAATTTGCCACCAAACCTAATTCCAATCCACTAGATATTGGTTCCTTCCCTTTATCTTCGTCATCGTCTTCTTCGGAACGGTTTTCGGCCACGGATGTCTTCGCCGAGTGAGTTGTAGGTGTGGAGGGTGCAGACCCACTACCCTCAACAGCGTCCACATATTCCTCCGAGCCCATCTTAAGCATTTGAAAATCACTGGGTGAACTACCGGCCCCACTGGCGTCCTGATCCAGTTCTTCCTCCGAGGAACTATTGTTACTACCGCTCGTACCATTGTTACGTTCCCATTCGGGAATAAGAAGAGGTTCTCCAGGTGACCGCAACTGAGGCTGTTGATCTTCCTTCAACCAAGCGGGAGAGTTTGACGTTTCCTCCTGGCTCGATGGTACACCTTCCACAGTGGAAGACTCAGAGCTGCCCATTGGGCCTGAAGTCGTGGAACTCATATTGCTCTTCAAATCGAGCACCTCTGAGAGAATTTTCTCCTGCTTCGCTGGTGCATCTTTTGAAGTTGCGTGGTGCTGTTCCATTTCCATTTCCATCGCCGGCTGATCAAGCTGCGGAAGACTGAAGTCCTCCGGGATAGGCTGGAATCCCGGATGGATAAGTTCATGCTCGTTGTCTTCAATGTAGGTTGCTTGCTGAGTAGCCAATTCATCCGCTACCGGAACTGGATGACGCGGGATGTAAGTGCTACCAACAGTGGACGATTCTTCTGAACCAATTCCTAGCGTTGGCCCATGCTCCTCAGAAGAGGTGCTTGGTCCTTCGGTGTAGAAATGTGTATCGTAGATCATCTCATCGCCTGATGCTTCGGAACTTAAAGATACCGGAAGATCCGACATTGTTGTACTGCCCTCCTCGATGCTACTGTAGGACGTGCTTGATCCTTCAACGGCAGCACTTGCCGTTGTGTGCTCTTCTTCCTGTTGAAGCTTTGCTGGTTCTTGGGAAGCTCCCATATGCAGAAACTCTTCTCTGCTCACCGACAACGGTTCAACCTGTTGTGTGTCGTTCCGCTCCCCAGAGACTGCGACATCCTCCGGACCTTCGGTGTACAGCTGTGTTTCAAAAATCTCTTCCGACGACACACCTCCACTCTGTTCCGTGGAACCGGAATGGTAGACCGTTTCGTAGGCCGCACTCGAATCCGCCTGGGTTGATAGCGTTTCCTGTTCCAAATCGGCCGAATGGTGCAGTTTTAGTTTTTTCGACGACTCGCGACCACTCTCGACGGCGGCGGGAAGATTGCGCTCGGTGTACATCTCCTGGTCGTACACGCTATCGTCTTCTCCACGCTGCAAACCCTCCACCTCCTCTACCTGTATCACGGTGATGGGTTTCGGTTGGTTGTGATCCACAATCACGAGCTTATCGCCAATCTGCACTACGGCGGGTAGAGCATTATCCTGCTTCGATGGCTTCATGTTACCTTCGGACACGACTTCTTCGTCATGCGGCGGAGGTCCACTGGTTGAGGGGGCCAACGACGGTGCTTGAGTGGTAGTGCTGATAGCAAAAGAGCTAGGAGACCAGGTAGAGGAATCAGCAAATTCCTTCACATCCATCCATTCGTCTGACTCGGATAAGGTCGATGACACCGTGCCAACGGTTGACGCTTCGTTCGATTCTACCCGATTTTCCGCTGAAGTTGTTTTAAGCGATTCTTCGCTTGCACTGGAATCCTTCCCCTCTTCTTCTTCATGCGATCGCATTCCATCCCCATCGGTGTGCCGGACAATTTTCGTCCCATTTTCGCCATCATCATCCGGTACATTGACGTCTAGGTGTTCGAGATTCACGAGCTCCTCGCTTTGTGTTGAAGATGGTTGGACGGTGGTTTCACGACTAGCCGCCAATTGCTGCTGCTGTTGTTGCTGCTGTTGTTGCTGCTGCTGTTGCTGTTGCTGCTGTTCTTCTGCACTGGGTCGATTGTCGGTCAGACGAATCTCTTCCGCTTTAGTGATTTCTTTGATCTTGATACCGAGCGGGTTATCGTTAGGCATAGACGACGTAACGGCTGGTTGAAGTGTTGTCGTCGATGTTTGTTGCTTTTGAAGTCCTGCGAGGTCTTCCGCCTCGGCTGCATAGTTTCCCTTCACCTCGTTCGTTTCCTCATCCTGCCGTTCAGTGTTAACTGCATCCTTTGTGTTTCCGCTAGTGTCAGTAATTTTGAAGTTTTCTGAAAAAGGCAAAAAAGATTCAATCTCAGCCTGATACCGATATACAGCGCGATGTGTTGGAAGTGCAGTAGACCGTAGTAACTCCACTAACCGTTATCGCTTCCTCTTACTTACCTAGTGGAGGACAGTTATCGTACTCTGGACAGCACCGACCAGGGATGTACTTCGGATCACAGTCGTTGCGTTTATAGCAGCTCACTTCACTGCAGGTTATTTCGCCGCCTGGAAAAGGGAATAAATCATGGAAGCTCAATGAAGTATGTAAACATAACAAGATTAAATGTTCAAATCAGTGTTCATTTTGCTAGGCTAAACACATTGTGGTGAAACACAAGTCCTTAAATCTTACCTTGGCAATAACAGGCACGGCATGGGGTATTTGGATCGAAGACTTTCTCGCCATTGGCATACGTTTTGCCGTCTCGTTGACACTCTGCGTACATAAAGAAAATCATGTTTAATAGCATACTCCAAACAATAGCATAAATATAGTCCATCTTGATTGTGTATCATGAACCTCATGACCGTGGGCTAAGATGTAAGGATTTTCTACCAAACAAAAGCCCTGATGACCTTTCGTTGTCTCCCCTCCTTCGTCCCATACGTACCACACTGATAATCCGGACAGCATTCGCCAGTCTTCTGAATTGCACGGCAACCGTGCTTCTTCTCACACGCTATCGCTGATCGATCAATGTAGGAACCATCGTACAGGCACATGTCACTTGCTGTTGCTGTGGTCGCCGAGCGTGATTGTTGATCGGTCAATCGGCCAAAAGATGGCGTGAAAGAAGTGGAGAAAGCACAGGAAGAAAGATAGAGAAGGAAGGAATTTTAATGAAAGTTTTCACTTTTATTAAGCCAAATTCAGCGTGTCGATACCCTCCGCATAGCCGTCGCCGAGCGAGTCGTTGACGAGTGTAACTTACCGTTATTGCTACTGCTGCTAGGAACTTCCGATGAAGTGTTTTCCGGTGCCGCCGGGGACGCTGCAGAGTTGTCTACGTAAATCTCTCGTATCATGCGACGTGATCGGATCACAGGTCCTTTAGAGATGAAAAAAAGATATACAGAAAACATGAAAAGTGTGAATGATCGATGTTCGTTTTTGTAAAAATAATTGAATTGTTTTTGTACATTTTCGTTATATACTTCTGCAGCTATGTATCTAGGTAGTTGATAAGATAAAGTTTTCATTTGCATTTCTTTTTATTAAATTATCTACTCTGTCCTTCTTATTGGTGCGATTTACGATTACGATTTGGAAGTATGCGATTATGTGACTTTTCAGGTTTAAATTGATTTGAACACTTAGAAACTCAACGTTCGAGGAGTGTATTCTAATCAACTTATTTACCAACAGATTGCAGTACTTCAAATCGGTGAGAAGGTAGTTGCGAAGAATTGAAGCTTTAGTTTCTGTTCTAATCTTTTAACATGATCATTTTTCTTTCCTTGTTTTCGCTTTCATATCACAACCTGATCTAGCCACAACCACGCATCTTTCTCACCTTTCTCATTATAACTTCTATCATATGACTATCGTACAACCTGAGTGTGAAGAGAATACTGTACTTTTGCCGCCTATAAATAGCTATTGTGTTAGTGCTCATCCCAAGTAGTCATATTAATCGACAGAAGCACGCACAAACGGGTGTTTAATTCACAATTCGTTAGCAAGGTAGTAACAGCAGCCGACTATTGTCTTCCTGCAGCGTCTCAATCTCCCGCGCATGTCGAGATCATGCGGGCTTCAAAGGTTCCTAGTGGGAACACACACAAAAAAAGGCTTAAATCGATCCTAATATTGCAACTTCCGCAAAGATGATTTGTTTAGAAAAATTGGCAAATGGCTTCATCATCCCGTACGGAATGTGTGGTTCACCTTGTTAGATGAAGCGTGTTCTAAGTAGATTTTAAGATCCGGTTAGCGCAGAACCCATTGACAGCAGAGTTCTGTCGGGCTTTGATTAGTGCACGAGCATCTGCCGGTTGTAAGACCTATAATTTTCCCCTAATCACAATTACCGTCGATCGTGGTCATGTTAGATTGTGTCATTGGTCAGAAAAAAAAGACTCTGGTTAGCTAGCAGACATATCTGAGCGATGAGATCATCGTTCCTAGTGGGAAACGGTAGCACTTTGGAGATGAATATCTGCAAAGTCACTAATTGTGTGCGGAGAAACGTGTGCTGTGCAGTGTGTATATTAAAAGAATCTTTATATCCCTATCCTAGTAAACATTCTTTCCGGGACATTAGAACATCAGTGGCTCAATCGATACATTCATCTTAAAGGTTCAACGTGTTCAATACAATCGATTCTTCTTACAGGTGGAAATGGGTATTTTTCAAATGCAAAAAAACATTCACAATTTCATGCCACAATTACCCGGGCACAGTGGATGTAACGTACAGCGGCAAATCCGTTAATAGCTCGCACAGACCCAAGAAGTAAAACATCCGCCCGGGCGAGCAAATAGACAAACAAGAACCATGGTTAAACGCATTCGCGCATAAGCGTTATTCTTCTTTGTGCATTCGCGCGTTGAATGCATCCAATTCCCGTGCGCGAAGTTGGTAGAGAGTGGCCATGAAGAACGCCGATGCTGCCCGCGTTGACCGACACGGCCGACAAACAACAATACGCCGTGTGAATGATGACAAATAGTATGGGTTGAGCACATGACACAAGACACAGTGCACAAACAGAACAACATTAACAGCACCACCAGGTCACATAAGACTCAAGGCGCAGGGAACAGAGAATGGGAAGGAGGGGGACGTTTTGTTTGAGAGAAATTGATTTTCTTCAACACCTCCCCGTAGGTCATTTGCGAGTGACTGAAGCTCATTAATCAGAGATCACCTACAACAATAAGTTTGCGCTCTGAAGGGTCTTGCAGACCGTTCCGCTTCTGCAGGATCTATAGAAGCAGGATTGAGGTAAAACAGTCATCACTCATGTTCGCCTATCGTCATCGTTTTCCTGCTGCTATTGCACAGAAAGGACGTTGCTTTTCTTCAACTTTACATTACAGTTCCAAGTGTTTGAGGTGTCAATAACGCATTTGAAGCTATGGCAAACTTTCAACTAGCCGCTTAGCTGTGAACTTTAATGGAAGAGCTCGAAATCCTGTTATGGTATTATCTGGAGTTACTTCACGACCTTCTTGTTAAGGTATTAGAGTTACACTATGAAATGGGTTCCTCGTGATGCAAATAAGTCCTGGAAGTTGCATAATAATTAACCCGGCTTCTTGAAATATACCGTTTATTCAACACCTGACATTGACCTCCAGAGTATCAGGCTGGTGGCATTTTGAGTTTCGTAGAATTCCAGCAACCGATACCCAAAGGTAATGGCTCCCGGAATTGCTGAACTTTCCATTCGCCGTGACGATGGGTTTATTTCCAGGCAAAGCGGAAACTAGACACCTCAAGACACGTCTACCCGCAACCCAGGCCAGTCCCTTGGTTGGTCAGCTCGCCAACTAAACGCGACATCCGGACGTCATCGTCCTCTGATGGGCGGTTAGAGATAGACGCAGAAATTTGCATAATTTGCATTCCTTTTTCCTACAACGTCGCGATAGGAAAGCAGGCTTCTTGTTTTCTGCCTATACACCAAGGTTACCAGGCCACTGTCGGCCCTCCGGGATGTGTCGTTTTTGGGCGGGCGACGGCGCTGCACGAGGTGGCAATAAAAATGCTACAAGAAACGGTACGGTGGTACAGCGTTTTGTTGAGTAAGGTTCAGGTTTCAGCAGTGGTCAGCTGTTGTGGCGTTCAAGTTAGGGTGTATGATCTTTTTTTTTTCTCCGTGTAAAAAAGTCAAACCAAGGTTTGTTTCATTCATACTTTTCATGCTGGTGCTCACTGATTACTTGGCGCAATTTGAGAAATCCAATTCTAATTAATTTCGTAACGTGGATGATGAGTAAAGATAAAAAACATTGTACTGCTAAACTTCTTGCTATATTATCCACGTTGAACCTTTGTCTACAAACGAGCGGCATCATCTGACTTGCGTGGCTTAAAGTGTTTCATCTCGTCAATGAATCAATGAATCTCCGGAAATTACTTGCCAAGATATTTAACGATGCGTGGGAATAAACACGAGATAAAAACACGATGAATAACAACTGGTATTTCCAGTCAGGATTTTGTGCACAGTTTGTGATCACTTCGTCGTATCCTTGGTTAACTCACTAGCAATGGATGGAATATCCGTAACCTATTCAATATCTGAATGTCTGTGAGGTATTTTTGTAAGCGTCATTTGAGTCTATTTTTGAAATACATTTCGATTCCTTACCACTTAAATCTCATTTTCCTAAGGCCATCTTCCTCGTCCGACCATGGCACGTATGTCCTTGAGGGTTATGATACTACCGCTCATTCCCGGAACTATTTCGTCCTCGAGAATTTCCAAAAGCTAACTCCCCCCGAATGCACTGCATCAGCACGTCAGCGAGAATGATTTAATTGAACTCTTCAAATCGCTCACATCGTACTGCCGTGCAACAGGAAGTCATTTCCTCTAGTGACCTTTACCTTACTGTCCACCGGCGCCGGTGTACTTGGGTGCGGTACAGCCACCCCGCGAATAGGGTCGTGACAATGTTTCAAATTTTGTGACCCATCATCACTATCGTTCGTACGGCCATTATAATCGAAGTCGGCGCGTGGATGTGCCTTGCAAGCGTAATTAGCAAACACACATTGAGCCCTGCCCTGTGTCACCGGGTCTGTCACGAAGGTTATTCGTCCAGGAATTGAGAAGCGGCGGTACGTCAACGTCCATTCTGTCCATTCTGAACCGTCCGGTCTTTGGGGATATCGGTACACTGGAGACTTAGAAAAAAGAGCTGCATAAATATGAACTTTTCCGTCTACAGCACTGTTTGTTTGTTTGACCGCGGGACTGTGACACAACTCGGCTGAAGGTCACAAATGGCGAAGCAATTTATACCATATGCTAGCCAACAATTCATTGTTCAAATAAGAGAAAAAACAACTATCCTAGACTTTCGAATGTCAACCTTTCACAGGAATACTAAACTGTTCATGAAATTGAGGAGATGCTAATAAATCCCACAACCGGGTAAAAGCGTGTACACCCGTATAATGAGCCATTTCTTCAGGACAGAAATATTAGAATGTCACACTGGCTGGAAGCTTCTGGTGGTCAGCTCCTATACACCGAAGGATGACGCATTCCTAATGGGGACCATCCGGTACGAGCCGGTGTACGGTGTAGTTAATTGCATTCAAATTAAGCATAATTCATCCGCACGTAAGTTATGGCTGATGCAAAAAGAAGGATATAAATTATTCTGTGCTGTGTGCGTCGGCTAACCGGCAAACAGTAGAGTGACGCAGAAGTGTAAGCAGGAAATCAATAACGAATGTGATGAAACACAAATTAGCCTTTGATGGTCGCTAGAAGGATCTTTTGGAATGGGTTATTTTTGTAGCGCATTAATGGTCCAATGTATTTTATTATTTTGGGATTTCGAAATCCGATTGAAATATATTTACCATTCCATTCAACATCTTTTATAATTAAAATTAAAAGCATTTTTATCCAATTTCCGATATTCCGACGAGCTTTGAACAAATCCGCGTACATGCAAAACACGCCCAATTAAGTTGTTTACTAGCTCCGCCAGCCAAGAGACTGCTGGTCAGCACGTGTTGAATCCACTTTACTACTTTACAAGCCCTATGTCTGATTAGAAGCAACAACATCGCAACGTCATGAGAACTAACCCCGGGAAAGCACTCTCATTTCTAATTTCTATTCAAAATCGCACATGGCCCGAAGGTGTCGGTCAGTCCGACTGCGTTGCGTGATGCTGATGCAATTACTCACCTGTCTGTACGACGGACGCTGTGAGAAGCAATAGACACATCGTTACTCCGACCGATGTACATTGTGCCTGCGTCGTGGGACGTCGGACGCACACCGACGACGACGGACGACTGTCGGAGGTGGTCGGTTTATCTACCGGTCCCATCTTCACTGTCTCGCCGAGGGCTCTTCGCTTCGTGTTTCCGTTCGATGCGGTTGTCGGGCTGGAAGTGAATAGATAGGAAACAGGATGGAAAGTCAAAGTTTAGATGTGGAACTGAGATATACTAATGCTGTCAGCATAGCTTGAGTAGGTATGCGGGCTAATCGAAGGTGTATAGCAGCAGTCACCGCTACGATCACATTACAAGCGTCCGTCGGAAATAGATCACGAAAGGGAAAGACTCATTGGCTGCAATTTAGGTGAGTTGTTGAGGTAGTTCTGGTGGAGAGTGGTGTTAGGTTGTAGCGGCAAAAAACAAACGAGGTGAAGGTGTTGGTGAACTTGAACGGCCAAACCCTACGAGTTCTGGTCGGTTGACGCTTTACACCGACATTTGCTACAAACAGCTGGTGAAAGCTTCGGGATACAGGTAGAAGAGCTAGACAGCTCTTAGAAGTGAAACTCTTGTTAAAGTCGTGACAAGAGGGTTTAAGTACACCCATTCCTCCAACTTCTGGTACGTAGCTAGCCTTCATTGTCCCGACCTACTAGGAGTGGTCAGTACCGGTGCAAAGGAACCGAAAAGATTTGTCCAATAAAGTCTTAAAGCGAGACTAGTTGACGCTACTTGGAAACGACATGAAAAGAACCTCCACAACCTAGCACGCTTACACTAACAACAGTTTGCAAGAACGCATGGCGCATACGATCCAAAGGTCAAGAGAATTTATTGCCCGTCGTTCCATTGGGGTAGTTTGGCAAGTTTTGCGTTTTTTTCCACAGTTTTGGTTGAGGGTCGCGTGGCCGGTGTCTCCCGGCACGGTTTCCGTCCCGTGGGACACGTACGTGTCATCGTGTACCGCTCGGGAACATGTACAGTTTTACGAGTTAGCTCATTGACCGCATGCATGAACCGGTGAAACGTGACAGTGGATGGTTTATTATGTCACAATGGGTAACTTGATCGAAATAGACGCATTAAGCTATGTGCTACCCATTCGGAAGGCACATCGGATTGAGTGGTTTGAATGAATGAAACGGTTCTTGATATCTTTGATGACTTTGAGAATCATTGGGTGGGTTTGAAAAGTTGATGTTTTCAGTTTTATGAACTTGTTGGCCCATCTATATCGCACTACAGATGATGCGGTCTCGTTCGATCTTATGATGATCTATTAAACACAGCTCAATGCATGATTTTAGTATCAGTTATGTGGTTTAGAAAGTGAATGTAGACCGATTTGTGGTTCAACAAGCTCGTAGCAACTATCACCTTTAGTGTCATCGGAAAACTCTCAGCAAAAAAAAGGGTCGCTTAGGAGCAACCTACTGACAGAAAATTATCAACAAAACAGCAACATAAAAAGTGAAAATCTAGGTCAAACAGTGTGACGGTTGTTTGAGGTGGGGCAGAAAAGGTAGCGGTAGGGTTGGGAAATGATGAAACCCCCCGTGTTTGGGGCCTATATTAAAAACTGAAATCTAATCGCCGCACTATCAACAACAAAGTAAAGCAGCAAAAAGCCTATCGAACGATAGACCGATGGCTTCCAAACCTGTGCACGAGAAGTGAGGGAAAAAAACATCTACACGAAAGAGGAACAAACAAATTCCGTAATGGAAATGTTCACCATGGTGAAGATACAAACACACCCAAAAACTGCAATACCAATGCCCGGTGGAACTGTTCCACACCAATCGCTAGCGCAAGGTGGAAACACTGTAACGGCACCGGAAGGATGAAGCTTACTGAGCTACTGCTGCGTTTCAAAGTCAGCGGTCCCACCGGCACGTCAACTATCCGATACGCGTATGAAATAGTTTTGTGACGCAGAGCAAGCGCAAGGCTTCACTTTTAGCGCGACTTGACGACCCAAACCCCACTGGTACCACCCGGATCGGTGGTTTGAAATAAATCATACTGATAGACATTTAGATATGTGAGTTAGAAACGAACAAAACAAGCGTGAAAAACATCATACATAACTGCGTATCTTCACAAACACGCCGGCATCTATTGTGTAAACGGAACCAAAGCATAAACAAACAGAAAAAAAGAAGTGTAACACAAAAACAAACCGAAAGAAAACTGCAGGCACTGTATTGTTGCAAAGTGAAGGAAAAAAAAGGCATAAAACAAAACTAGTAAAATGAAGAGGAGGTGAACCCATTAATTGCGAGAAAATCGTAACCCCGAAAATAGACCAATCTGGTCTGAACTTGGCATTTAGCACGGAGGACCTTCTAGCCGATTTGGATTATGGTTTTGCGTACACAGCTTGTTTTACATAGTGCCGTTTAGTAACCCTCTTCCGTTGTTTATGTTCTCTAGAAATTTTGGACCAAAATCGATTTACAGAAAAAAAACACGAATTGGTTGTTTATTCGATATTATTTTGGATACCATTTCCAGATTATTTATCCTTTAATGGATAGACGGTTAATAATGATCATAATAAAGGTTACGTTATCAGATGTTACTTGGTAAGAAGTTTCCCTCAACAGTGTTTGAACTGTTTTGCGCAAAAAAAGCACACACACACCCATTGGAAGAAACCGAAAGAAGGATATTACTCAGGGTTTGCAAAAATTGCTAGCGGAAGTACATGAGCTGCTGTTAATAGCCGCTAACGGAACAATCTCCAAATTCGGACCGTACGTCAACTGTGCCTGTACATTCCATCGCTGTTATTTCACCTATACACACCCATCGAAAGCTGTGAGTGAGACGGGTATAGATCGCAAATTGATTTCGCCGTGTTTTGAACAGTGTTGGAGTGTTGGGTGGAGAAACATGCGGCACCGGAGAGTAGAAATAATATGCGGCATCAACATCCGTCACCAACGCGACTAGTGCCGGCAATAGAGTATCGGCAGCAGGCACCGGCAGCAAGGTCAATGCTATAAACCCCGCAAGACGCAAGATATATGTGGTGTACCACCTCTATGTCAATATGTCCCTACTGCTCCGTGCCATGTGCGCACGGTTACTACTACTTGAGGCAAACCCTGTGAAATCGCGACCGGCGATCGATCCGGGCCGGGGGTTGTCCGTTGTTGATCGCAACAGTAGTTGCACGCATTGCGGTCGGTGGTCGGTCACGTACACCACCACTTGGAAGCGAAATGTCTGGTCCGGTCCTCGGAACCTTCGACGATGACCACCGTTCTTTGAGGTGAGGTTCTTTGAGTGTCTCTGTGTGTGGATATACTGTTCATTAGCGTGAAACTCTGGGTGCTCTATTGTTGGATGCATTTCCTTCCGAAGAGTACTGAGACTGAGTTAATTGTAAAGGTGTAGGACGCTTCGATTTTTGAAAGTTAAATATTTTTAGTTAGATATTTTAAGTATCTTCAATTTCAGGGGTTAATAAAGAAGAATTTAAATGTTTATATTCAATGGATATCTTGTGTCCGAAGTTTTCGGATCAAGACGTCTAACAAGGAAGAATAAAATATATACAAGACATATGGCCGCGTAACGTGTCGTGGATCTTGTCGATTGATGTCCAACAAAACTCCCAACCAACTTTAGTATCGCACTCACGTGTATGAATATACTTCCATCACCTCACGGGGAACTCCTTACCAGAGCCATCACATAAAAGTGTCTACTGTCTATCGTTATTTCTTAAGTAGAAAATTACCACACTAACTACTGGGGCAGACATTGGCCACATGTGCTTTTTACGATTTAATACGCGGCCCATTCATTCCTGAATTCATTCATATTTAAACGGGTGCTACAGTGTGTTTCCACTGCTACAAAAACCGCACACACCATGCTGCTGTTCGAGAAAGCTAAACCTGAAACATGTGGGATTTATCTTGATAGAAAAAAAAAATTACTATTTTTAAATCTTTTAATAAAATTTGGAGTCTTACTACAAAAAGGAAAAATTGCAATTCACCCCCTGGTGACAGCCATTACCCTCAAGCGAGTGTCTATTAGCGTCCTCAAAACACCTTCTGTTCCAACGATTCGTCCGATGGCCGATGCATAATTCATGTGAGTGCAGCTCGTGAACCATGGTCGAGTTTTCATCCAACATATGCGGAGACCTTCTTGATCGTGTTCGCTACCGTCAGGCACACGTTTGCACGAGATTATTATGCGTAGTAGTTAGGTAAACGGATGTGGTATGTCAAAACGAAACTGACTGACTATATTCTCAATTTACTAGACTGGAAGACAACTGCTCGAATACGACTAATAATATGAAGGATATGGAGTTAAAAATTAAATCTTAGGTCACATAGAAATATTGAAGTTTGCAGGATTCCCATCAAAATCGCGTGATCAATGACATGATGCTTGCATGATATTTATGGATGCCTATGAGTTATTTAGTATCAATCAAGGTGTGATTAATAAATGACGTTGTCACTCATGTACGTAAGTTTGAATGTGATTGAGCAACAATTCAATTTGGTGAGGCTGTTTGGGTACAGAATCTATTCAATTAGGACACCAATAGTGTCGTGTCTGTTTTAATCCAGAAATAGATTCTAATTCTGACAACTCCACGCCAGTCCCTTGCTGCAATATGCATGAGTGACATTATTTCAGATGTAATGTACTAATTCGTTAATGGCTTCGCCGTACAAAGTAAATGCCTTGTGCAAAGTACCCACTTTTCTTGACTGTACACTATCCATGCAAATCTAATGATGTTCGCAAATTGTTATCTTACTGAATTAATTGCACTCATCGCTTAAGCAGTTGGGAATAGGTGTGTGTGTGTGTTAGTGAAATAAAGCACCAGTACGTACCGAATCAACAAAACAAACAACTCGAGAGGACAAATTTAACAACGTGCACAAACATCACCACCATCGACACAGTGGCACAGACACCGCATACTTTTGTTTAGTCAGATGTTTTTGTGAGGGGTTTCAATTAATGAGTAATTAGTTCCCAAGAAACGTATGGTGAGAAAACTAATGAAAAGCAGCCAAAGACGAAACTTACTAAAACTTTGTTTCTGACAACCCTGTTTCATTTGTCCCATATGCAAACCTGAGGCTCATTACCATAAATGGTATGAGGGCGATATTATTGGAAATATAAAAATATACGGTAGCAACAATGAGACATCTCAACACAATGAAATGTAAAACTGTTGCTGCTATTAGCTACAAGTGTACAGTTCGGCTCAAAGATACAAAGGGAAGTATCAACTTAAACTCAACATTTAATGTAAGCTACAGCTGGTGCCGTGGGTATATTTCACTCAATCTCGTCTACAACAGCCAGACAGAATTACCTAACGTAATTCCCTAATTAAATCATCATCTTTCCCGGATGACTAATTCGTGAGTGATTGATCGATTTATGAGTTGCAGTTCATCCTACCGCTGCGCAGCTTGGTCGGTAAAAAGCGTGAACATTTTCCAGCTGCTCAGACACAAACTAAGAAAGTGGCTGAAGCTCCAAATGCACAATAACTGAATGCTGCAAGAAGCACCATGGGGAATGAAAAATTTCGGCGCAGATTGTGTTTTTCCTTTCCGTTACCAACGCCACGCCACCCATCACAGAAAGGCTGCAAAATATGGCCGCATTACGCAATGTGACACATACAGAGAGTACGTGGTTGGGTGGTAGCGTGAAGAAAGGAGTTGCTAGTAGTGAACGGTGGAAGTGGGTCGTTATTTTGAGAGGAAATTGTTGCGAATTCGTTACCAGCTACCCGGTGCAGTTGGTTCGAGGTGTTGGAAAGAGCAGGAAAGCTTAATCGTACCAGACAGAGAAAGGTGCGCCGGTGTCATTGGCATTGGATGTAAGCGATGCGTTGGCAAAGGAATTCATCGGCATTGGTGACGTCAGGGAAGAGACTCGAGTATACCGGTGCTTAATAAGCAACGTCCGAAGTCGATCGAATGAACCTCTCAAAATCGGAACCGGAACGGTGACGTCGATTAAACAATTTCGTCGCTCGATCGTGTACGATCGAGTTCATTTCGATATAAACGGGAGGATTGAGTTTTTGTTTTCTTGAGTGACCTGAACTCTGGGCCATTCGGCAGGGGTAGTGCAGTATTAAATGCTTAAAAGAGTGAGGAGGCAAGGGCAACGGTAGAACCTGTTTCGGCGGTCAAAGAATGTGCCGTTCACGCACATGTTGTTTTATTCAGGGCATAGGCATGTGACATCGTTCGCTTTCAGTGACGTCTCGATTGCGATGTCGTTGGACTGATGCGCATTTTTCCCACTGATTGTCCTATTTCTGGTGCGATTTCGTAATATTTTAAACTTTTGGTTTAAAAGTGTAAAAGTTATGTAAGTAATATGCTTGCGTTCTACGTAATAATATTTCAGGCATTATTTGAACTTTATCACAGCGATATCGAGTTATATGATGAATTCCACACCTTTGATGGAAAAACAAAGAGGGGCATGATGGAATCCTGACATAAAAAAATAATCTTGCTGTTATGCGGGTGCTATTAGGATACGAAAGGTATACCAGGATGAAATTGAAAAAGAAACAACTTAAAGCATCCAAGAACTTCTTGCAGCAATCCTCACTAAACCGTATAACCCAGGATGAGTCGACAGGTTGTGCCCTGGACATGGACTCGCCGAGACGAGACTGGATCAAAGAATAAAGGCAGATAATGAGACTAACGCTACTGGAATTAGAATCTCGCGTAAAATGCGCAGAATCGCAGGCATTTGTCTGCCATTGCCACTTCAGTTCATTGCCAAGATCAAGATCGAAACGAGCGTAGACACATGGTCAGAGGCGGTAGAAAAGAGGAAGGTGAAGATTGTGCCTGAAGATGACGAACGGAACCTACCGTTCCTCTACAGTGGCGCAGTTAAACATGCATCTCCGTCCATACACCGGTGATCGTTAAGGCAAATTATGTGTTGTTAGATCACGTCTTCTGACATTCGCCCTCGTGTAGTACAAGACCTGGCCCACGGAAAGGCACGCTGGACGCACGTACACACGATCTTCTATCTGCTACAGGAGAAGAGGTATGAAAAAGAATTGAGAAAAAAAGCACGACCAAAACAGCACACGTCCGTTTTCCGTTTTGGTCAACGATTCGAGGATGACTTTTGCGAAGGTATTTGGATCGGAAGATGGCTCTGCGCATCGGGAATTATTCGAATTCCTGTCCAGTGAATCAGTTCCTCGATCGGTACGTGAACCTCTTTTTATGTGAGATTTTTGTTTTATGATTGAGTTTGGTGTTGCTTGTTTTGATCGTGGTGTAGGTGTAGACCATACGGAAAAGTCCAGCTTTTTTGTCTGGACATCATAGCTATCGCCACAAACAGACGTCTAGAGACACCAGTAGCTTTAGACTAGCTTCTGAAGGGTGCAGCAATCTGTTCCAAAAGCGGAAGTCAAGTTGCCGTTTAATGAACGTCAATTTGTGATCGTCTTGTACACGTATAGTTTCTGTGGAGATCTGTCAGAGAAGTAACTTTGAGCGAGGGCGCTCACGAGGGATCAAACTCAATCACGATTACCTTCAAAATTCCATTCCCTCGAAACAATCGCAGAGTACCTGCCAGAGAGCTCGGTGAATGCAATTAAAATTTGATTCCAAGCGTACCATGCTTCCAATTATCCATCGTTCAAATGCTCCCATTTTCTAAATCAGAGACACCAACAACCGTGAGTGTGTTTGATAGAAGTTGCACCGGGAGTGACGCACATTTACATCCGAATTGCTGTACACACGAGACGTGCTCTCTCATCCGGACCTTGTGCAGTCACACACTGTGGCCTCTCCTCACCACTACTAGACTTCTCGAGACGGTCATTTCGGATAACTGTCACAATTGTGCACTGGGCCCGTCGTTAGTAGTCTACACGCGAAATTTGCCCATCGTACGATCGGATCTACATAATTCATCATTCTTATCTGCCCAACTCGTCGCATGCCTCAGGTCAAAAACTTAACTTCTTTTTTTTCGCCATAGAAAACCCCTCCATAAAAAGCACAAGAAAAAAAAACGAGTAACCCGAAGGGGAAACATGGTAGAAAGCAAATGAAGCGAACTGCAACCGAATCGAAGTTCGGTGCAGTGGATGGTCAGCGGGACCGGCGACATCTATTTCTCGAGCTATCACGCCTCGGAATGAACGAATAAATCACGGACGTCACGCTGAAACGTACGGCGATAGCGCGTAGTGCACACCTTCGATCGGGAGGACATTGAGCGTTTCGTGATTTGTGGAAGGTTGTACCGTGGCAGATCGTCCGTCGCTAGCCAGCTGTCAGTCTGATTTAGTTCCAGCTGGTACAAACCGACGATGGGCTCTTTTTGTCCGACTTTAAAGCTTGTTCGAACGGCGAGAACCTTGCAGTCAAGTAACACCTTCTTTCTGTGTTTCTCATCCAATGTTTCTTTTGCAAGGATATATAGCCTACAACAGCGGGAGGAGGTGTTGGACGCTAAAAATAGAAGCTAATTTATGCTTCGTTCCCGCCCAGAGGTGATTGCATTGGAGTGCGCCAATGCAAGTTAGGATATAATTAGAGATGGATCCCTTTCAATATTTTTGCGCTGTTGCTGTTAAGAATAGCTGCACTTGCTGAGGGAATAGATTGTAGCAGGAGTAGCCACATCACCATATCACCAATGCCAACGACCGAGGTGACTTGCAACATTCCCCCACTCCCTGGAACGTCTCTCGTCTATCGTCCTCAATCTTACGGGGAACAAACGAACATTGCAGTAAATAGCTACACAAGAATAGCGGGAAAGCGAAAATGTATGGAGAATATTTGTACGTGTCTGTGCGAACAATTTCTCCCGGTGCCTGCGACTCGATAGAATCGTCCCCGGTGCTACTGATGCGTTCAGTCATCTTCATCTGCAACCTCTGGATGATGCACCGGGGCGTTCGGAGAGTTGCTGGGTGATACTGTTCACGCCCGGTCCTTGCCTTCGGGAATTCCTTACACACATAGGTATGTGATGTAATGCGATGCAGCTGACCAACGGTGGAAGCTGGAGGCATAAAATGTAGCGAACACCTTCAGTCCGACATTAACATCATTATCATCTCTACGAGCAGAAGGACCGTAAAACATCCCAACCAGCTGTAGCAGAATCAGAGTCAGGGTCGTGCTCATGTACGGTCCGCACATAAAGAACTCGCGATGCTGTAACTGCCAATGTAGCGTCTGCCTAGATGGAATACAGACAAGATTACAACCTGACGCAGTGTTACGAGTGAGAGAGGGACAGAACCAGAAAATAAAGTTGGCGAAAAGAAAAACCCACGTTGGAGCGTGGTTTCCTTCGCGTTCAAACCTGGCAATTATCACATAGTACAGGAATCAATGAACTTTCCACCGAGAGCTCACAACTTCACCGTATGTCCACTGTACGATCGATTGGTTTCTCGAACGAGGCTGTGGTCACCATTGCCTGTTACGTGGGTATGCTGTAGGGTATCCGCGTTGTAAACACCCCGCGCCCAAGTGCGATCGTCCCGAAAGGGGGCGTTCTTTTGCTGCAATGTACCGGCCCGCTAGACGAGAAGAGCAAGGGAAAAAAAAGGAAAATCCGCTTCAGTGGAAGACGAACGCAAAAAAAAAAACACACCGGGAATGGACGAGAATTATGGAGGACGTAGTTATTGCGCTGAATGAGAAAAGCTAGGACCCCCAGGGGTCCACACTACACACTTCGCTCGATCTCGATCGCTTACATAAATCGCGATCGCGAAGGTATGCATGCTGCCTATCCCTCATGCACACTGGCAAAGGCAGCAGCAGAGAAAAAAAAAAACCGTGCGGTGGCACGAGCATGGTTCCGCGGGTGGACGACTGATTGCCGTAATAAGTGGTACTGACCAGTCTGCCTGCCTCGGGAGATGATGCAATAAAAGGATACTGAACTTGAACTTGACACTCTTGCTGGGGATGGAAGGTGCTGGGAAGGTAGAGGATGTGCATTCCTGTGGCGTACACGGTAGCAGCTGCGATGGCAGAACCGCTGTATGAGGGAATATTTTGTCAGCGACTGATTTGAGGGTAGTTGATGCAGTTCCAACATATCAGGCGCCTTTTTATTTGAATTTTTAGGTAATAGTGGATTTTTTAATGTTTTGATGCAATTTAATGAATTGTTTTTGCTAATAAAATGCATTTAGTTTTTCATTAATTTTTTAACAGAATAATTTGAATAAAATAAATATCGCATAATTTTATTATTGTCCAATTTATTACGTTTTGACTTTTCATTTCATTTGCTCACATTCTGCAAGGTGAACGACCACAGACACCACAAGTATATGAGAACAAAACCTGAATGGAAAATCGAAACCATTGATTTTCTACCGTATTTGTTCAAATGACTTTGAAAAAAAAAACAACGACACAATCACTCTGCATTATCGGGCAGAACGATGCTCCCGAGACCGATGACGTCTCGGAAAAACGGAGATATGAAATTGGATCGAATGATGCACAAAGGGATGAGGTACAAAAGAGCATCGACCGATACGAAACGAAATAATATTGCTCATTCCCCAGCACCATTTTGTCAGTTACGCTGCCCGGTTGAACGTCAATTTTCCCTCCGAGCTATGAGATAGAAAAGAAAATTGTTGGTGAATTTCGGGGTCCAACAGACCACAAAACCTCGGGCGACACACACAGCGAAATGGAAAAGCACAATGGTGCGGTGGATAATAATGAAACGATGGTGAAGTTACCATGCCCGGCCAAAAAACAAAAAGATAGCGCAATCCAAGAAAGTAAAACACAAAAACAACACAAAAACCGTTAATGATTCAATAAATGATAAATTCGCAAACGGTGTGTGTGTGTGTGTGTTCCAGAGTCCACCATGAGTAGGGAGAACGTTGGTTTGGTGGAATGTTTCGCTTTGGAGCTTCGGTGGCTTACGAATGGTGATTTTGCTAGTCGATTTAATGTAGTTATGTAAAGGAAAAACTTTTGCCCAACACACATTTTGTGAAGCTCTGTGGAGCTCTTCCCGGCGAGTCGACGGTTGAATGCCGGCACTCGGGAGTCGGGTGCCTGTGTGCCTTTTTGTCGTTCATTTAACGAAAATGAACGACGTGAAGAAGTGCTGCAAAGGGGGTAAAACAATGCTGCCAAAATATTCCAAGCGCGGTCTGGAATTATCTTGGGACTGGGAAAGATATTAAGTCATCTCGGTGCTTCGGCGTGAGAGTATTTTTTCCATCGTCGGATAGGGTTGGAAAACTTCATGGAAAAGTTCCGATTATTCAAGTTGGGGATTGATATGATAAAAGCGTATTTTCTGAGGAAAATTGTACGAGAAACCCTGTTGGAAATGTTTAGATGCTGGGAAAAAGTTATGCAAACAATTAAAGAGTAATAAGTAATTATGAATAAAATAACACATTTTTGCAAAGATGTATCAAATATATAGGAATAAGCCCTTTTTTCCAAAGTATTCCAAAGTATTCTTAATTCCAATAAAACAAATAAAAACAAAAAATCTCGTTGAATCGTTGAATTTGTCAGCTCGTAGCTCGTCAGCATTGTAACTATAAAAAGGATATTAAAGCAATAACGATTTAAACACAACAATCACGCTTATAGTCTTGGCCATGGAAAAGGCATCGAAATTGAGTCATTTATAATTTAATTTCCAACCCTGTTTTTCCCCAATGTCCATGACACGTAAAAATGGGAAAATCAAACGTTCGTCCCAAAGCCCGCTGCCCTTCCCAATCGCCCCCCAAAAATGCCCCCGAAAAAAAAAGCGAATATCGGTCGGGTCGTACTAATTGAAAATGGAGCATGCAATGAATGGTTGGAATGTTTCCAGTTGCTCAAAATGCATCAGCACCACACAACTCCGACTGCACACACCTCGGCTGATTTGTACCACCGTGTACTAATCGTCCTCATTTCTGCTATCAGCGCACAAGGTGGAAAGGCTATAAGGAAGTACTGCGATTAGTTTTCTTCCAATCGAATTTCCTTTTTCATAGGCTACAGAGCTGACGTATTTTTGTTGTTGAAGCTAAAAAGGACAATAGCCAGCACACCTGTTCACATGGGTGTTCTAGACTCTTTAGGAGAAGGAATGCATCTACCGTCCCAGCCAAGTTAACCAGCACGCTCCGGACACTTGCACACTGAGCTTCGACCGTTGCAATAGTCCTCTCTAACCCGCACCGTACATATACTGCCACAATCAGGCCTGTTGGTAAGTTGGTTAATATATTTGCCCCCTTTTTTTTGAGTTGTTATTGAGCAGCACATTCCGAACCGGGCCGCTTCGTTCCAGCCCAGGTAAGCGGTGGTGGTGAAACGATGTTGGAAAAACTTCCTTCGCATAGCAACCCCTTTTCATCGGTGGTGGTGGTGTTGTCAGCCCTCCTTACCAGGGCTACACAAAAAGGCGGGTTTGTTTTGTCGATAAAATATTTAAAATCAAGCATAGTTTTGCGCTAGTTTTTTTCTTCCCGCTTCGGGCCATGCTATGTTAACTTTATGGGATCTTTCGCAATGCGTTTTTCCTTTTTTTTGCTGTCCAAAACGGGAGCACGAAATTTTCCACATAAACTCTAAACTACGGAGATAACACTCACCTTCGAATGATCTAGCGCACCAACGGAGAACGTTCGTCGGTAATTTCCACCACGAGGAAACAACCAGAATTATTCACCAAACAAAAAAACGGGGCAAAACCTTTGTGTGTCCTCAATGTCCTCCAAAAACAAACAAACAGAAAAATGCAACGAAATGTCAAGTTGTTTGAGATGCTTCTTCTCACAGCCTGCTCCGTCCTGTGTGCATCGGAAAAATTTACACTGCGGAACCGGCGGGCACGTTGTGTTGCGGCAGTTTCCACCACATGTGCACCTGCAGCAACCGTTTTAATTCAAATTAATTCGAATCGGGCAAAGAAACCCCGTTTGGTCATACACACAAACGCACAAACCGTGCGGCTCTCGTTTCTCTTTATTTCACGCACACCCACCGTTTCACACACATTTCACGTTTACCCGGCGTGGTGCACCGCGTTTTCACTAATTTCCCTTTCAACAATTGAAGAAGCGAAAACAAAAAATTAAAGCACACCCTCTAAGCGGCTCGTTGTCCCGTTGCGGGGTGGGATGTTGTTGTTGCTTTTTTGTTCCCTAACTACCCCCCTCTATTGCTTCTTCTCTTCTGCCGGTTTTCGGTGTGCGTGGGGAAAGCTTGCACTTTTCTATGCTACTGCCCCGTTTAGAGCGCTTTTGTTTTCCTCTCACATGCACTATCACACAATCGCACACGTACACGGCCACACACACACACACGCGCGCAAACGAATCAAAACCGAAACACTGCAACAGCAACGAAAAAAACGAAAAATTCGCGATGATTGCACGTTGGTTAGTGGGAGGACCGCTAAACCGATAGGAATTCGCTTTTCTCGTTACGCGGTACGGGCCACACTAGCGCTAGGCCTTTTTGAGTCGAACCTACCAAACCCCGTTCGGTACAAATTGTGAATCGTTTTGCAAGAGGCGACAAATCAATGGAGGATTAATTTCCACAGCCTTCTGAGACACACCTGCAGCCGGTCGGTACTTGCCAGTTCGCGTGTTTCCGGTAAATACTTTTTTTTTTAAATTAATAAAATGTCCAACGCAAAATATAAATCTAACCTGCTTGATCTGTTTGTTTCTTTTTTTTTTACAACACTTCCGTTCCACGGGGCCCGTTCGTATGAGGCGCTGGCACTGATGATAGAGAGGAAATACGCGAGAATATCGAAAGACGGACCAACCGAACAATCAATTCCGTTCACGCGCGCGAAGAAGCACGACTGCGTTCGACCACGGCTTGCATTTCACGACTGTGTTCACCGTAGGAAGGTTGCGGCATTTTTATGTTGTGCGGTACAGTGTGTGCCGTAGTTATAGGACTGTTCAATATTCACTGTCTAAAAAAATTAAAAAAGGTCAAACACCGCTAAATTATCATCTATGATTTGTTCTAACTAAATGTATTTTAGCAAATCATGAAAATTATAATTTTTGTAAAAAAGAGGCATTTAATTTCTTTATTTTTTTGTTATTTTATATAAATTTGAATAAGGTTTGATAAGTTTAAAGCAAAATGTAGTAAATATTATTTGTTGTTTCGTTTAAGTTACATTATTCCTTCAGTAAATGGGAAAAATTGAAACAAAAAGTAATGAAATTCACAACAATTTTAATTAATATAAGAGTGCTTGTTAAAGTGATAGAATTCAAGCTTTTTAAAACCTGTGCGATCTTTATCATTTATGGAATTTCATATAACAGGTAGTTACAAGCAGAGTTAAACCTATGCGCACCACTGTCAGTAGAGTATTGAGGGGCGAAATATCCATCCAAGATGAACTACTTGATTCTCTCGATAGCATTTTTGTTTTTAATATGTTATTTAATATTTAAAAGCAATGATTTTCTTTTAATTTACTGTACAGCGAAGTTTACATCATTCCGCAATACAGCACAATATGATGTTTAAGAAGTATAATTTGGATTTTTTCCACATTAAGCATTTTGCTCCATTTCCCCTTACATTTTGTGCTGAGCGAAGGTTTCGTACCTATAGGTTCAGCCGTTGCCACAGCAACGTGTTCATTCCCATTCATGTTGCTTCTTGGACAAAGGTGTCGAACATGGAAGCGTTTTTTTTGGAAGTCACATTAGAAATAGGATGTGTTTGGACAACAGTTTGAATGTTTTTATTGCTATTTTATCATAAAAGGATAATTCTCACAGGGTTTTAATTATTCACGTACAAAAATACTGCTTTATTGAGACACTTAAAACAGGGTGTGAAGTAATTTTTAAGGGCTTGTATAATAAATGTATTTGTCGTCTTCGAACGATATGTGTCGATCACATCAGCGATCACGCGGCCAATAAAATAACAGTTCTAATTCGAAATACCTTATTACCGGCACGTGGAACTATTATTTATACAACCACCATGAATGTTTTTCTAATTGTAAACAAAATAATCACTGTCAACGAGTGAAAACAAATCTCGCGGTGTAATTATCCAGTTCTTGAAAACAAATCACTCTCAAGTCTTATCCAACAGCAGCATCAATTCGTTCGGGTATTCTCCCCGGAAATAGCGAAAAATAAGCTTTCGCGAATGACTAACACACAAATGGCAAGGAATTTCTATTTTATTGCACCCAACCGATCGTGCTGGTGAAGTCGCTTTGAGGGAGGGAAATCATTCTTTCCATTCCGAACCCCACCATTCGGTCAAGCCACGTGCGAAGAAATGGCACACTTTGCAGGCAATTATAAAATGTGTACGGGATGAGGAATTCACACCATCCGCCCTGGCGGTGAAGAAGCCTAAAGAGTGTGCGGCCCAACCATGTCGGCGAATGAATAACGACGGGCGCCAGTGTGCTCATTAACAGATGGGGTCCCGCCGGCGGTATCGATGGTTGTTTATTTAGGGGTTTGTGCTAACTTCGTTTTTCTTCATTAGCTGATTTAGATGATTATTCACGGCTTTAAATACCAGGAAGAAAGGTGTTCCAGGTGGCGCACGTACTTGGTCGCCCATCGCAAACAGAAAGGAATGTCAGCCGGCGGTGACTCCGAGCCAGTCTGGAGCGTACCATCTGGACGGGACTCCGCTTCTGGGCGGAGTCTGTGCAAAATACGCACCCGTATGCACTGGCATCGAGTGTGGAATCGTTACTGATGATCGATATTATAAAGTTTGATTGATACGTGTTAATGGCGTCCCCGGGGAGCAGTGAGTTTTACAGTTAAAATGATCAGCCCGTCAGGTATGCGCAAAAAAAACAAGCTGCACGAGTTCTAATTCCGTCCGCAGGAACAGCAACAGAGAAGCGAAAAAGGAAAGCAAGAATCGAAATGTGACAAGATGCAACGGGTTAAGATATTTTCATCTCGGTCATCTCGTTTTCCCGGTGCAGTGGGATGGTGAATGGCCATGACCAAAAGCAGTTGTGGGCGCCATCTCGACCACATTCAGTTTGTCGGTCACGGTTGTTTACGGAGTGCGAATGGACCTCGGCTTTACTCTTTCGACGGATGTCATGTATGCAGTAGCGATGAGTTCGAATCGTTCGATTAATCTAGACGACTTTATGTGGAATTTCCTGTACTTTGAGGGAAATCCCCTATAGAGTGATTTTCTTTATAACATCCTTGATGTCGAGAAGTGATGTCCAGTTAGAGGAGAAATATATAAAAAATGATGATGTTCAAAATATTATCCTCAATTTCGTTAACAAAGCTTTATTCAAAATTTATAAGCAATAAAAAAATTTGGTTCAAAATTATCTCTCTAGGGGATTAGGAATCAACCGCCAGAGCCACGTGGCAGACAACGATCAGCGATCAGGAACAGGCGGGAACAACCGCACGATGATGGACGGAATCGTTCAATTCCATTAATCATCCCGAAAAGATCGTGCCATCGACCGGCGTCCAACCGGCGTCCGATGTGTCAAAACATGTCGATCAATAATGGCGCCCAGACCTGTGGATCCACACACACACATGACAGGGCATGGCAGAAGCTGCATCATCATCATGCCCGATCAGTTGGGAATTCGATCAACCATCGGGTTAATGGCGCCTCACCGGGATCTCACGGGTCGCACGGGCGAGACCTCGCGTGAGACACCTCACGATCGTTGATTAATTGTCTGAGGACTCCCGAATGGGAATGGGAAGGTCCGAAGAATGCACACTGTAGCATAAGAGGAAGAAAAAACACAAACTCACCAAACAAACCTGTTCAGGGGACCGCATCAGACGAACCGGTAACCGGCATTGGCCGGTTGTAAAGTGAAGAATTATAACGGACTTATTCCGTTCCAGGGGTGGTTGGGTTCGGGAAGAGGAATGGAAGGGTGCGTACGTTCCAGTGGAGGACATTCCAAACACTCCCTTCCTCTTCCTCTCTCTCTCGCCCTTTCTCCCTATCGAAAGCAAATAGCCTTCGGGATGTCTGCATCTTCCACCGGAGGATATTTTTAGCGGAATAACGTGTTACCTTCGCCACGCCATCCTCCCGATCGGTCGCCTGTTCCGGATTCTTTCGATCAGTGCGAGGCGCCATTCGAAACCAGGTTTCACTTCCTGTTACCGATGCCGCCGCCTAAACTGTGCGTCTTTCGCCAACTGTCAAACCCGACGAAGGCGTCAGGCGTCTGAGATTTGGGTCGTATTTAACTGATCCTTATCGTTCTTTCTTTCTTTCTCTCTCTCTCTCTCGTCTCTCGGGACAAAAAATCGACATTGAATCATGCCGGAGGTCACTGTGGAGTGTGGACACTCAGTGGCGTATCCTACTGTGCTGTGGACTTCAGACATTTGGCGATGGCTTTCTACCGGATATTGGACACGTGACTGGCGCCTCGGATGAGGATGACTGTTTTTGGGGAATGGTTTACGTTTGTGCGAAAGCTTGTTACTCGAAGATGACAAATGAGTCTGACAGATGACTTTTTGATGACCTTTTCTGCACAAAAAAAAGTTCCTTGGAGGGGTCTTAAAGAAAATATATTATAACTTCAACAAAGTGTAAAAAGAAATGGTGCTAAGTAAACCTCACGATATGTGGGTTATAGAAAAAATATGTTTTGTATGTAAGTTTTTCAGCAAATTTCCACAATCGTACCATTTCCAAACCCCCTGATGTAGTGTCCGACAGAAAAAGCATTTTTACAGACATACCGATATTGAAAATAGTTTAGCAAACATCACCCCATCGGTTTATTTATAGCATTGAGGTCTAGCTGACGAATCGGTTGCAATTTCCAACAGTTTTTGCAACTAAAAATTCCACCCTTAATCGTACGGTCACATCACCCCATCATCGAACGTCATCATCGATTGGCCGATGCCAAAGTGTCTACTGGAACAGAAACAATCGAACAGAATGAACACAAAAAAACCAAAATCCCAATTGAATGAAATTGTTCCAAATCGTGGTGTTTTTTCGGTTCACACAATATTGAAGAAAGAATTAACGACGACAGCAGAACGCGGCTGAGAAGCTTCCACCGTCAACTGTCCCAGCAAGCTCAGCAGAACGCCAGTATGACGTCGGTGGCGTCCTACACTTAATACCTACAATAAAACAACCCTCTCAAACGTGCAACGGTCGCACTTGCAATCCCTGAAGATAAGCCCCGAAAAACATCCGATGTCGGTCCGACGCACGCATGCATAAGAACCAATTCTTTATCCGTGGTCCGCGTGCAGACCATTGGCACTGCGGGCACTCGAATTGCAAGTGCATTGGTTTGCATAATCGGCACGGTACCGGGGGGGTTCGACCATTCATAGAATTACATCGATCTGGCTGTACGCGTCTTCGCGAGACGTTGACGTGACGGTTTTTTCTTCGTGTTGCAGTTCCCAGTGGGAAATGGGGAAAAGAGGCGAAACGTAGCGTCTTGGGGTCCGATTTCGAACCAGCAGGAAGTGATCGAAGCAGGGGTGTTGGACTAAATCGACGACGTACGACAAATTGACGTGGTTCGATATTCGACGCCTTTTGAGATATGAGCGAGTGGTCGTTGCAATGTACCACAACAGCTTAGCAGTTGGTCCATACATGAAGTAGAATCGGAATTACAAAACAACCGTAACAGGCGGTTACGGTTCTCTTTGGTTGATGCACTGTTTTAGTCACCGGGTTAGCTCTCTTGGTAACAATAATTGTGTTTAGGAACATCTGGGGACGTGATGCTTGCTACGCTTAACCTGTTTAGTAGGGGGTTTAATTCTTCCTCGTTCCGAAAATTTCCCTACTGACACACATTCAGTCTATTTCACAATAGCTTTAACCTAATGATGGGATTTATTTAAATGAGTGAAGTATCCCTCTGGTTGTAACGTTTATTATTATAAAACGATGAATCAATTTAAATTTTCTAAATGACTTTGAATATGTTTTTTTCGTACTGCATGACGGCCTGGTCCCCTATGACCCTGGTCACGGTCTGTCGTGTGAGAGACTAGCGCCGATGCAACAACACCACCGGGCCGCTTCTCTTTTAATGTGTTTATTGTGGATAAAATAGGGCACTTTATATAAATTAGAATATCAAAGCTATGAATGTAATACGATAATAACAAAACATTTCGATAAGATTTTTATAATAAAACAAATCTTTTTGTCATGAACATTGCATATTTTTGATGAGAAATTGGATTAGGTATTAGTGTACTGAGCTGAGTTTTTTTGTAAAGAATTAAATATTATTACAACAAAATGCGCATTTAACCCAATTCATCTCCCTCTTTGCAAGCTACTACTAGAATCATCTTACCATCCGATCTGTGAAATGTGGGTTAGCAGTTGCACACCCTTTACCATGTCTTTCTCTTCTTTCTCTCTTTCTTTCGAATGCCTCTCTGCTGATATGTGAGCTTCCCCGTTTGTTGGGTTTCCCGGAAGCGTCGGCATTTACGAGGCAATTGCATAATATTACACCAAGTATTGTGCTGACTTGTGGCGTGTAGAGTTACGAATGAGTAGGATGACAAATGGCTATATACTCGTATTAATGATTACGGTTTGAGAATGCATTTTATTGCCATGTGGGTATCGACAGATTTGCCCTTTGAAGTTCCTAAGCGAAATTGGGACCTCAAGCTGCTAGACGTTTAGAAATTGACTTCAAACCTGAAGAAGGGAGTCGGAGATGCAGAGAGATTGTAAACGTGAAAGATCTTCTTAGTTCCACATGAAGAATACGTGAATTGGAGGTCCGTTCTGAGAGTTGACTCCTGATATCCTAGTTGTTATCAGCGTATTACTAAGTAATAACTAAAACCAGTAGTACAATTAAACCCGTCCCTAAGTTTAGATATGACCGGAAGTGTTGTAAGCATTACAGAAGTATTCAAATTAATGGTACATCCTATCCTTACTTCAACTTATGTATTGATTTTACGAAACAGTCAAAAAAGCAGCCGAATATGTTTGGAACCCCAAAACAATCTGCCAGTTGAAAATTGTTTCCTTCCTATGCACACAACAGCGAAGAACATGTCTCACAGTCAAGGTTGTTTAGTTGTTCCACGACCTCTCTGAGAAGGTACTCCGAAAGGACGACAGGCACAATCGATACACCGAAGAAGCTCCACCAGAACATACTTATGACCCTGCGGAAGACAAATGAGCTTGACGGCGTATACTATGTAGTACAATAGTATATTTAGTAGGCACAAAGGAAGCACGAAAACAGACCAAAATAAACGAAAAAAAAGCTCACAACATTCGTGCTAGTGGTCAATTTCTTTAAGCCATTCCACCGGGACTCCAATGTTTTATGTTCCGGAACACAGTGGAGTGCAAAGTCATCGTTTTTTGTTGTTGCCCCGAAATGTAACGAAATGAAACACATACATAATTTCTTTCCATACTCCAGAAATATAGAGACACACGGACACATTTGTGACGTGAATTTAGCTTTCCCAATACGACTGTTTAGGCTTCCGGGTGTTTTGTTTTTTGTGAGTTTATTTGTTTTTAAAGTACGGCTTCGCCCGTTTTACTGCCAATGTCAGCTTGTTCGCTTATGCATTTTTCAAACGACAATTTTTATTAATTGGAATGCGTTTCGGGTTGGGTGGGGTAACGACAGTTCAGACCGGGTGTGATAAAGCATAATGTTCTGGTTGCATTCTATGCACGGGAATCGTCATGGTTATAGAAACATTTGTTCTCTTCTTCAACCGTCTTTCAACATAGCTTTGTGCATCGATTGCTAGTAAAGTACACGGAGATGCCTCTGAAATGTGTGTGTGTATAAGAATATAATCGAAATGTATATATGTGTATATCTATATATGTATAATATATCTGTATAGCTAGCATTTGTTTGATTTGGTTTATTTGCATCTCATGTCTCGTGTTTTGGTAGAGTTAATGTCGGCTTCATTTTAATGTTTTAGTTCTTTCTTTCTTTTTTTTTGCTTTGTTAAAATGATCCAGATAGTATAGTTTACAATATCACACACATCCATTGAGAGTAGCTGGGAATGATAGACAAGGGTGTAACTAGCGGTTGGGTGTGTAAAGGGTGCCATTGTTTGATTTCTGAACGCCACCTTTCGCAACATTTGTTTTATTTAACTGCTTTGTTGATGTGCAGGAGTGTAAATAATTGTTATCTTCCTGTGTGCTAGAACCGTTTTATAAACTATTTTATTAGGCATGTAACAAAATGTGTTCCAATTAACTCTTGAAACGTTTAAACTTTATGGAAATGATAAAATAAATGGTTTTTAAAAATATTTTAGTTTCATTTTTTTTTATTTAAAATAATAAATAAACAAATGCAAAGGATTTGTTTGTTGCGATCAAACACCGCTTATTTGCTTTTGTTGTTATGTATGATTATCATGTATTGAATAAACTTGTTATGATAGCATTTTATCCGTGTCTTACCATTTTTAAATGTTGTTGTTCTCTGTTTTTGTTTTGTTTTTAAATACACTTTTCATCTTTCATCCACTACAATCTTGATCACATTCTTAAGTTTCATTCAGAAGGACTTTCCTCACCCGCTTGCGCATTTTGTTTCGCATGTTCATTTAACTAGTTTTGTGCAGTAGAGTTGTTGTGTGTGTATGTTGGTTTTGTTGTTGTTTGTTCTTTTAAGAAACGTAACTATCTACATTAGTTCTGTTTGTTTTCTTTTTTGTGTGCTGGTTTTTGCAAATTGTTTCATTTAATGGATTTCCTATCCTAGCAATACCGACCATCTTGTTCCGTTTTGCTGTATCACCACATTTTCCATTACCACCACACCCGAACAAGGTGCGTTCGGTTGTTATTATTATATTAATTATTTTCTTTTAGAGTTTGAAATAGATTTATCGATAAAATTTAACAGTGAAACGTTTGTTAACTTTCCATTAAAAACCTACTAACCGGTGTGCATTTTTTAGTGTGAGTGATGCGTGCTCTGAATTTACTTTACTTCAATTGGAGAGTTAGAAAATTAGAAGTTTTTGATAGAAGGAACGGTGCGAGAGAAACGTGTGTGCCTTCAGATTACACATGTTATGTTCGATGTATTGAATATGTCTCGTTCTTTTTCAACATTGCTCGATACATTTATCAACGAGCAGGCATTAGCATGGAAACACTCACATACATCAAGAGTAGGTGCAATGGAAAAGAGTGCAGTTGAACGAGTTCTTAACTTGAAGCTCGCCAGTGAAAGGGTGCATTACTTGGGGAGGTTTAATACATCGTGCAGGCTGAACTTGTGCCGGGCTAGTTGCCGCTTTAGTTTGTTAAAGTATCAATGCAATTGGATCGTTTAAAGAGCTGTTAGAACGATATCCTTAAACATTTTCCAACAACGACTTATTGGAACACACTTACAATTTTTGCATTATAGATTCGTTGCGACGATCAGTGGTGTTAAGAGTGGAATAAACATTTCCGTATTTTTTGTTTTGCTCCTTAAAAACCAACGTACAATACATTCGCATTCACGTGTTGTAGCAGTTAATGTGAACTTTTCGCTTATGTCTAACACCGTATCGTTTGCGTCATTTGTTTTGTCCTCTTGGGGAAACTTCTCCCCACGATGATGAACGGCAAATATAGCTTACGGCTGAGAAGCCATACGGATACGAGCAGTAGCGCGTGACTTGTTGTGGATTTCAGCCGTTCGTAGTGTGATGCCGAAAATGTCCTCGTGATAGCGATTTTCATCCTGTGGGGAGAAGATGGAGAGTTGTATAACAAAAAAGCCATAGAGCTATACACATTTTGTATTGGTAGTAGAATAGTTTCAGTGTGTTTGAAATGCATTTTTATATAGCACGATAATCATATGACAACATTGCAAGCCAACAACCTTATCGAAGGACCTGTTGCAACGCAAAACGTTCGATTGTTCTGCGAGTGCTTTGGCACCGTCTTCCGTAAACAAACGCATTCAATCACCCGATCCCGACCTAGAGATAGTGGGAACCTTCACCGGACAGGGCTGGTACGTGATCGTAATGCTGGCGGTATCGAACCGATCAAAAGTGCAAGCATGAACTAATGTACGTCTCTATCACCGGGCGAATATCTTTGGTGCCTTTCGGTGAGCACCATTAATTGGACGTGCCGAAAGAAAGGCAAAAAACACCACTACTATGCTCATTTGAATGCAAGGGGATGGTTTTGCAAACGGAATCGAATGAGCGTTGAAGTTTACGTCCGAGTTCAAGCCATTCAATGACGGTCGCGGCAAAATGGTTCAATTATTACTACGAGCTTACAAATGGGAGTTTTAAATGGTCGTTGCGTAGGGGATGTAAAGGTGGCAATGGTGTTGCTTGCCTATAAAAATTTATTACTCGTTTAATTAAATGGAGAGAATGGTGAGCAAGATTTATAGCGCATGATCATCAAGAAGGTATAGCGAATTAAAGAAACTTTGGAACGAGAAGAAGTTATTTTTTAAAAATATTAACTTTCATTCCTTAACAACTTAGGAGTCTTTGATGTCAGTAATTCACATTTGCATTAGATACACTCATCAAAGCTCATTCGATCATTAAAATAAAAACCAACCTCCTATCGCTAGTATCTAATCACACGAACGCAATTAACTGGCGTCTAGTCAGCGACCGTCTCATCTTCGGCGGTGCACGATTGTAAACAATATTATTAAAACACCCACCTACATAACACCCGTACCGTCTCGTAAGGACACGTGGCGTCGCTCATGTTCGGTGCCGTACAAAACAAATTAAAACAGTACAAATCGAATAGCACGAGTCTTGCCCGGCACAAAAACACCTCGAGGAAGGTGCTTCGTCTTGCATTAACATTCCTACGGCTCATCTGTCACTGAAGATACGGATTCACTCACGGACGGTTACGATGATGCGATCACGATCACGCTACTTACCCGTAACGTCAGCATGTACTTCTCCATTTCCGTTTCCGTGCGCTTTTCGCGCGTGGCCAGAATCTTGCGCAGCGTCTGGTACACGTGTTCGGCCATGGTGACATCGCCACACACGTAGATGTGTGCCTTTTCCTGCATGATGAGCTCGGAGATCGATTCCGCCTCCTTGAGCGCAAGATCCTGCACGTAGGTCTGTAAGTGAGTGAGATAAAGGATAATGAATAAAGTACAGAAAATGGCAAGAAGAGGCTTCTGACATACCTTTGGAATGTTCTCCTCACGCGATAGTGCCAAAAATACGCGATCGAGTACCCCCTTCTGTACCATCTCTTCCTTTTCATCCCGGTATAGGTCCACGTTCTTTGTGCGACAGCCAAAGAAGAGCCATACCTTGGGAATCTGAAATAAAACATCCACCTGGCATGTTAATAATCCAATGAGATCTAATTTGAGCTCTACCATACCTTACAGTCAACCATTTCCGTTTTGATGTGATCCCATTCCTGCCAGAATGAACGGAACGGCGCTATACCAGTACCGGGACCGATCAGAATGACCGGTTTGGTTGGATCTTTGGACATGTGGAACGACGGTGCACTGCGCACAAACAGATACATCTTATCGTCCGACTGCAGATTGGCCAGATAGTTCGAGCACACGCCGTAGTGTTCCGCACCTTCACCATCTTCCGCCCGGTACGTGACAATCGCCACCGTTAGATGGATTTCGTTCGAGTACTTCCTCGGTGAGGAAGAGATCGAGTAGAAGCGTGGCTGCAGTGCGTTCAACTGTGCGACAAAGACGGCGGCCGGTGGACGACAGGAAGGGAACTCTTCCAATACCTCGAGCAGATGCGGGAGCTTCCAATAGCGCCAATCTTCGTACACCGATGATTCCTTTTTGTTGAATAAACGAACAAAGAAACAGTGAGATAAACTAGAGTATTTAAAGAGCAATGTACTTACGTTTGCTAGCATGAGTAGCCTTTCTTCATCCGCCTTATCGCCACAGCACGAGGCAAGGTAGGTGAGCAGCTGTCTGGTCGGTGGAGTAGTGATGTCCAGGAATCGTGTCAACAGTGTACGAAGCGTACAGACGGGCAGTCTCTCATGAGGATCCCAAGATTTGTAGACGCCTGTAGGAAGAATAGACACTTCAGTACTATCCACTGATGTCTCTTGAAAACTTTTACCATTTTGTGTTTGTTTTTCCTTCAGAATTTGTAGCTGCAGCACTTCATCCGGGTCATTTACGCCGGACAAACGTTCGATAATTCCATCCACAATTTCTTTTCGATTAGCCGGGAAAATACCCACATGATCTCCTGGTTCATAATCAATCTGTATATGGAGCAAATAAGAAATACCCGTTTAATTGTGGTTAACTTTAAACATCGAAAGAACCCTACAAATGTTCCATGGCGCATTGATAAAGCTCTCTCATAGGAAGCTTGAAGAGAGCTTTCGAGGGAACTCATAAATAATGAATGGTTGTGTGTTAGCTTTTGACGGTTAGGGTTTGTTCAAATGGTTGCAGTTTATGTAATTTAAGTTTCTAAATTAATTATTTTTATTCATTAAATATTGTTATTAAATACATGTTTCGTAAATAAACAAAATTGTTCCAAGTATTGTTCCCAAACTAGTGAAAAAAGCAACAAGTGATTTAAGGTATGCAACACGTGAGTTCATCCTCTCATTCTGGTCACTCACTCTCCGGAAAGCTTTCCACATCATCCGAACTTCAAGGGAATTTTCCTAGCAAAACAAACCCTCACATATTCCACCACCTTATTTCCTTTACTTACCCCTTCGGCCATAATTTCCACCAAAATAGTTGACCGCTCGGTACCGTTCATCTCGCAGTGCAGATTGATTGGATTCCGTTTCACCGAACATTCCATGGATTTCTTGTTGTGGAACTTGGACAGTGCCCGATCGAGCGACTCGTACTCGCTGACCGGTGCATAGCGGACCGTATTTTCCGACAGCTCGCTCTGCAGCGCAAAGGCCGCATCCGAGAGCGTTTCCTCCGGATCGAGACAGAATGTTTCGCAGGCGATCTGTACGGACGTAATGATTGGAATGTCAGCCACCCTTACGATTGCTACCCTTACGATCGGGGCATGTGTACACTTACCTTAAACACCTCCGGAGCCCACTTTCGGAAGGCTTGCTCCTGGCCGCAAATTTCATCACCCGTCGCCATCTTCATCAACCGCTCGCCGCCCAACTCACCGAGAATGTTGTCGATGTACTTACCGAACGCGCAGAAATTTGGATAAGCCGAGGAACCGAGAGCAAACACCGCAAACCGCACGTTCGACAGTGGCCCAAACGTTTCCTCCGACAGTGTGTCCGTGGTGGAACCGCGGAGCGAATCAAGCCGGTCAATCTTTCGCCCACCCATCGGACCGAACTTGCCCAAATCGCTGCGAGAGTTCGCCTTGATGAACGACTTGGAGGAGGCGGCAATCGTTAGTTCGCTGTGCGCCTGATGGTGGCCACTTTCGTGCAGTTTCATCGCGTATAGATCTTGTGCGAAAAGCTGCAAAAATAAATTGAGCAATGATTGTTTAGAATTTTCCATAAAAAATTATAAAAATAGCATTAATATAAAGTGGTGCTGTAAGACATTTATCACACATAAAGGTCATCCAGGTCTGATTGGCTGCTTTCTATACATCTTCAATTACTGTACCATTTTTTTCTTTTTCGTGTCCAACATGGTCTTAAAAGACTGTAAAATAAAACATGAGAATAAAATTAACATAAAAAAATAATAAATAACTTCCTTGATAGGAGTAACAATGGCAATAAGCACTCTCACCAAGCAAAAGCTCTTTGTTAATCTCACACGCCTTAACACCCTGTTGTAGAATTTGTGTTAAAAATATTGTTTAAAATGGTTAGTCGTTAATTTGTTTAATATCGACAAAGATATCCTCAACCTTCGGATGTGTGTAATTTCTTCACACACCCGCTCCCTTAAGAAATGAATAAAGATGTTTACGGATGTGTATAAAGATGCGTGTTAATGGATATCATAATACATTCTGCTTCGGCACCTTGACATCCGTACCGCAAGCAGAACCACACACAGCGATGACATTTCATAAATAAAGATGAATAAACTCGCTACCACCTAACCCCCCGAAAATGATGATGGCATGCTGCTGAAGTTGTTTATACTTTCGCTACTTCGCAAAGAAAGACATCGGTTTTATTTATCTCGACGTGTCGGGAGCGAAGCGCGCCAAGAGAACTGGGATGGCTTTATCAACCTGGCGGTGGCACATGGCGAAGTTTGGTGGCAGAAGCTTTACTCTTTGTTTGAAAATAAATGACACATCCTTTCGCTGTGATGGCCTTTACTTTGTCGTACGCACAACGGTGAAGTCTTGCGTGTGGTGTTAAACCACCTAGGTTTGGCGTGTGATTATTTGGGTCGTTGGCAGTCTCTTTTCGTCTCTTGCAAAGCGCCATTCATTATGCATTCACCGTGGGTTGGAGTTTTTAAGGGCCGAAGGACGTGTGAAATAGTGAAACGAAACGAGCGTTAATGAAAATATAATTTGAACAACTTCACGTTGAACAAACGGTTTGCGGTTTTTGGGGAGGTGTGTATTGTGCTGTCAATTTTGACAGCATATTTTAATGATGTTCTCGATCTGTCTTTTCTCTCTTGAGCTGATATGATGATATGAATAGTTTGCCGGGGAGGGATTAATATTTCATTGGAATGACAAATGTGTGTATTGTTAATGGAAGAAGACTAACATTATTTTGCACTACCATTTTCTATAAAACTTTAAGCAATGGCGTTAATGATCAGCAACCAAAATTATGTAATTGGACTGTGGTTAGAAACAATTCATTAAAACCAAGCTCTCTTTCCCTGGCTATTTCTAAAGAGAATTCGCTGCTGAAGAATGTAGTCTAACTGCTTTTCTTAGACCATTCCTCAGCACCATTGTGGTTGTTGCCTTACGTCTACAACTCCTCAACATCCAAAAGTCAGACTTAACTCCACCCAACGTTACTACGTCCGATTCCAAAAGGATTCCAAAAGGATGCGAACCACAAATCGAGAACATTCTTCTCAGAAGGTGATGTTAGATGCTCGCTCGTACAATTAGCATTCAGTAGTGGTCGTACCGCAGAACACGACCGATTCTGCTAATTTGAGGTTATTATTTTACATCGAAAGTGTGGTTAATTAAACACCCTCGATAGAAGCAGGACCCGCACACACTACCACGTTAGTCGTTAGTTCGTCGAAATAAAAACGGCCACACGTTAGTCACGCTGGGAGTAAGTGGCGATGCTGGGTGTGTTGTTGGAGGTTGGGTGCAATTCATTCTTACCTCGCCATTTTCCGGTGGATCGCCATTCCCGAAGGTGGAAGCAACCACCAGCAGTAGGGCTTCGTGTTCGATTGATGAGATGTCGTAATCCGACATGCAGTAGATCTGTAACGGAAAGCAAAGCATGAGTGCCAGGAATCGAAAGGAAAGATCCACACCAAAAAACCATCGAGGAAATGAACATATTAGCCTCTTTTCCATCGGGTTTTGGGGATTGGCAACATAAATTACAACGAACAATAAATATTCTCCCTTCGTTGGCCCAATTTTCGTCGACGATTTGTGTTTGTAGTTAGGGTTCGTGAAGCGGAAAATGTTCTGCTCGATTGAAATTCGCTTCGAATCGGTTAGGTTTTTGCGGTTGAATGAGAGGAAATGGAAAGCGTGTAGTAAGATTGTTTCATCTCGCTACCGTCGCGTTCCCGATCGGAACGCGCTCGGCAGACATGCTCATGATTGTTTTGGTTTCTGGATGTGCTATTATTGAACTACTTCGGCGCAAACGTCCCTTTGTCGTAGGTAATGGCTTATCATCGTTTGCTGATGAAGTTTTGTTGGGCGAAGGCGAACAGGAAATTGCAAGGAAGAATTTGGAGCGATTAGTTCACCGCACATATGCAAGTAAAAGTTATTTCGTGTAGCGGAAAAAATATCCAAAATGCTATGTTGATAACAAAAAATAATGTTGTGCATACTTTAATAGTTTTTGAGATTTATTTATAAAGATAGATCCAGATGTGGCATGTTTTCAAGTTAAACTAGAATATGTAGAGATAGATGTGGAATATGTCCAGCATTCCAAATCTTTTGTAGAAAGAAGCTGAGCTTTACGGAGAGATACTTAAACTCACAGAGGGGCAAAGCTTTTTGACATGTATCAGTTGAGCATTGAGTTGAGTAAAATGCATTTATTTTAATCAAATTAATTATTATTCACGTATTCATTTAATTATTATTTTATATTTCACTTAAATCGTGAAAGATCTATGCATCTCAGCTGAAAATACTCTGAACTATTTTGAACTGGACGCTTTCTCGGAACGTACATTATAGAAAACATCCAAAAAGCAAAACTCTTACTTTACAAACAAACACCTAAGACTCAGGACTGAGGAATAGTAAACAAAAACAGAACACTCAACAGAAAGTATTAAACCATAAAGTATCCCAACGCAGCGTAAGCTGGCTGCGGTACGTCTGAGCAGATAGTAGTCAAATGTGTGCTATGCATTTAAGAAGAAAAATATTTGTCAAAACACAACACTCATACGAAAAACCCGCAACCCAAGCAAAAAGCATCATTTGCAAAAGTGCTGTTGTAAGCCAAACCTAATGCGCTTTAAATTCACCCCCTTGTTGAATGTTGTTGTTCGATTCGAAAACGAACGTTACGAAACGGTAACTAAAACACATTTAAAACAAAAATCTTGATAGCAGACAAGACTTGAGATTGAATTTCTAGAACGGAAGCTGCCAGAGTGCATAACGAAATCACGCAACATTCGGCGTAAAGCGTAATGGTTCCGAAAGAGAGAGAGAGTTGATAATGGAAATAGTGGAAAATAGTGTCATGATGGTGCTCTCGTTTTGGGAATATAAAATTTTCAACTCCTTTCACAAGAGCCCGGAAAGGTTTTTCGGGTGAAAAACGATGAGCTAGCTAATTCTTAACCCACCGCTGAAAGTGTTCCCGTACCCCGTTGGAGCCCATCACATCCCGAGTACAGTAAACAAGCTTTAACGTCAACATAACCTGCGCTTGTCGTCAAACATTCTACCCTTCTTCCAGTTCGGTCCTGTGCTGTTTAGTGTTTGTAGCATTTACGAACGAATTTACAGGCCCTTTCGTACGCTTTCCTGCAGATGGTTCCGAAAGGGCCAGGAAAACATGCAACACGTTTGCTCCAGTAACGAATATTCAAACGGTTAAAGAGACGATAAGACGGAGTTCTTTGGTGCTCGGTACACTCTGATGGTAGAACACCTTCTGAGTGAGGTGTACATCTTCGAGTGCTTTCAGAAGGAAAACACAATAAAAAACCATGACTCTGTTGGAACACACATCCAGTGCGTTCTGAAGTGAAGGGCCCAGAGGTAGTTCGCTTTTAGCCAATATCTACTGAGGTACGGTTAAGGGGCGACGAAAGCTTGCAGGAATATCTCGAGGGAGTCTCAAGAAGATGTTATTGTAAGCATAGCTCGCATAGCAGGGATGGAATCAAGAATGCTTCACTCGCCATACTTATGCTGCAGTACGTAAGGAAAGAGTGTACTCGGCGAATGTTCGAGCTGTAAGCTCCTGCGGGCGATGGATAAACGATTCATTCCTCGCGAGGTTGTGTGGTTGTGGAGAATACTGCTTAAAAATGGGGAAACTCAGTCGAGATAATTCAATTATTTCCTTCTCGGTTACCTGTTGTGAGGTTCGTTGATGTTGTTTGTGGAATGATGTGGTAAAATGGTGAAAAGTATGAATCGTACTATGAGTCACCAGTTTTTGAAGAATTCATAAAGATACCTAAGATCGTGCCTTTAAATATCTTGTTTGATAGTAAATCTAAAATATGTTTGAATTTTCTTTAGTGTATATAGAAGCTTCCTTAGATTCTAATCTGTTTCAATCAATCTTCCAATCTATCTAGCACACTAGCGTGATGTTCCCATCGAAACCCATTAGTAAACATGAATCCGTTTCAATCCCTACCGATGTCCTTCTGGATGAGCTTATCCATACCGACACGTACATGACCAGATCACGATCCCATCGGGCATTATTGCGTTCGGATCAATGTCTCCAGTTTCTTTCCAACCTCATCGCATCCAACCAACTGACCCAACCCGAAATTGGCTCAACCATCGATGGGTTGCACAGAGCACCGAGTAAACCGGGAAGATGTCTCTTTTAGCAATCAAGTGAACTTACCTGTGCGTTGAACGCGTGACCGAGTAGTTCCACCAGCTGACGAGCGTACTGCTCCGAACGTCCAGTTTCCGTCGCGTACAGTACCGTCGCCTTGATACGACGGGATAGAGCGCGCCCGAACAGTTTCGATGTAAATTTGACAGCTCTGGAAGAAAGCGGAGAAACAGAGAAGTGTGTACGGATAGCACAAAAAGAAGTATTCCTGATCGTTACACAGAAATTCGAGAGGAGTTACTTGCTTGTGAAGAATCAAAGCGGAAAAAAGGCAAGTACCAAACATTGAACATTGAGATTACAAAGAATGCCTCGCAGTGCAGCTAAAGGCAGTATGCAGTAGTGCAACACGGACACGAGTGTACTGCAGGCACGTCGTGTCGGTTGTGTCACCGATGCGGATTTTACCATTCTTTTCCAGCGACAGAAAACGCCCGCTCGCAGTACGGTTGTGCAGTTGCAGTGCAAGATGCATATGCGATTGTGCATAAAGTTTTTTTTTGTTGTTTCGCGCCATCTATCATCAAAGTGTAAAACGAATCGTCACATCTGCAGTAGTGCGCGTCGGAGCGCGGCTGGAAAACATACTTTGAAAAAGCAATTCAAACACACTTAACGACAGAAAGCTGCTAAAGATGGTGAGCATAAATAGTTGGACAGTTTTTATTTATGTTTCTAATGTTCACATCCGCGGTCTACTGGCATATGAGCAGACAAAGATTTTCCGAGAAGATTTAGTAGGGTTTTGAAAAACAGTTTTTGATAAAAAATAAATGGTATTTGAATGACAGCAAAAATGAGCATTAAAGCAGTGTTTTTCAGACTCGCTTATCCACATTTGGTTAGTGGGTAAGATTAAAAAAAAGTACTTAGTATGGATTCCTTTTCAGCTATGTTTTGCTATGCAAAGGATCAGTTTTCGTGAAACGATGCATTTCATGTTTGCAATTTGTTCTAGCCCATTCCTGATTCTTAAGCGTTCAATTTGTCCATCCCGATTTTTTTGTGTTTTGTTTGAAGCAATGTTTGTCCCCAAAATGGTCATTGAATTTGATTATTATGACATTTTTATTGGTTTCACTTTTGACCGTTTTCCTTACGAGCACATAAATGGTAAAACTTCTTTTTTTCTCGCTTCGCCTTCTCAAAACACCCGTTCCACCTTCACACAAGCAAAGAGATGGAAACGAAGAGTAGGGAAAGAAAAAAAGCATCTCCCCAAAAAATTGCCATCTCCATTGAATCGTGTCGGAAAAGTGAACGTTCGTCCGCAAAAGGAACACGTCCCCGAGTGCGTTCGAAAAGTGAACGGTTTCCCCGTCTATTTGAGAGTCACTTCAACTGTCGACCAACTGCCAAACCGGGGAGCAGGTCAGAAAGTGTCACCCGGTCCCGTTTGCAGATGCGGACGAATGAACGGTGCAAATTGGCTGTTATGCTAGCAATTTGATGATGATGGCAGTAACATGGCGTAGGAGCATGGTACTTCCTGTTCATCACACCAGTTTTTTTTTTCCTTTGCCCGTTCGTCCTTTTACAAAAATGCGAAGAAGAGCATGAACGTGAAGTATTTTTTTTCGTGCAAAAAAAAAACGATCTTTTGATTCTCCTTTTTTCTGAGTTCCAAAGTTTGAAGGTTCATGTTTTAATGTAGAGTGATTTCCATTCATTCATGACCGGTAGATTAGTTTGGCTTTTCGCTTGTTTTTCCACCCGCGGACAACAAGCGGAACGCTCGTGAAACAGGTGGTTTTGTGATGGAGTACGATACGGCTAGGAGACAGGGTACTTTAAAATGGTGTGCAATGATGTAGCGTGGATATTATTTTTACGGCCAGCATTAAACTCTCTATTAGTGCGGGTATTAAGCGATCGTCGCTGAAACGAGCTGGGTCGCGCACCGTTGACCGTGATTCCATGGGATGGCGGAAACATGACCTTATAATATTGCACAAGTATTTTCCATTATTTTTATGAGCGTTGTCCACGTGCGAACCGTGCTCGCGAAAATCAATCAGTGAAGGAATTTTTGTTTTACCTCTATAACAAATCAACCGCAGCAATTTTACCTTTAGTTCTTCACCAGTAATGTTTAGTGCCTTCAATTTCCCGTTGTTCAAAATGATTTTAAATTAAGAATAAATTGAAATTTTACTCTAAACTCTTATTGCTGAACCTGATGACCAGTCATGATCCAGTTGTTAATCATGATGATAATTCCATGTAAATTTAAGTTCTTTAGTTATGAAAATAATCACCAAATCTAATTCTAACCTAAGTCAAAAAGGTAGTACAATCTGGCTCTATGAGTCAGCAAACTTTTCGGGATAAAAAACCAAATGTAATAAAAAGGCACATTAAATGGAGTTTGAAAAATTCAAATACGGAAATTTAGTACTTTAATTGAAAACGAAGAAAAGTATATTGCATATTACGTACGAAAATGTTCTCCAATATTGTAATTGAATTTAGTTTTAAAAAATTTCCTTAACTAGGCTTGATATTCAAATAGTCTAGTCAAGAGTCTAGAGTCTAATATTAGACTTGGGGATTTTTATATCCTCATTTAATCATGGTACTTTAATGTGATTTCCTTTCGCCCAAGAAAATAAGAAAAAGGTATCCGATCAATGGCCGCAATATCGTGATGTATTAAGAAGGACTAGAAGTTCCCGAGGAATTTCATAAAATGTATATAATTTATTCTATTACACTTATTACCAGCAATATGAGGTAGGCATTGCCAACATTTGTAGCAATTTTTTTTTGTTTATAGTTATACTATGGACAGAGACTCGTTTAATAGAGACCTGGTTATCAAATTATTGGGAAGCGCGAACGTGTAAACTAGTACTTAAGAACAAGCGTATTTACATCATACCAGATGGAAAAGTGATAATGAAACTAATTTAAATTTTGAAATAAGTGATCCTTTCCTATTAACTGTTATACATTTCCAATTCACAAATTCCGAAGAAATTAATATCCTTCAAACTCCAACGATTGCACAAAATCGAACAGTTCGTGGGCCGGAAACAACAACCATTCGGTCTCATCCGTGGTACACCAAAAATTCCGCCCAAATATCAAACAGAAACGTAGTTTTGCAGCCGGTTGCACATTCGATCGTCAGCAGAAAAGCGAGTTTGCAATAGTTCACCTGCTGCTGGAAGTCTCGTCCGGTAACCGGTGAACGTTCGTTGCTATAAGAGCTGCTAACCTAAAACCAATCGTTAGTTAAAAGCCATGTACACCTTTCGCTCTTCGATTCCGTTTCGTCGGTTGGAATATTTTGGTGTTTTATGTTGTTGGCGCCCAACAAGTGCAGGATGAAGTGCTGCACCTGACAAAACCCGTAGATCGTGATGTTCGGGCTGGTAGCGTTTTAGAATGAACATTTATTGGAACAGTGCCGATGTAGAAGTTGGCTTCTGGATGGAGGTTTTTGAGGTGAGCAGGTTGCGAAATTGCACTCAACGTATTTCCATTAGCGGGGAAGAGTTTGTAAATATTTATTGGCAAATTTGGCCAAGTTGACCAGTAAGGTATGTTTCCGATGCAAAGTGTTCGGAGAGAAAAGTTAGAAGGTTACGGCTTATCGAGGATGATTTGGTACCTTTTTAGATGTAAATAATTTAATCTAAAACTGTATTATTTAACAAATCGATATCATAAACCAAGAGTGAAAACTATCCTTCAGCAAATGTTTTCGAAAATTATATAAATTAATTCGTTATTCCAGGAAAAGAAACGCATTTACACAATATGCTATTAACAAACTGTTGATTTCATTTAACATCACAAACCCAACAGCATATTCATCCCGAAATAATCAAATATCGATGAAAAATGCATGAACTTTGCTGTTCACATGTGTGACCCCCGTGTTACCACCTTGTACCCTCAATCGAATATGGAAAAATTTGAATTTTGCTCCCTCAGTTCAATCGTCCATCAATAAGGTGCGTGTGTGTGGTTTAAAAAAAGAAGTCGAACCACCGTACGATGATGCGTTACTGATGCGTCACGAAAGAATAATTTTCCTCCACAGAATGTTCCGAAACTCCGCACGGCGAAAAATGTGCCAATGGCAATCGAAACCTGCCACCAGCAGTGTTCCGGATGAGATTGATGTACCGTGCCGAACGAGAGTGAGAGAAAAAAAAACTGGAACACCCAACCATTTCGATGCGATCATGTGTCACGAGTGTAAGCGGAAGTAGTGCTAACCCGACAATGTCTACACCGGCCGATACCGACCGATCGATCGGTCTGATGGTGGTCGATGATTGGGCTATTAAATTTATGACTTTTTCCGATTTTCCCGACTCGTTGCACTTTGATTCCGCAACGGGAATGTCTTCATGTCGGTTTTTCGTACCATGAATGGGTTCAATGGGGTGGCACATTTTCCGGCGACACAATCCACGGTTCGTTTGATGTTGGTTTGTGCGTGTCCGTGTAGCTACGTTTCGTTCGACTTTTCCACCAAGCAATGCTGGGAACAAATTAAGTCTGTCCGTTTGGTTGAACTCCTTTAGGACGAATTAAGTTTCAATTGAATCGAAGCTCATTTCTGTGGTAATTTTGCTTCCTCAGCTTTCGGAAGGACGTTCGAAGCAGAAGATGGTTAGCACAAATTCGATAAAGGAAAGTATTATTAGTTTTATTAATCATTCGTTTAGATTAATGGATTCCAACATAATTTTAGCCAATAATGTGACATATGCGTTGCGATTACAGAAAATTATGCGTTATAAGGTACGAAAGGAAAACTAATTTTAGTTTTGATAGAATTTGTACTCAGTATCGTTGTTTTTTTTGTTATTGTAAGACGGCCTGGCCGTATTAGACTTAGTATACCACGTAGCAGGATAGTCAATCACTGCTACCGGGGAGCGGTCCGGATGGTATTTTGGTCCCGGTCTGTCGTGTGAGAGAGCAGCGCCGATACTACTATCCCACCGGGCCGCCCCAACTCAGTATCGTTGTATATTATACAAATTTCAAAACAACGTATTAAAGTTTAAATACTGATTTTTCATTAAAACGCTTTTTTTCTTCATCACTACATCTTTTGCAGTTAAATATCTTTTTACCAGTATAATAATAATAAAGGGATTACAATCAGCTATTGTTCTACTACGTTGTAAAACCATTAGCAAGAGAACCGGTTGAACAGCAGAGAGACAAATATTAATCTCCTGTATCATTTTTAACAAGGCATGAGACAGATATACGAAATCCATCCAACAAAAGGTTTCCGGTTTTGGTTGTTTTGTAGGATGAAAACCCAATTGAAGCAAAACACTGTATCCACCAAGTTGAGCGTGTACATGTATTGCTCAATATGGCCAGTGCTCAATAGATATCTTCAATGTATCCTTATTGTATCCTTTTCTATTGCCGGGATTACAGGATTATAGCCACTGGACGATAAATGGTCATTTAGCGTGGTTTTATGTTTCATTTCCCATTCTTCTATGAGCCCTTTGCTTTTTTTTCAATTATCTTTAATTATCTCTAGGAAATGGATTATTCCAAATCATAAAAATGCGATCGCGATAAAAATGGTGTCATTTCGATTGTGGTTTTCCCTTTAAAGTATAATTTGTTTAAACCAATCATAAGAACACGAGCAAAGTGATAATTACTAAAGCTCGTAATAACCTCAAACCACAAAGTTTCTTACCTAGCTATTTGCTTAAAGTTGAACTTTCGGCGGGGCTTCTTATTTTTGGCCGAATCTCGTCCCTTCTTCCAGATGTGCGTTTTCATTGCCGATTCCTGCAAAAAAAGGACGTTAACCATAAAGTTTCAAACATTCGAATATTATCAGCAGTAACGAAAGTTTCATCCTTAAGGTAAAAAAACGAAAACATTTCTAGTACAACCTTTAAGGGTAGAAAGAAAAATTAGAAAATAAAGATAAGCATTAAATCACGCGCTGCTAGAAAAGGATTTGGAGTCCATTTTTTGTTGTTGTTGCATTCAATCGATCTGTGAAGAGAATGGCATGGATACATCCTGAGGCTCATATTACTACCAGATTGTGGTAAAAAGTTTTCTCCCATTGATTTGTGTCCATTATTTTTTGTTTTGCAATTTTTAGAGGAGAAGGAACGTGTTTAAATAATCAAACCTTTGAATGCCCTTGAGACTTGAATCCTTTTTTTTTGGCAAATCCGTTACAATTCTTCCTTTTCTCGCTTTTTGTAAAAATCATCTAGTAGTCAGTTGCTATTGCAAAGCATTATTTAACATTTTTACAAAACTTTTAATTATTAAACATTGAAATAAAATGACAATAAATCAATAACTGTAGCTACTAAAAACCATCTAACGTACATTGAAAACATTAATGTATGACTGGTATTAGAAATGACACAATTTATGACCGTTTTCACTTCCAATCAACTTCGATAGCTACCCACCTGATACTCGAACGACGGTCGCAGATAGTAGACGGCCATTTCCTGATGAAAAACTGGCGTTACTGAGGCCGACATTGGCGGCACGATCCATATCCAATCGGCCGGACAACCATTCCTGGATGAAGAGCGAGTAAAACATCAGTTTTTTTCTTATTGCTGTTGAGAGCAAAAAGCGACTCCTTCTCCTTCTCACGGGCAGAAACAATTGTATGGCTGCCCAGCCCGATTGAACATTTACCTCAGCTTGGTTTCGTTTTCAAAGTGCTTCATGAAGCTCTCGCTGGCGGTGTGATGATCGACGATGGTAATATTACGGCTCTGGTACGAGTGCAGCACGGCAATATTAATCTCCACCAGCGCCTTATCCTTCCAGAGCGATGTTGGGTTTCGGGTGTCCAGCCCCATCTTGATGGCGATCGGCTAGGGAGAAGGGCATTAAACGGGGCGTTTAGAGAAGTTTCACACAAAATGGTTGCTTGAAAAGTGATTTTTGTAGCGTTTTTATTCACGCGCGTGAGGCATTTGTTCCACGGATTGCCTACCTCCAGGAGGTTTCGTCGATTGGCATCGCACAGGTTGCGGCAACCGATCTCCGTCGACATGTACCAACCGCTGAATGCGGTCGCCGTGAACTGGATGCCACCACAATCGAACAGCATCGACGATACCATCGGTACGGCGTACCACCGCAGGTCGAACTCGGCAAACCACTTAAACTGTGGATGACTGAGCGGCACCTCCAGGATCAGCTCGGGAGGATAGTCAAAGTAGTCCGGATCGTGCCCGTTCGCCGACACGACCAGCGGCAGGATGTCCCACTCCGTTCGCTTACTCTTCCAGCCGAGCTTCACGCAAAACTGAGATCAAATAGAATAGCCAAAAGGAAAAGGCAGAGAGAGAGAGAGAGAAAGAAAAGAAAAGAAAGCAAACAAAACCGAAAGACGAGTCGGATGAGAAAGAGTGCACATCAAGTGCGGGCGGTTCGGCGAGCGCTATGGGTTCGATTTCATACATCAGTAAACTCGACATTGGCCGGATCACCGATAATTTTACCGTCTGCGTTCTTATAGCCAGCGTACGAGATAATCTGATTGTTCCAGATGCGGTAGTCGTGCTTGCCGTCCGTCCGCTGTGGGAAAATTGTGATGGCCGACCTGAAAGTGGCGTGAGCGCAAAAGAAAGATGAAACGGATCAGACGACTTTACTCGTGGTCTCTTGAAAGAGAGGCTTACGTGGGTATTAGTGAAAAATTGAATCTGTTCGATTATCTTGTGACAATGATTTTGTTCTATTGAATTCAGCCGAGGTATGTGTGTATGTGGTGATAGTTATCAATTGGCAGATTTTTGGAGGATTTTTATGATGTTATACAACAAAATAATAATATCTATTTTTGCTGTGTATTTTTAAAAATAATCTAGACATAGATTTTTTTTCTAGAAAAGTTTCTTAGAAAGTTTTACAATATTATCATCATTCGATCACGGGTACAATATTCTAGCCTTGATTGACTAAATTGACAACCACACACTTACTCACCCGGTTATGTCGTAAACGAGATTTCCATTTTATATTACAAAAAAAGAGAAATCAAAACTCAAGTGAGTGAGGTGTCAATATAAGTGTACTCGTCTCTCAAGGGAAGAATTCTGAGTTTTACCACTCGGCAAAAGGGTATCTCTACAGCGATAGATAGCATGATGGCAACGAGCTAAAGTGAGGACGTGAGCAATAAAACCAACACACACCAACACACATCCCCACCCCAGCTTTATTCACGAGCCCCGACACAAGATTAACGTCGGTGTATACAAACGATAAAGTACGGAGAGCATACCTGAGGTTTCCTTTATTGGTGGCATATTTGATGTGATTGCAGATCGCTTCAAACATACCGCTGGTGGTGGTTACGTACCGGCAATCGAAAACCTGCAAGCGGAAGGGAAACGGAAAGCGAGAAGAGAACAGTGTTCAATATGGTGAGGTAGTTTGAGAAAAAAAAGTACACTTCCAACGTGCTCTCCGACACATCGGTGCATTATCAGGGGCTGAGATCGTCCATATCATCAGTGTGATCGGATCATCGGATTATGCAGTCGATTGCATTCGCGTGCCACCGGTATACGTTTCGGATGCAACGTAATGTAGTGGCATCCGGTTGCACAAGGTACGATACGAATAGGAAATGGGGTAAAAGAGAAAACAGATATATTCCTCTTCTATCGAAAGTGCATTGCGGTGTTGTAGCACCGATTGACGAGTAACACGCGGATCGTAAACGGTTGATGTTTCTTGTAAATGTGATGAAAATCGCGAAAATGTGAGCCAATCAGTAGCGCATTAAGGTCCAAGAGGGAAAATCATGAAAATGTTAAAGGTTGCAACTCTCTCTACCTTATTCAAGCACATGGTATGGTAAGTGGAAGCTATATATCACTATTTTTTGGAAAAACACAGAAAAATTTGACACCGCAAATAAATTATTTTTCAAAAATCTTCTTAAAGAGACAAAATATTCTTTAAAAGGGCATTGTTCATCCAAACAACAAGGACCAAATACAATTGACTTTAAATTTCCTATACCAAAAGGATTGGCTTCCAACATTGTCCTTCCACAATGTCTTTGTGCTTTAAAACCAAACCAACCGGTGGTTGACGAGATGAAGCCGTATATTTGCTAGGATAATCCTTTGCCATCAGGTTCAGATTTGTCTCTTTCGTAGGATTTTATGCAAAAGGATATCCTAGCCCAACCGAAGCTCGAGGCAAAACATTGGATCAGGAAATACGAGACGTCCTTCCCGGAGAAAGCTTCCAGCTGTTCACCCTGTGGAAAGGTATTGGCCAATATCAAATACGTTCGCTCACATTTACAGGCGGTCAGCTGGTTTCCAACCTGTTTCCCTTTCTTCCGTTACCTTTCGTGGTTCAGGCAGTGGTTAAGTCGCTTCCAGCAACGATTTTCCAGCTGTTTATCTTATGAGAATGTAAATTATACCGGGCTTCTCCTTCCTCGGTGGCATACAAAGTCCGTAAAGTGAGCCGTTTTGGGGAGCAGAAGCTTACTCGTTTCATCCCCGAAATGGAAGGTGTTCCATTTATTCCTTTTACCTTTCCATCTGTTTGTTGTAGAGATGGAGAAGAGCCGAAAATAAAAACACATAAAAATACCTGGCCTCTCGAACAGTCATTTACATGGCATGTCATTGCCAGCAGTTTGGTTTCTTTTTCAGACAAAAGAAGAAGGGATGCATGAAATTGCAGCAAAGGACTAAATTAAGTTCCATAACTTTGACCACTCGTCTTCTGCGACTGAATCTGCTCGCTGAAGTATGGCAAGAAGTTGTTCAAGAGAAAAATAAAACCGACAAAAACGGACTAGTTGCGCTTGGTTTCTTTTATTCTCGAGCGTCAACGGATTTGTGTTTAGGCATTCGTTACGATACGTATTACCAGCTGACATTAGAGTCTAGAGTTGGTGTAATACGTTGATTATCATTCCATCGTAACTACTTCATCATTCGTGGGGAAGAAATCAGCTACACTTTTCAGATGAAATGCTGAACTCGAAAGAAAAAGTATTTAAATATAAATGAGAAATCATAACGAAGGATTGAGCAAAAATGAAACTTGTGATGAAGCGATTCTCAGATGAATGAAGGTGCTTATGCGCCACTTTAAATTACGAGGATAATATGCGTCTGTATGCAGAATCTGTTCGTACAGAATCATTTACATTTATCATAAATCACACTTTACAAATTGAAAATTATTATTAAAAACAGTTTTTTTGCCATGAAGTGAATCCTGATATCACTAATAATGGAGACGCCCAGTAGTTTACTTTACTACAAAGCACTAGGCGTCTCCATCTACAAAGATATACTGATAAAGAAGATTTATTAGAAGCGAAATGGACAAAGATTAACGATTCCAATAAATCAAAAGTATCGCGTTACTTCTTCCAGAACAGTACCAGCAAGCAAAGGATTCTAGTAGATCACAAATCACCAATTAAACGCACTGTAGGTTGCTTTTATTATAAAGATCATTTGCAATCTATGAGCAACATGAACTCCATTTCCCGTAATGCAGTGGCAGCATGATTAATTGTACATACGCAAAATGTAGCAACTTTTACCCAAAACCCGGAAATGGTAAAGCGTGTAACAACATGCAAGCGAAACAACCACAATCTCCCGTACAACCCACGCCACACAGCAAGAACGTTTAGATTGCTTTGCATTTTTCACCAGCCCACCACTACTAGCTGGCCCGCCTCACCTCAAGAACCCAATTACGTTTCATTCTTTTCGCACACACACACACACTTTCTCTTATGCTTGTGTACGAGAAGACGTGTGCGCACACACCAATGGCTCTATGCTCGGGGCAGGCGATAATGAAAATAATTTAATTTTTCCTCCTTCATCATTTAATTTACACCCTTGTTGTTGGGTGGGCCACTTGCCGCCATCGGCACGGGTGGGCAAGTTCTAGCACATGCTTTCATCGTTGGTGGCGCGTGCTGTTTGCTTGGTGTTCGTTTTTTTTTTCATTCATTTCCTTTCATTGCTTCGGCTTCATTTTGTAGCTTTTCAATGAGCACCCAGAGTAGTGGGAAGGAAACCGAAGTCTTCGCCAAGAACCGAGTTCTCTTCTAGATGCCGGTTCGTCGTTGAGCACGGGGGTACGCTAATTACATAAGGACTATGACTCTCAATTTAAATAATTAATCACTTTAACTATCACCCTCAGCCAAGCGTGTCCTGCATGTCCGTTGGGTTCGGTTTCAACGAACCGGTGTTGCTTTCTCTTTTACGCTTTGTCGCATAGATTGCTCTCATTTTATTTAGCCACTGTTGTGCTTTCCAGCCATTTCCGAAGAAGACGATTGGTCCTTTTTTATTGGCTCCCTGTTTGTCTCCGGAGAGTTTAGAGTTGGTTTAAACGTTAATTTTATCGACTTCTTGTCGGTGCCGACTTACCTGCAGCTTGGACCACTGTATCCGACCGATGCAACGGGACGAATTGCGCCAGGCCAGCTTGGCACCGTAGATCAGCTCCGTCTCCGTCAGATGGTACGAGCCTGTTGCTTCCACCTCCTTCTGCACCTGCTGCCAGCGGCTATCGTGTGCGGGCGATTTTAATCTGCGAAAGAATGATTGGACAAGTGCAGCAAGATGGAGTTAGTGTTTCCAGGGATCGAAAGCACGTCCACCGGACAAAAGAATGCAAAAAAAACCGTAAGAAGAACGCTTAAGAAAGCTCCTCCCGTACAAAGTTGGGTCGAAGAAATTTACCAGTAAATAAAACAAAATGAACAACAACGCGCGATAAAACAACGAAGGGAACCTCGAACCGGAAGCAAGTGCCTCGTAATTTTGCTGGTTATCTCGTACAATTTAGTGCCCCGGCTAGCAGCTGACTTTGGTTGCTATCTCGAAAACAGATCTGAAGAAATCTGTACCATTTAGCCTGTTTTTTTTTTGTTCGCTTCTTTCGTTTCCACCAAGGAACCGGATTAAATGTGCTTTGCTTTACGCGCGTACCGACCACAACCAGACGTTCGGAGATGGTTTTTTTTTTGTGTAGGACAAAAATCTGGCATAATTTTTCGTTCGCTTACTAAACCTCGGCAATCGGGGTCATTTTGAGAACGGCAAAGGGAAGCCGGAAGTGGGAGATAATTTGTTGAAAGTTTTTCGATGCTTTTTATAAGTTTTTAGCACTCGCATTTTGGGTCATTTCTTTCATTTTCGCTGATTGCACCCGGCACGTACTTGTTCGTGGTGCGGTTGTTGGAAGAATTACGACAAATTGAATGTGCACTTTAGCACGTGGTGGAAAACGGTTTTGCCATCAACTTTGAGCCTTTATGTTGATGAAAGTATTCATTCTGAATTTAACTAGAAAAATAGTAGATGTAGTATATTACGATTTTTAAACAGTCGCAACTACAAAACGTTGCTCAATTTATTGTTTAATGCGATTAAAAATACATCACCAATTACAGATACAAATCGACTGAAGCAAATGCAATCAATTGAACTTTGATTGTTCTTCTTCCCACAGTGACATCCTGGCAACGAGAAAACGAAAGCTAACAAAAGTGATAATGTCTACAGCAAACCGGTTTATAAACGTCATTATCGTTCAACAGCTATCAGTCGGTGTTTTTGTACGTACTGTCTCGTTAACACGCAAAACGGAAGAGAAAGAGAACAACCATTGTAGGATGGTTGTATGCAGCTGGGACCCTCTACTCGTCGATGTCTGTGTCTGTGTCTGTTCTTTCCTGCCCATTAGCCTGGTCTATTGAAAAGGAAAACTATCAATAAACAATTTCTATGGAAACTGCTGCTGATGATACCGATTTTCCGAAAGCACTTGTTGAGTGTGAGGCGTCACAGTATGTGCACAACCAGATGATGCACACTCTCGACCTTTCCACGGACAAAGTTTCACGTGAGTGTTCTTTACCTAATCATGCTTATCGTTCTATGTTACTAAACAAACAAACGTGGAGAAAGATACATACTCGCTTTCCACGTAACAGAGTGGACCTTTCTTAAGACATTTTGCAAACTTAGAAGACACGTAAGAATTATCCCACAGAGTGCCGGTGAAAATATGTTAGCTACCTTTCGGAAGGGTTTCCTGGAGGGTTCTTACGTTGCAGAAGAGACTCTCCTGACTCTAGCAAACTAAATTCAACCTCCGGGGGTTGTATCGGCACGACTGGCAAAAAGGACATTCGACATATTTACACCGGTTTCAACCGACCGGCTGGTAAAGCGTGCGGAAGAACAACGAAACACATCAACAATGCATATGTGTTCCGGATTTTACCACCACAATAATACTAGACAGCACAGGTCATTCCCATCAACGGAGTCGTAACCATCATCAGCATCATCAAAGGCAGCGGCACATCACATCACGGGGCAATGAAACCGTCCCGATGACAGACCGTGATGATTCCCGGAGCTCATCGCAAAGAGATTCCCCGTATCCCTTAAGGTCCCTGGTGCGGTCCAACAAGAAGGGTCGCACGTTCATTCGGTTTTATTTGTCTCCATTGCCGATTGCCAGCGGAAAATGGACCGCTGGTCCGTGGTGGGTTTACGTAACGAAGGATGAGGTGGAGCAGACATCAACAGGATGGTCCCGTTTTAGTAACGCTCCTGCATAGCGTGAAGCCTACTTTCAGGCGTTTTCTACACAACCAGTCCTGGATACCGTGCCTGTCGCCTGCACGCTTTCCTTCCTGCTTGCGTATGCAATTTTCCAGTTCTGATTAAATCTCGGTGAAGATCTCTGCCGGGTAATTCCCTTCTGGGGAGACGACAGGATTTCTTGCGTCCGTGGGAATGTTTTGCCTGCCGTGCTGTGCCGCGTTTATACGCTCTAAAACACAGATCCCTTTCGGGTTGTGCTGGTACGGTGCGGAATGTGCGAATGGTCACCAGCATCTTCGTGCCGGATGTAATTGAGACGAGCGTATACATTTCGGTGCGAGCATCGAATAGCCCGTACGAAGGTTAGGTTTGTCGTTAGGACGCACGCACGCATACAACCGCCGCTACTGTCTCATTGTACACGCTTGCCGCGTAATGGATCTGGAATATTAAACTGCTTTGTTGCAGCGACACGATCAACATAACAATCGCTACTAATGATGATGATTTGTTAATGATTGTTGTAACGTTTTAGTAAAGGGGACGGTCCCACACGCAAGCTGATGGTGTGTCATGTCTAATCCAAATGATGCCATTTCGTCGATGATACGCAAGCAGTTTCATTAATTAGACTGTGCGTGTGTGGGTGTGTGTGTACATGTTTTTGTTTGTCAACAATCTGTAGCTGCATTAGCTTTACATGGAATACATTATTCTGGATTTTCAAACATCAAATTGCATACTTTTAGGCGTTTGTAAATATGAAAGAGAATAGCGATGAGTAAAATGGTATTGAAAAAAATGTTTTTAAACAAATAACATAAATTTTAATTTAAAACAAAAGTTTTTTAAAGCTTTCTTGAGTATATTTTCGATAGCTGCAACTACAAATTAATGCAATCCACATAAACTTCAAACCACCCATCACACTGTTGCATCCATTTCACGGTACGAAAGTTAAGGCAAGACTTACTACTATCCTTTGGGATGTTTTCCCGGTAGATAATTACACACACCAGTGCGAGATGGGTCCCTGTTCGGTTGCACTATTGTTGCACACTAAGCCAGCAACCCCTATAGCCGTCGGTTATTTTAGTTGCACTGCAGTGAACATACTTTTTCCTCATGATAATGCTTCCTTATCCATTACACCGCGTCTGAAACCGGTATGAACAAATGGTTTTTCATACTTTCCTTTTGCCGTTTTGTGTGTTTCGTTTTTGTTTTCAATCTGCCGCAAGCATTTCACGTACAGAGTGAAGTTTATGTATTTTCCTCCGTTTACATCCGTTACGGAAAGGAAAAACAAAAATATCCCAAAAACTACATGCAACAACGTTGTGTTGCAGTTTGTTTGGGGAAGAGATGTGTGAGAGTTTCCTTCATCATCAAAACAAACAGAATCCTTCATCATGGGGAGCTCTTTTGGGAGGGAAACCATCATTAACCCGCTAATTAGAGCGTGCATCACATCCTGGTACGAAAACTGCTTGCACCTGTCCCCTGTGTACCTTTCGTCAGCTTTCTTTTCAAACGTTGCGACTCTTGCAACTAATTTTCCGGTCTTTAGCGAAAGATAAATTCCCATGTCATGCCGCGGAAAGAAAGAAAAAAGCAAACAAACGGAAATGATGCCACAAAACGAATCATAAGCTTGGTTACACATTTTTCTCTACCCTTAACGTTTTACTCAATTTTCTGCTTCCATCAAATAAATCGTTTGTCTGTTGTTGGCTCGATAAAAAGTAATTTCTCTTTTCCCGTTGTAATCCCACCGGAACGGGGAGGTATTATTAACGCCTGTTAAAAACTTCACAAAATATACGGTCACGGTTGAGCTGCAAGGCAATTCGTGCGGTTCTAACTGCACCACACTATCCAACCAATTTGGTGCACGGGAATGCATTTATGTTCGTTTCGCTCCCAACACAGGCACAACACTCGGAACCGGGTTTGATAACATTTTAATCCAGCCCTTCCATTACGGTGTGGAATTTATTCCCGCACAGTAAACACACAACAACCAGAGTGAGATAGGAAGTGTGCTTAAACTGCAATCACAACAGCACACCGCGAGTGCATATCCGCATAGTGTTTTTTCCCCGAAAGTGTGAACAAGTGCTGCGGTGTCGTCCACTGAATGGTCATCCACACACACACACTCACAGATAAGTTCTCGGGCAGCGACCAACCGGAAGCCAACGGCAATTGATTCACAATCAACCAGTGGCTGAAAAAGGACACCGCAAGTACTTCATCCACACTCGTCCATGGAACGGTGCTGTGAATCGGCTTAATTGTTACTGACAAATGTGATTCTAACCGAAACCGTTCAACCAAACAATTGACCAACAAAATTACACGCTCACGGCTGTGGTTTCGGTTACGATTGACGATTTGTAAGCTGAAATTCATTTCGTTTGCTCAATTTGTGGCTTAAATCGACCACGAATAAGCGCTGAACAGTGCGGGATTTACATTGTTTAAAACTTTTGCAACTAAACCAAACCCACACAAAATCTGGTCCCGAAAAATGCCCAGATTTAGAGTATTTAAGCCGAACAAGTGTTGTTTTCAATGCTAATGTAATCAGATGATAACATTGAATATTTATAGAATATTTTATTGTTGTTCTGAGTTTTAAGCTTTTCATTCTTCTTTCCATTTTTTTCCATTTTTGGACAAATAAAATGTAAAGTAATTCGTAATATGTTTATTTTTTCTACAACTTTTACAACTAGACACTTTCTTTTCATTTCACTTTCTTTTAACCTCTTAGAGAAGATAGAATGATCTCCACTTGTAAAGTGCAAGAGGGAATGAAAGCTCATTTAGAAGTTGTAACGAGTTTGAAATGCGAACTTGAGCCTAAATAAAATGAGTTTCATCGCTTCATATCTGTTGGAAGAAAATCGATAGGTTTTGTTTGCGCTTTCGTCGTTAATATTATTAATTGAATCAATGTTCATTCAATTACAAACTTTTCCTGGTACAAAAAACTCTGAGTAATAATTTGAGTTTCAAAAAATTATTTCAATTTCCAATTGATGCCTGATAAGCAACATTACTGTAAGCAAATTTAATTCTCATTTTAACGCAATTTTACACCGATTTGACGCCAAATTTGCGCCCGTGAGCGTGAAGGTCCATCCATCCACTCAGGACGCTAATTAGCCAAACAGGTAGAAATATTCATAATCAACCAACACTTTTTCGGTGTTACTTCTCGAAATTATGATACTCAGCACGCGCTCCGATGCTCCCACGTCGGCCAAATTGAATTAGTGCAGGGTCGGTGGAAAATTGAAAATAATGTTTTGTTAGTAATGTTTAGCCGCACATTCCCTTGCCCATTCCGCAGAGGAGCCGCAGCATAGAGCAAACGAACACCGTTCTATTAAGCGGCGTGATTTGGATGACGCTGGTCCACTTGAGGATGGGAGGAGATATGGCGAATGCTTCCTGCGAATTGATTGCCCATTCTGGTTAATGGTATTACAAAACTTTTTGCAGAAAATGTCTGCGCTCAATTGCCCCGTTAGCATAACAATTAGGCGGATGGTTAGAAACATTTTCGCCATTTCTGTTTTATCAATGGATGTGTTTTTTTTCAGATTGCTCTTTCACAATTTCTGAAAAAATTATGGAACGAGGAGGAAAAAGTACTTTAGTAGAAGTAATGTCAATAAGATCATTCAACTGTTTTAGTTCGAAAAACTAAGAAATGCCTAAAGGTATGCAATTCACAACACAAATTATGCTAGTGTAAAGCATTTAAGCTTCTCAGCAACACTTCACGGTTTATGTTTCTTTTTTTTTGTGCGTAAAAATTGTAATCCTCTTTCAACAATTGTTTCGAAGTAAACCCTTTCAGAGCGCACAATATTCCCATTTATGTAAAATGCATCAATCCTATCAGATCTGTTAAGCTGACACATTGAAACGCTTACGTGATGTTAAGCTGTTGCAAATTCATGTTAAAAATCATCAATTTGGCATCGTATGCAATCTCACTGGAATGAAATATTCCACGGAAACACGAATCAAATTGAAATTAACAAATTTCGGTTCTGCACGTTTCATTCAAAGTTTTTGTATTGAAATCAAGCCTCCAAATCGGAATAAATTGCTTTAGTGATTTTTGCTATAGGAAACATGCAAGTAATTGTATTTAAGTTGGTTAGAATAAAGATGGAGGAAGATAAATTGTAAAAGAGCAACACATTTTCCAAAACAGACTGACAAATGGTGAGGCTTTCAACTAAATTACCCGGTATGTAGATCTTCGACCTTTCCATAAATGATATCACAAACGAAGTTCGGTACACCGGCACACAAAGCAAACAAGTGTGTTTTGTTCGAGAGAAACATTTGATGAAGGCAAAATAAACGACCCGAGCAATGTTTGTTTATGTTTTGCGTTCACTTCCCATCCATAACCATTATGTCGAATCCAACGAGGAACGAATACAACCACACGAAGAGCAAATTCCATTCCATACCGTGAAAATTGCATCTTTCGATGAAATTTGTCCGAAATACCGACAGTTACACATTGGCTTTCCGCGATAGCCTTTCGACCACCGATGCTACTAGGGAAGCTCTATGCTCGCGGCACAATAATAAAACCCACACCGTCGAAAGCGAACATCTGAAAATACCTTTATACCTTGGTGGTGGATTATTCCTAAGCCCCTGCTCGGTGACAGCATCCGAGCTGTGAGTAAAGGCGAAAAAGGAAAACAAAAATGGATGGCCAACAAAAAAATGCCCACCAGAGTCGTAAATCCTTTACCCTTTTTGTCAGGTATGGTTCACCGGAGGGAAATTTATTTATAAGATACAAACCCTATGGAAAGGTGGCTTTTTGAAAAACGATTCCGTTTGTAAGCAGTGGGAGCAAATCAGTACCAATCGAAAATCGTTCATCCATGATGATAACGCAGACAGCGAAAAGAATGCAATTTATTTTTCAAAGTGTTTTTATTTTCTTTTGACATTATTTTTCCTTTTGTTGAAGATTTTATTAATTTTAGCCATAACATCAAATTGATATAAAAATTGTGACAAAACAATCTCTTCCGGCGAGTTGGAAAACAAAACCCGTCGGAGCGCCACACGACGAACCACATACTGTCGAAATGGAACGAGACCGTTTATTAACAAACCACAATTCGTACCGGTGTCGCCGTGGTTGAGGTATGTGTCAAAAGCAAATATTTTTCCAATCGCCCACTAGCGTTGGGAGTAAATAAACTCCCGCATGGCATGGTGTCGGGGCAACTTTCACAATTGCACTGAAACATACCGTTCCGCAACAATGAAACCCTTCCAAGTCAAACCGGAAACCTCACCACCAAACAACAATGGAATGGAATGGACAAAATCACTGTACAATCGGTGAAAAGGGTCCAGGGCTTGCCGTCGTAATCGATCGAAGGTCGACAGGTGTGATTTATTTACTACCCCTTTTTCAGGGTGGTGTACTGCAAATGACTGAAATTAAAGGTAAGCAAGTGACTCCCGTACCTTACATCCCCCGAGCTATACACAATCACAAACAGGAAATGGAGGTTTTACTAGGTATGATTCCATTTTGTTTGTGTTTGATTGGTGTTTTTCACTCTCACTTTCGATTCGCAACTTTCCTCTCCGTGCTCTAGGCGATGGTACGGAACTGAAAGATTTAGTATAATAAGCATTACAGTTCCACGAGAATGCTGCCTTGGCAGACGATCAGCAATGAAAATTAATTCCCTTTTTGCGTCCTCACGGGCATCCACACCGAATCCATCCTGTGTTTCGTTTGTGGGTAGCCATTGATGCCAGACCGAGCACAAACATCGTACGAACATTTCCAAGTAACATCAGACGTGGTTCGAATACGGAATGTACCAGGAATGAAGAAATCAACGGCTACATTTTCCCATCACTTTTGGTGTGACTGTGTATCCACTCGAGCTGGCTCTTTATCGACATTAGTTTGACTGGAACAATAGACCACGTACGAGAGCGGTTCGATGCTAGTGAACGATAATCAATTTGTTTCATTATTCGTTCGAAAATCGATTCTTTGTTGTATGGTTATGTGGGAATGTTCTTGAAGGGATCTCACTTGAAGGGTCCTTGACGCCTGCAGTTATGCTATGATTTGTTACGATGGATTTAGATTTTGAAAACTAACCAAAAAGGTGACGTTTTTCGCAAACTGATGCATTGAAAACTTGTTAAACTTTTCTTCACACTCATTTCGAACATTCAAAACGACGGAAAACGTGTCAACATAATGCTCCGATGGAGCGAACTCAACCTTCACACACCTTTATTCAATCAACCATTCAAACATTGCATAAGATTATCGGCCGAACCCGCTACAGCATACAGTGCACTCGACGTGCGGAAACTTGACACAGTTCAAGCGGAAATGCTCATTCTAATATGACACATGTCAAATAAACTATTTCAACTGCACGGAACACGTTCCCTAGAGACGCAGTTTGCTAGACGGTAAAAAGAGGATTTTTATTCTTTAATAAAAAATCATCCCAATTCCTTATACAATTCGGGCTTCAGAAACCTCTTGACAATGTTTTAAAAACGATAGAAATCGATTCGTTTCGCTAAAGAATGTCGTAAAGGTAGAAATTCGACGACGCCTTTTGGGACGATTCCTTCCCAAAGTGCATCACTGCATTCTTTGCAATCGTACATTTTGCCTGCAATTACCATGCAAATTGCACATTGTTTGATGTGCACTTCAGCTGTGATGCTATCTTTATGCAGTTTTTTCCGATTCTTTTTCGTCAAATACTCGTGAGACTTATTCAGGTTGAGCTGAGAGTAGTACGGTTGAGGTTAAGTGGAGCTTAAAGTGAACTTAAAGAAAAAGAATGTTAAGAAGCGGGTTATGTAAATAATGGTCGGGAGAGAAAAGATTGGTAAACAAACTTGAAGAAGATTCTGTTAAGGTAGGACTATTTTTATAAGTGCATAAATATTGTTTCTTGGTGTAAATGCATCATTAAAAAATTTAACTATTTCAATCATTTTCCAATAATTTATAGTTGACTTCAGAAATGTTTGACACATTAATTAAAACCACTACCTTGATTAGATATTGTGATTCAATTTACATAAACCTTAAACATGGTTACGCCTACAATCACCAACGGGCATTACGAGCATAACGTGTGATAATTCCAACTCTAACAAAGCAGCAAACGTTCAACTGATCATCAGACGTTCTCGTCGAATGTGTTACGATTAGACTTGCGACCTTATTCCTGCACAAACACCACAACTCAATGGCACCAGTGTTGTAGGAACGCTCCTTCGACAAACTCCTCCATTCAATTTCATACTGCCATTTCCGGAACGAACACCGCCCGTAATTATTTTCCACCCAATATTCCATCATTTACCTCCCCACGGTGAAAATGGGCGGTTGCACAAGAACATTACGTTTCCTGGGGTTCGATGTGTAAATGACGTTTCACCACCTAAGACACACGAGAAAGTTCCTTCTGTCACCCGAAAACATGTGCGTGTAACGTGCTGACGAGTGTGATTGTGTGTGGAAAAGTTTACGGAAGAACAGCGCATCATTACGGCGATGCATTCGGTCGCTGGTTTCGGTGACACATACAACGGACCGGTCGGATACGGTTCTTGACGAGCGTGAACTTGCACAACGAGTTGCATCTAGCTGGCGGCTAGTGCATGCTGCATTGGACACGCTAATGAGCAGGTGGTTAAACCCGTTACTGGTGTTAGGACGCACTCCAGATGGTGCATTTGGTGGTTTTGGGTAGGCACGACCGCAACGAACCGATCCTGTACTTCAGGGAATTGTGTGTTCGGGAAGTTTACTAGTAGTTTAGAAGTGTTTGGGGTACGTTTACATATAAGTGGTAAGTTTAGGGATGGTGTTGAAGACAAACTTTAACCACTACACATGGAGCTTTCGGTAAACAAATGAAGCGATAATAAAAAAAAATGGAAACTAATAATTCAAGAGTATTGTAAGATGCTCCGCAGTAACAAAATAACGATTGTAACAATGTATTGAACATGTTTTTGTTCACTAATCTACAAGCTCAATCCGTTTCGTGAATAATGTGATAAAATACTTTAAAAGCCTTTTTTACAGTATGAATTGCTTTTTAAGACAGCTTGTGGAGCAGATTGCATACTTTTAGGCTGTTTTGCTAAAGAGCCATATTGAGCATTTGATATCCTTATTTTAAACTTTCTCGTACAAAAATTAGAATTATTACTTATTTTGCAGCTTCTGTTAAGTTATGTATAATCTTATTTTATATCCTTTTGCAGAACAAACTGAATCCTTTCATACATTACATTACAGACCCAAATCACCAGCATTGGCGTAAGTTAAACGTCTCCATATCAAACAAACTCACCATTATAATGACCGGATTAGCTTCGGACAATTTCAAACCATCTGTGGACCATCCTTTCCTACATGCTGTTTGTAGCAGTGGTGGAGTTATATTTTCTCACCCATAAAGCAATGGAATAAATAAAAGTATAAAACCTTCAACACTTTATCCCTTCTGAAAACAGGAAGAAAAAAACGGGTAGCACAACAGGCAATATTAAAAAGAGCACTAAGAGCTTCATGTATTTTTTTTTTGCTTACCCACATGTTAAACAACCATTTTCGTCCTACGGTTCCAGGCACCGGTGGTGAACGAGCGTGGGAAATAGGACCTAGGACCTTCCCGTGGGTTTCGTTCCCAGCTATGCTGGTAGTGGGTGAAAGCAATCCACTTCGGGACAAGGGCCGTGTGACTCGACTACAATCCCAAAAGAATCAATGGGAGATACACTCACGTACCGTACCGGTTTCTTCTCATAAATGGAGATCTTTAAAAACCGCTGGCCCAACGGTGGCTCGTGAAGCTCACGCGTAGGGCGATGATCGTCCGTTTCCTTCCCACTGTTTGTCAATATGTTTGTGCTTTAGCATGGGAATTCATGCATGGTTTCGTACACCCAGCATTCTTTTGCGAATGAGGATGGGGATGAGTGTTTATCATATCATTCACGTGCGAGGCTCACTTTTACTCACAGCACGCCCCAGCGAGTGTAGTGTGCGGGGACTGAAAGTATCACTTAAGGTAAGCGCATCGTCTGAGTATCGTGCAGGGTATTGAATGCAATGAACATGAAGGTGGGGAAGCAAAAGATAAACGGGAAGGTAAATGTGAAACCTCACCCAAAAAAAAAGCCTAACGTAGCATCCCTTTTGCGTTCGATGTGGGTCTACCTGAAGGCATCTGAATGTGGTGGGTTACGCTAAAAACAGATTGGAAGGCAAATATTTTTCTGACAAGAGTAGGATACAATTGAATTATGCTACCCTATACGGTACATGTATGATTGATGCTGATGTTTCAAATGGGAAACAAATGGAAAACAACAGACACGTAGCTTCCTATCCCCGTTGCGTGCGGTCCATTGTAATGTGTCTAGCCTAACTTCAGGCGCAGAATGTTTCAATCGGTTTCCCGTGCAGTTCCCGAAACTGCTGCTGATCAGCCCGTAATCGAATCAATCGCTTACTTACCGTCTGATAGATGAATAGTACTGATCGAGGAAATCCTTCGCATGCTGCTGCACTATTTCCGGTTTGCGTGTTTCCGTACCGATGACATGCGGTGTCATAACGCTTCCCATGCACACTTCCCGCGAGCACGACATTACCTGCAAATGGAGGGAAAAAGGAATCACGGATATTAAAAACCAACGGAACCAACTCGAGGAATTTTGTGGTATGTGCTCTATCACATATGGTAAAACGTGGCCGGCGTGGAAATGCGCCAGGGAATTATAGCTCCACTCTCTGGAGGATGAAGATGAAAAATTGAGCCGCTCGTTCGCATATTGTGGATGCAGGAGAAAGGGATGTAATTTACAGCGAGCTTTCGTAATATGATGCAGGCTGCAAGGGCAAAACTTAGCGGGTTGAATTATGAGAAATATTAAATTCAGCGACATGTCAAATCGCTTCCGGTGCTTCCACTGACACAATCTCGCATATGACTCTTACTCTTCCACGGATTGCTCTGTTGCCGGTTCTTGGCCGGTACGCTTGTGATGAACGGTCCGTTGCAACACCGACGACTGGTGGTGAGTTTTTGTGTGTACATGAATTATCCTTCCCTGGCAAGTCTCTCGTACAGCGAAGACTTGAAACAGAGGCAAATCCCGAACCCGCATGTGAAATTGTATTCTGTTCGTGCCGAGTACGAAATGAAGCTGCTTTTAAATCTGCCTTTTTCTGGCAAGTGTTTGCAAACACTCCTGCAAGGGTTGGCTTTTTATTTGTTTATGCTGGCAGTCAGGGTTGTGTTTTGTTGCATTTTAATCAACCATTGTATAATCTCGGGAGAAGACAAAGCGAACGGTATCTTGCATGACTCACGCGATGTTAGTGCGGTTGTTGTGGAGAAAGATAAAAATGTCAGCAAAAAAGTTAGTTGTTTTTAGACTTTCCGAAAGCAAACGTATTAAAATTCACAGAGCGAACAAAAAGAGATAGTAAAATGTTACATTTTCTTAAAATTTGTGCACAATTTCGAATGAATTGTGTTTACAAAATTGCCTCCCATCTCCATCGGTTTGTATTGTAAAAAAACATTTTTAATTTCACCCTCGACAATAAAGGTACACAACGCGTAGCGACCAGATGACTGCTTCATTTTCAAATTGACGCTTGTAAATGTGAAAACATTTTTCGAACCTGAATCTGATACTCAAATACGTTGAAGGAATTATATTATTTTTTCTACCCACCAGCATATAATAATAAAAACGAAATTCCTCGAACGAGCCCCGAATTTCCACACCGAATGGGCAATGAAAGCATGAAGGCAAACCGTTCAAATACTCTGGAGCATAATTTCAATTTTCGTTTCCTTCCACGGGCGTACCTACCCGTGACGTACAGATGGTCACCGGATATTACTTGTGCAGGTCAACCAGGCGTCTCCATCAGCCGAGGGAAGAACGAGCGAGAGAGAGAGAGAAAAAAAGTTTTCCTCGCGTGTGCGACCCCATACCAATAACAATGACAATTTTCATTTCATTTATTGTTATTTCCATCCGGCCAGCGGTGTGTCTTACCTTCCAGCTGGTGCCGGAATTAACTGTATCCTTAGCAAAGCGGAAGGGGGAGTCCATGGTTCTAAAATGAGATGCAAAGCGCTCTCGCGTAGCCGCCACTGTCCGTAGAATATTATCTCCCCAAGGGACGGTTGCACTGGAGAACAGGTGCTTGTCGGTTTCGAGCCGACGTCATCATACTTGGGATTCGTTTTTATTTCGGTCCTGTTTACATTCTCACATACATCCTTTGCCACATAATCTGGCCAAGCGGTCTGCTGGAGCACGAACGTTTTCAGTGTCCGTCGTTGAAGTCTGGCCTTTGGAATGGTTGAAAATTCCAAACCCCCACACGGCCACACACATTAACCGCCGGTCGTGAGGAATATTGCGAACCGGGATGTTTCCACCGTTTACACACATTCTAACGCGACGAACGGTGAAAACCCCGGCAACATTAGCATAAACATTGTTCAGCTTCAGCGAAGAAGTCGTCCTGCGAAAGTGCCAAACGAACCGGTCATATACATATACGCCCAAACACACCACGTGGGCACGCATTTTGTGCGAAAATTGTTTTGAATATACAAATAGTCGAGAAGCTGGTGTGCCGGCATGAAATAATATTTACATGCCGGTGGCTTTTGGCGGTTCGATAGGAGGGATGATGTGAGAGTGCGTTAACGTGTGGCTGTGACTCTATAAAGCCAGAAATTAGCTCGTTACTAGCATCGGGGTATTTAACGTGGCATAGAATATTGGAAGCCTTGGGCGTGTGTAGCTATAGAATATCATCGATTCAATAAGAAACGTTGAGGAAAACGACAATTTCCGTTTAAATTTTAAATTACAGAGTAATTGATGCCAAAAAATTGGGTTTAAATTTTGTAGTAAGAACGAACGTAAGTAACGAAGAATGACATGTATTTTGAATTTGTATTTAAGTAATATTAATAGATTATCAGTAAATCCATCAGATTATTAACACAGCCTTCAAGTCACTGTGAAAAATTCAAAAGATCCACTGCAAAAATGACGAAAATACATTTTTGTTTCATAACTCAAGCGAAAACGATCATTTTGCATATCCACATGTTCACATGCGCCTGAAACTATGCAGTTCGGATAACAAAATATTAGAACAAAGGCAAAATGCGCTCACAAAACAGAGCTTTACCTTCTTCAGCAGTAAATTAACTTTACGAGAAGAATAACCAATTCCATACAATTGATTTTAAAATAACAACCTCAAATCGTCGAATCTATTTGCAGCAATATTCCCATGAAGGCTATAAATCAAATCATTTCAATTAAATTTAATTCAATCTGACAACTTTCCCTAGAGTAACCGTTAACGGGTTTAAGACTTTCGCTTTGCTAGGCCACTCTCTTCCACCGAAAAAGCAAACGCGATTTTATGTTTATGTCATTCCTTCCATCTGTCGCCCGCCATCAAATCACAGTCGAGCCGGCTTAATTGAGAAATGATTGGAAATAAAATATTTATTGTCCTGCAACCATTTCGTCACGCTTTAACGGGAAACGAAAGAACGCGAGATGATGGAAATGAAGTAATGTGAGTGGGAAGAAAAGGTATCTGATTCGTTTCACTTTTCCCGGTGGGAAATTAATGCTACATTGCAAAAATATCGTTGTAAAAAAGTGGAGTCTATTATTGAACGATATCCACAATGCCCCATGGGTCAATACAATTTCACCGTGAAAGATTTACTAAACTCCATTACAAAAGAGACACAACAGCTTTAACACGTGCCCATACGGTACGTACGTTCTAATGCTAGCTTAAACATTTGCACATCCTTTCAAAGTTCATTGCTTGGAAGGGAATGTTTCATCTCTAGCAAGTAACATCCACACACATCCCTCACCACATCACACGAAACAGCCAGTAACCGGAGGCGTACGATAATTTATTAATGATGAGCAAATGGGCAAGCTCATTTGCGCTCGTAAACTTTCCATTTGCGGGAGCATATTTTTTATCGCTTTTGCCTAGTCCACCCGGGACGAGGCTGTGCGAGCGACGGGACGTCCCGTGCGACGCGCGCGCTTCGTATCGCTTCTTCCCTAAGGACTGTGCGTAGGTCAGCGCACTGCTTGCGCTACTTGGGAGGGAGGCGAAAAAAAAGGACGAAAAAGGGACACTGGTCAAAGGAAGATAAACATAATGTTTAATGTCGTAGACGATAAAACGCGCGTTGTCTGCCCGGTGGTGTGTTGGCCCACTTGGTGTCTGGTTGTGGGGCCGGCCTGGTAGAGAGGTTCGAATTGATCATAAATTTAGGTTTAAGTACCGTGTGTAACAGTGGTTGACCAGATTTTATTATGGTTTCTTTGTAATCGTGTTTCAAATTTTGGCCCATTTTTTTCCACATCCTTATGGTGCTTTCTATCGTTACCTGAATCTGTTTTCCTTTTTTTGTAAATGACTAATTATGTTTATAAATGATAGTAACCTTCCGGGTTAATTTGCATGCTGGAATCATTTATCGTGACCTTTATAAACCACTTTACCGGGTGTATTATCTTAATTATTTCATCTGCACCAATAAATGAATAGCAATAGGAAAGGTTTTTCCCACAGGAGTCATTTTCAAGCAATTTAGTAACTGCATGCGCACTTGGTGAAGTTACACCCCAAGTAGGAGGAGTCGTATCTAGTGACGATCGGTACCACCAAGCACGGGTGTAACCTCAAAGCGTAAAGATCGTGTGACACACCGCACCACAGCTTGGATAACTTTAAATTGAAGTGTAAATTACTTTTTACCCCTCCCAATATGCCGCACTTGCAAGGATGCGATTGACATCTTCCAAAGGGGCAGTCTATTCGCCGCACTGTAAGCTCACTTTCTTCGATTCATTTCATCCAGTTTATGATTTGGGTTTATGCGGAACTTTTCACACGGTTCGTACGATTGCCATGGGAAGCAAGATGTAAAAACTTGCTCGAAGTGCATTAACAGATAGTTTACGATTGCAGCGCTGCAGTGCAAGTGGGGATGAATTCTAAGAGGAAGCACCAACTTATATCCTCATTCGTGTCAATGGAGGAAAAATAGCAGAGTCAACAAGATCCATTGGACGGTTCTGCAAGAGTTCCTAGTTCCTTATAATATGCTTGAGGGAAGGGATTATAGAGTTTGGAGCGCGGATGGTAAATGGGGTTAATTTGTTAGTTATAGCTAGGAAAAAGTTAATAAACCAAGGGGTCATCAAACATGTACCACAGAGTGTTGTGGGAACCAAGAACCTTAAGGCGGTTGATCTGTTTGGGTTGGTAATATGTTAATTTTTTCCAATCCTGAAGTTACCAATATAATAAAATAGCTCAATGATTTTTCTTCCATTTGGCTGCATAATCGTGCTTGAACCACACTTGACATATAATTTATTTCTACGATACTGCTGTTATGTGCTTCTTCCTTCATGACTGAAACGAAACATTGCTCCATTTTTGGGATAGTCTGGAAAGTTTGTTGGATGGTTTGTTTTTGTCCCTTACACTATCTTAAAGCTGAACCTTGTATACACATCCACGTCCGACCCAATGCAGATAAGGAAACTGTACAGCTGAAATCACTACCAAATCTTTACTGCGGAACAGTAAACAATGGTCGCCCAACTTAAAAGCTTTCACCCGGGTCCCTCAAAACTCTTCCTCCCAATCATGCTAAAATGTTTAATAAATGGTTCAACAAGAATCAAACAACTTCAACCCACCCTCCTAGCCCCGGGCGACAGCTCATCCTTTAAGAGGAATCTTCCTGTCATCGCTACGAAATGTCGCTCGTGTTTTATTGGTTGCATTTTAATTTTCTACTCTGCATTCCCCGAACCGTCGTGTCCAACACGGCGGGAAGACCTGTTGCTCGGGACGGTCCAGGACTTTACGCTTCACTATCCGAATCGTTCATGAATAAAATACTTCTACCTCGAGTGAAACCTCTTCCACACCGAGTTGTCGACTCGGGCGATATGAATAATATTTCTAACAGAAGTGTAAACTTGATTTGCATTTGAAAGAAACTCCAATTGCAGATGGGGATTGGAGGACACAAGCAAAGATGGGACAGGAAAGTAGCAGGAAATAAATCATCTCTTTAAGATTACTAAATAGAAAAGGGTTTTTGTACGGAGGAGGAAACTCATTTTTCCAAAGCGTAAACGTTAAATAAATAAGTACGCGCCATTTTTGGGAAAAAACGATACGTCTTGATAAAATTAATAATGATATTGAACGAGCTAGAATAACTCCTAATTCATGTTAATACATTTCACCCCATTTTTTCTCATCGATTCCCTGAATATTCATTCCAATTCACATTCGTTACCCGCTGCCCCGAAGGATCGCGAATAACTCAACAAGGCTGGTCGCAAAATATGACCGCAACCTCAATTCATCTAATCCTTCTGGAAATAGCACAGCAGAATACTAATTGCGCTCAAGAATCGATAGCGTATCAGGAAAACAGGAGAAAAGAAAACAAAACAGGCACAACCGAACAAAGGACTTTTCTTGCGCTCCGATGTAGCAATTACCATGATACTTTCACCTCAACTTTCAGCCACAACCTGGGCAAAGTAAACATTCTTCCGAGGCCGTTCCGAAAGAATTCCAATGATATTAAACCGTCCTTAACGGAATTAAAACCATTCCTCCGGAGATCTACGGCGTTGGCATGGCGGTATGGTTTCTTCTCGTCTTAAAAACCATCTTTCATGATATGCTGGGTGTTTTTTTTTGTTTCAAGTTTACTATCTGCCGGAGCTACCGCACATTGTGCTAGGCCGTGTCCTTCCGTTCGACTAGACGTTTCGGTGGCTTCGATTGGCGAATGAAGATAAAATAATAGACAGCTCTTCCTGCCCTTCCACTTGTGCTCCTTTGACCGCCCGCACGGGTGTGAGATGAAATTTCCATTATTGTGGAAAATGTTTTCCTGTGGTAAGGTGAGCGCCAATTCTCAATGGATGGTAATAACTGCCCCAGAGAATGATTTAACAGTCATTTTATGCTGTCTAAACGTAACGTCACGTTTTGGAGGTGGAAAAAGAGAATTAAGAAGTAAGAGAAATTTTCGCTGTTTCGATTTTTGAGACAATCTTCCGAGAAAAAAAACAGGACAACTCCCCAACGCCCCTCGCATACAAAACTTCGCTCGGAAAATGTCCTTATTTTTTTTTGAGAGGTTAATTTTTGCGTTACACTTTCCTTTACCGATGCTGGAGCGAAATCGATTGCGAATTTCACATCCCTTGCCGGTTGGCTCGGTTGTGTTTTTATCTTCCTCGAGCAATCTAATTTTTAGCCAGCAGCATTAATGTTCAGCAAGCTTCCGTTTGTGCGCTTTAAGCGTGAAAAGGTCGCGGGTCAGATGTAAATGTTCTAAACCGCAACTGCTTGTGGTAAGGAGAAAATTTAATGCTGCAATTTCCACTTGAAGGAAATAAAGGACATACCGAAGCGTGAAACCAACACGAAAAAAGTAAGAAAAGAAGACAGGGAATTGAATTTTGGGTGTGGGTTGCCAAACACACTTGTACTGAGATTTTTATCTGCACTTTCATCAGTAGTTTTTTTTTGGTGGAACGATATTTAAGCTTCATCCAGATAAGATGGTACATTGTTGGGCGGAAAATAATCCTTCTAGCAGCAAACAAACGCACCAAGTACCTGCTTGTAAATATTAAATTATACAAACTAAACGTTCACGAGCTGGAGCATCTTTAAAACACAACGCAGCAGTGTCGTTAGCAGACCTTCACCCTGTTAGTATCCCTCAAGGGAATGAAATAATGAGACCAGCGCATGATGAATATTTGATCACCTTCATATGCCCGCATATGCAACCGCTCAACTCCGAGGGTAATATTTAGTACCTCGGTAAACTTAAAGTGGACAGGATAGCTACTTAAGACTCAAGTCATGCTTAAGGCGAACTGAAACGTTCCAGCTGCAGTGTGTGCGGGTACCATCCGAACTCGTTGGCCAAAGTTTTTGTACCATTGGATTATATGGCACGAGCAAATTTCAGATTGAAAATTTTGGCCAAGGAAGAAAATTCTATCCAAACCCACCCATCGGTACCCATGTATACATTTAGGGGTATAGGACACTACAAGAAAAACACACTTGAAAATCACTTGACAATCAGGGGGACAAAAGGATCGGGTGCTTATGTACCGGGTTCTCAATAGGACTTGCCTTATCATTCTATGGGTTTAGAATTGGAGGGCTGTTTAGCGCGATTTTCCATTCGCTCTATTATTCGAAGTTTGTTTGCAAGTCATACTGTTGCCGAACTATTCAAGTGACACTTACTTTGGAAACTTATTTAATTCCCAAAAGCAATCTGATTTTGAGATCTTTTAGAACCGTTTCAAGCAGGAGTTTTGGTTAAAAAAAAGGAAACAGAAGATCGTTTGATGTTTATTTAAACTCCATTGAGGAGTTCCCAATCGGTAAGGCTTTTGTTGGAGGGGTTTAAAACACATGAATAATACAACAATAAGGTGTAAGAAACGTGCGAGAGCTTTTCCATAGAACGGAGGTGAGGAAACATCACAACAGCAGTACAGCGATCGAATGGCTTTCGACTTCTGGCAATGTTCAGGCATCAAAGATTTTCACCCAAGCGTGCAAATACTTGGAACACAGGCCAATGAATATAACGCACCGAGGTGTGCCTACGTACGGACCGGATTTTACTCGCTCATTCGACATTCCATCGGCAGCACATGTAAATTCCACGATTAACATAAGCGTTCCAAATTGAGTAAGCATAGCGTTGGGGGAAATAATTGAATTACACCGTGCGGTAATGCTCCTCAAAAAAATACCCAATTTTTGCTCCGCGTGCTTTTCGCCGTCAAAATCAAACAAATCCCTTGTGTGGGTTGTGCGCTGTACTGCTCATGTTCGGGTATTTGTACGTACGGGTACTGCTGAACAAAATGATTACAAATCTCCTTAACCATCTGCCCGTGCGGGGAAAGGATCGTCCGTAAGACGCCGGTAAGTGCGTATGGTAATTGCCTAAGTACAATCTCATTAAATTCCAGTCACTTTTCATCCACTTTGTACGAGCTCTTGTTCCGGTTGGGGTTTCAGCCAGCCAACCCTACGTCGCTAAAGCATGGAAAATCTTCTCACACCGTTGCAGCGCACATTCACAAGATTTTTATGCTGGGTTTATGCTTTAAATCTGGCGGGAGCTTTTGAAAGGCGCCTCACAGCCACACGATTGAATAAAAGAAGCTGTCAGGGTGAAGTATGTTGTTTTTTGTTCTTTCCTTTGCCGTTGTTCTTTTCGCTTTAAAGCAAACGGAAGGAGAAGAAATCCTAAGGAAAGGCACTGCAACGATCATGTAACAAGCCAAGAAAGCGAAAGGACAATGTTTGTGGCAATGTAGAAGGATTGTTTGTAATTTTTCAAAAAATGAAGTGTAAAGCACAACATAAGCGGAGAGGTTTCCGTTTTACTTTGGTAGTCACCGTTCAAGACGTGATGGAAAAATAATATGAAAACGATAAAATAAGACTGTAAAATACTTTTTTCGAGTTTGACAGAGAAAACAAATTGTTTTCTGACGAAATTCTAGCTTCTATAAGGTGAAGGAATTTTTTTTACGTAAAAGAAACACTAATTTCTGTCAATAGATAGTCAACTTCGCCTAAAAGTATGCAATTTTCGTTTAAAATTTATTTAATACCCAAAATGTCAAACGAAAATAACATATTTCTTGCATACCTCCAGGAGTAATACACTTAATTCACAAAGGAGAACTACTGAAGGGACTGATATTGAAAAACTCAAACCAAATTAAATACAGCTATTTTAATGGACAACTTCTGTTCATTTATACACTTCCAATACAATGGCATTTTTCTCCTCAATTTAAATCGAATAAAAGATTGTCAACGTTTATTGTCACCTTCTAGGAAATGTGCCCCCGTTCAGCAACTTCTCGTTCGTATTGTATTCTAAAATTAACGTACGACAAACTGCGGACAAATTGTACACCATCAAACTGTACTGATTTGATCCAATTTATTAACCGTCAGTCAGCATCCCGGTCGGCGACAAGCAATTCAAACACGACCGTCTTTAAAGGTATTCCATCCATCCTGGCGCAGTACTTATTGCCCGGAGGATTTTTACACTCTACCCGCTCCTGGTTCCGTATTGCATGAAATCTCGATAATCGCTTAGAGCTAAAGAAAAATTGCCTTTCTCTAAATGGGGAAGATCAAAAACCCCGACAACCATCGCAGCTGGTACGGTGATGGCGGTGGTGCTTTTAAACAGATCAACGTCAGAACTTATTCGTCTGCCCGCTTCAAGATTTCTTGCTCGAATAGCGCAATGTAAAACAAGCAAAAGTATTACGCTTTTCCCACGATGCAAAGATGAAGCGAAAGAATGTGCTTCTTCCCCCAAGTGCTAAAGGGGTTGAGTTTTGCCGTTGTAAATTCAGCAAACGTCACAAAACCCGACCGACGGTGAAAGCGAAGTGACAATACTAATAATTTTTCTTTTCCCGCCTGCAATCTCATTTTCCTTCTGTGCTTCTTTGTTCCTGTCTACGGGAACAGCCCTGGTACGGTATGTATCTTCTTCCAACAAGGAATGGTAGATTATCGATAGCGGAAGCAAATGGCATCATTGTGTAGATAAAAGCAAATTTCTTTTTTACTACACACCGGCACCGTATCTTGTTTGTGGACGAGGAACTCCTTTGCACTGAATAAAAAAGTGGTCTCCATTTTGCTGATTCCATCATCAGTTCCCGTGTCGTCGGTGTAACTTCTAAGTACACTTTCATTGACCTCCAGCTTCCACGTACAATGGAAACTGCGTTAGCAGGAAACGCACATTCTCTGCAGTGTTTTCCTAGCACACAGAGATCATCTCGTACGCCCGAACGCACCAGGAAAAATACGGTGTGAAAAATGGTCTAATCTAACGTGCATGACCTGATTTGACACGTAAACAAACTAATAGAAGCAGAAGTGCTACCGTCATCCGTCATCCGTTAGCACAACTTTTACGAACAACGGTCTCTTCAAACGGCAATCTCACCGAACAGATCTCCGGCACCTACCAGACGCGGCAAAAGGATGTCCAACTCCTCCGGGATAATCCTTCAATGGGGCGTAGTTCAATGGAAGCATTCCGGTGGTCAGGGAAAAAGTAAACAGAATGCGAAGAAGGAAAGCACACACTCACAAAAAGACGGGGGAGCAGATTAAGATGTCCCTCGAGGGACTCGGGAAAGATGCTAGCAACTGGCCTCTGACACCATCCTGATAAAGACGCTGGAAACAGTGAGCAGCTTCCGTGACCGGATTGCAATAATAAGTGCGAGAGGGTTCAGTTTCATCGAGTGAAGGCAAGTGAAGGCGAACCATTTAATACCACGTCCTGGTGCCTGGAGCACCTGAGATGATTTCATCATCCGACACAATAAAGACTCTGGAGGAATTGTAAATAAAGGTACGCTCGGAGAAGAATTTCCCATTGCATTGTTCTCGGCGAAATGAATCTCCAATTGCCGGTAAACTGGTCTGCCGTCCGTTTCATTGTAGAGCGTTTAATTTAATTTTCAAGCATTAGGTGCATCGGGAAGGATAAATACTGTAATTGCATTTGAAGACCGTACAAACGATCCGCAGCATATTTGCTGTCCGATCGGTTCCAAAACCAATATAGACGTTCAGTATATCATTTCCATCTTCCTCTTTCAATGTCTCCCTTAGGCGCAAGTAATTGGTAATCATTTATCTGATTGATTGGCAAACTAGGAATCTCGAAGGCAGTGCCTCCATCAACGGTGAACGGATTGGAAGAGATTTTGCATGCTTCGAAAGTCACCACAAACGATTGTGGCATTAAGTTTCGCTTCCTGGGAAAGAAGATTTCAACCCACCCAATATATCGATGGACTTTCTATATCCGAGACACATCTCCCAACCTCGATTATGAATGAACGGCATTCGAAACGCAAGGGAAAGAACACCATAATTGGTAATAAAGTTACTCCATAAATCGATGCCAGTGTAGATATAACAGAGGGAGAGATAGAGAGTGAAGCTTTACTCGATCGATTGACCGATTTATTATCGACAACGGGGAGCTGTGGAACTTCATCCTTTACGATGTGTTCCGTGCGGTGGAACGGGTGTAATAAAATCACTTACTAAACTATAACGATCGGGCTTGTTTTCTTCCGCCCGGTGCGTTAAGGGATCTTTCAGTCTGGATGGACAGGCAGAAACTTAGCAGCTGCTATAAATGAACATACTCCTATATACTAGCGCCACCAAAACTAATGTTTAGTGGTTGGATTGATGAAGTGGAGTTTTCAAAAACTTCCATCCCCATTCCTGTCCCGTTCGGGGACTCCGGTGGATGTTTTGTGAGGCAGCTTCAAGGGCACTAGCTTTATTTTAGTACAACATTTCAAAACTTCAAAAGGATGCCCCGGTGACATATTTAGACGAGCATATTACTTTTTGAACGATGAGAAATGTCCTTAAGAAAGTGAATACCAATACGAGAGCCCTTGTTTTGAGGCAAGGATAACGATACGTTTGAATGGAAGGTAGTGCGTCATTCGAAGGGATGTGGAGTAGTTTGTACAAATTGACTATATCCTTAAATCAATGCCATTAGAATCCGGACAGCAGCAGGGACTTTGGACCGATGTCTGCTTTAATTAAATCCGGATTCGCTCTTAGCTTCAGACAAGACCGTACCTTCTTAGAATTTATGTGGAATATTAGTCCAAACATTCTGATGGTGTTCTCCATAATGCTCGAAGGGGGACCATTAGTTTTCTGACTAAGCATTGAGCTTTCGGGGAACCATTAAAGTGCTATGAACAGCTTTATTAATATCCTTCAAATTGTATTGGGATGTTCCAGCACATCGTTTTCAACCATTCATGCCTTCCTCAAGATAAGCGTTGATGGTTCTTTTTTAAATCACTCCAAACACGCTGCTATTAGACCAAAGTGAATAAATCCTTCACAATTTTGGAACATTTTCCTTCCAACATAAAATTAGCATTCATATCACATTACATCCACCGTGAAGCTCGTGTAAGTGATGCCAGACAAAGCGCAGCCCTGTGTCTGTTTTCACCCCCCAGTTTTTCACACACGAGCTGTCTTTTGAGCTGTCGGCAAGAGCAAAAAAAAGAAACTGATTACGCCCGTTTATGACACGAGCCGGCAACGGTACGTTTGCTTCCATCAACCAACAAACCATGCCGAACGCCGTTTGAAAAGGCGGACACGTTTACACCGCAACTGAAACGACCAGCTGCGTCAGTTGCCCTTTTACAGGAACTTTACCATTTTCTTTTTTCTTCCATCCACCCGACGTATGTCACAAAAGGTGTGCTTAGGTGTCTTCCCTTTTAACGGCGATCCTTAACATCAGGTGCGGCCGGTCGACTTCCTTCTCCCGCAACGCTAACGATAGCAGCGCGCACTTGTGAATGGCGACAAGTACAGTCACTTACCATTCATTTGTGGTCCTTTGGAACGGTTCTCGGCGGTGCTGAAGGGGACAAACTTCAGCCTGCCGTCAGGGTTGTAAACCATCGGCTGCTTTAAACGGAACCGCCGGAACGCCTTGTGTGGACGATATAAATTGAGCTGCCGGTGCTACTCGCCGAGCAAAAAGGGAGCATCATTTTTATAGACATCTTCACCTTCGGTGAGGTGCGTTGGAATACGATGATTGTGCATAACGGTCTGTTCGTCAGGCTATTATTTACTTCGCTACATGTTACCACAATGTGGGTAGGTAATGTACAGGAAAATGTGAAGTAATGTTGCCACACCGTACTATGATATACAATCAGGATTTAACCGAGACATTGTGGTAAGCTGTGAATCCTTAAATCGATTGTTCTGGTAGCACAAAATTTGTCAAAAATAAAACAACTTTTCTAAGCTATTTGTACTAAAAACCCACAAAGCACATTACAAATTTTCTAATTTCCGTAATAGCACTAAACATCCTTCATTTCTTCTTCTACTTTCCTTCCCAAAGTGCTTTTGTTACAGCAATTTATTAGTGAAGACAGTTTTCCATGCTTCTGTTCCAACCTTCATCTCGCTTGCCAATTGCTCATCGAGAGACACACAAAAAATGCTTGTGTCTACAGGGAGACAAACAAACGAATCCCGCTGAGTGCATTCAGCTCCAATGAGTTTTCCCACGCTCCAATAGCAGACACGGCTGACCCACGCGCTCATAAAAAGTAATTAAAAAAGGCGAGGAAAAACGCCTTAAAGAGGAAAGCCCGGAACACTACCACCGTCGTCATCATCATCATTACGAGAGCCATCAGCAGGAATGCTTCTTCGTCGAAATTTGGAGGCTCTCGGAAAGGAAATGGTGTCCCAAAAAATAAAAGAAGAACGGAATACATATTTCTATCCTCAACCAGAACTTCTCCAGTGTACGAAGATGGCGTGCGAGGAAAACTGTCGCGAGGAAAAGTTTTCTCACCGATGTCGACGAAAGTTAAAATGCAACTCATGTTATCTTGCGCAACCCGAAGCTTGTGTCACCGTCGTTTTTTTTTTCTTCTTACTTTCAATTCCATATCCATTGGACCACCGCGAGGCAGCACACTTTTCCTCATTAGGGAAGTGGAACTTAAACGAAGAACATCAAAAACGAATAGATAGTTCTGAGGGGTGGCGTTTCAAGGATAGTTTTTAGCAGCTTCTCCCTAATCCTGCACTGAACCACGAATTAAAGTCACCAGGATGGAAACATTTATGACACGGATTTCAACCGAGTCGAAACTTCGCAACCACCTGTTGGATGTTGGAAAGGAAAATATTTAAATTAAACATGTCCATCATCATGACAGCTCACAGGCTGTTGATTTAAAGCGACCCACCTGTCTTCCAAAGCTTCCAGAAAATTGGGTACGGCACAGAATTTCTGGCTAACTCCATGTGGACTTTAAAACTCTTTCATCGTGGGAACAGCAAAATAGAAACACATTGCATTGTGCTAGCCTCATCATCACACTACTTCCCCGTTCCTCGAGTTCCAACCATGCGTTAATGTGACCAACGTGGCATATTTGTGTCGGAAACGATTATCGCTACATTACCGGAAGGATGGCTAAGGACTTTTTCGCTACTTGCACTACTACTTTCGCCTAGACATGGTTGGTGGCTAGATGTGCTTTCCCGCAGATAAAGATAAGCAGTGGCATTCTAACCACCCGTGTACGCCTCCACCGGATCGATCGAAGCGCGACATTCCGAGTGGCTCCCTCCGAGTTCGCTGGAAGAAGGATTTGCTCGACGTGGCGAAATGAAAGCACAACGAATGGATTATGTGTGGGTAGTGGGACAACATTGGCAGCAGTAACGGAGGGGGGTAAGAATGTCAACAGAATCGCACCAGAACAGCTGCCAGATCAGCGATAGTGAAAAGCATCAACCCGACCGGTTCCCGTGATCGTCACCCGACCCGGCTTGTCACCGTAAAAACTCATCGGGGGCAAATAATAAATTTTCATCAACAATACCGCAATTGTTGCACGTACACACCGATACAGATAGGGTGAGACGGTGGAGAGACGTTGACATTGTGACCTGTTTGCAAGCTGTCGGAATCTCGGAAGCAAAAGGGAAACACAAAGTTCCGACTACTCTGTTTGCGTTTGGATCGAGCGTATGCAAATCGTTAAATGAAAAAATATGCACACTGGTAACGTGTGTAATCAAAGGAAAGTAGTAATCCTTTGACGATGTGCCAGGCATGCTAAATCGCTCCAGGCGTTTACTGATGATGGAACAACTTAGTTCGCATTGTGTTGGAGAATGCCACGCATAAGAAAGCATTCACTGCAGCAAAATTATGTATAACACGCTGGTAATGTCTGTTATTTTCAGTGATATCTACAAATACTTTTTTCCAATGTACTAAAAACACTAAGGTTTTGTATGAACTTAAAATCCCAAGTGTAGATATAGTACTAAAAGATGTACTAAAAATTAAACGCCCACTAAACTTGACGCAGAATAATGGATCTCCTCTGACAGATAAACTGCGATACTAAGTGTCATTTTTTTAAAAAGATACTACATACTGTCAACATTTACTTACATCGCTCGCCTTGCCATGCATCGTATCGTACGATTCCGCCTTCGTGACAATGCTCTTCAGCTTGATCGGTTTGACGACGGCCGGCATCTTGCCCATCCCGTCACCACCCTTCCCCGAAGGGTCATGCAGATGCAGCACCTCACCGTCCGGCCCGAGCAGCGTATTGCGAATATCATGCGACGATTTCCGATGGATCCGTAGCGAAGCCGGTGACAGCTCCCGATAGTTGGTCCTGATGTTGCCACTCCCGTCCGGTCCACCGCCATGCTGCTGCACCGATATGCTACACCGCTTCCGCGACACATCATACCCACGGCGCTCCTCGCCGATGTGGTTCGCTTTGCTACTCTCACGCCCTTCAGCAACTTCACGCCGCTCGACGAGCACCGTCGTGTCCGCCATCTTTCCACCTGCCAGTGGGCCACCATTGTGGCAGTTGCTGCTGTGGTTGGCGTTGATACTGCTCGTATTGTTGTTATTATTGTGCCCACCGCTCCCACTGCCACCGTGATGATTACAGTGCAAATTATTGTTAGTACAGCTGCCGTTGGGGGCACCACTAGCGCTGGCAACACTGCCATTGGCGGATGCCGTTGGCGTAACCTGTTGCTGCTGCTTCCCGCCCGAGCCACCCTTGCTCATCAGCGAACCCATCTTAAGGTGCTCCAGCATCGAGTTAAGATGCTGGGACATCATTTTCCACTCGACCCGGACGCTTCACGCTACGAAAAGGGGAACCGGACCTGGGTGGTTGGGATGTTCCGTGGGAGGCTGGCGGTTTGATGCCAATGTCCAAACAACCAAATACCAGCACACGTACGGGAACTCTACTGGTGGATCGATACGGACGGCTGTCGATTAGCACTCATGTCCGGTTTTGTCTTCGACCTACGGCAAAGTCCTTCAGCTGCACTCGGAAGGATCCGGAGGTCGTGGAACTTGTTCGCAAGGGCTGCACCAATGCAATGCAGTAGGAACCCGTACGCGGTATCTGAAATAATGAGAAATACATCGGATTAGTCAATGCGTGACATGCAGTTATAATTATCGAATCGATTGAGGTCAATGATAGGGGAGCGTTCGAGTAGCGAATCGGGCCTGGCAACTACTATGTAGCATGAATAATGCATTCTAACTCACTGGTTGAATTTCAATTCCATTCCAAACGTGCCCCACTTGATGAAGTGGTTTGAAAATATTGATATGGGCGAAACTGTAAAACCTCTACCATACACGCAACAAACGGAATTTCGCTCTCGCTATTCCTGGTAGCCAATAATGTTTAAAATCATTTTACTGTCAGCACTTCATCGAGGATTTATCCAAACGGTTCCTGTGTTAAGTACACATAAGCACGTAAAGGTCAATTAAGCAAGCCCTCCAGTGAAATACGGCGCAGTCACTGGGCATTTTTCCGCACACACGCGTCCATCGATCATATTTTGACTTAACATGTTTGTGCACCGCAGAAAGCATAATTGTTTTTCTTTGATGTTTGATAAGTGCATAAAAGCGTGCCGATAATGTCAATAAAAATCAAACAACCTGTGGGGCTGCCCGGCCCGTGGCGGTAAACCATGGTAACACACATCAGGAGGTCATATGTCGATATTGTGAATAAGAGCGTAATCTGTGTTGAAGCTGTTACGTTTTACAATTTACCAGTTAATGGGCGTTTCCCGTGTAGAGGAGTAAGGGGAATGTTTAATGTTTGAATTCATTCTGTCTGTTGACTAAATTGTATTTTTAATACAATTAAGCACTTAATTCGTTGTAATGCTACAGTAATTCAAGCGGGGAGTTAAAAATCATCCATTTTCTTTAAAGCTAGCGTGAAAAAAGTTGCTCTGATATTTCAAACAATAATGTTATGAAATACAAAAATAGTACAAATATTGGTAGATATTCTTGTTTTAACATCAAAAATCGGCAACTTCGTAAAAGTTGTTGAGTGTCATGTAACAGCAAAATAATAAAGCGAGATTAAACATCCTACTTTTATGACTTTTTGCTGCAAAAAAGATCGAAATCAATCTTTCCAACACCATGGTGGATGTCATAACCAGTACGCAATGCGCCTTCCCCGTTAATGTATTTTGTGCAAGATCGATTGAAGTTTTTGAATTGACGCTTGTCGCTCCACGCTGATGTTGGACCAGTGCCGATAAACCATATCGCACAGCTACCTGGTACGTAAAACATCAGTTTAAACCCTCCAGCACGCTAAACCAACTCAAACGCCATCACTTCTTTCATCAACTCTTTGTGTTTCGATGGCGTACTTCAACACAAGGTACTCTTCATTATAACATGAAAAGAAGCATCTGCAGTTGACTGTACTGCATTGAAGCATCTTGGATGCTTCGGGCTCCCATTCCAGAGCACTCCACCAAACACAGCAGCTTGCGATCAATATTTCAAAAACCAAGATTAAATCTCTTTCTCGAATAACATGTACCCGTTTCCTTCAACAGCTTACTGGCACAATTTTTCACCACGTTTACTTAAATCTCTTCTTGCAAAGTAAGCCTCCTGTCCTCTCCAGTCGATTCTCGGAACCATCCATCAGATGCCAATCAATTCGCACTTGAAATAGATTATAAATGTTCGATAAAAATTCACCCTCAATTAACGCCTTCCATTGCCGCAAAATTGGTGGCACGCGTTGGGATGCTTCATCACCTGGGTGGGCTTATGTACACAATCGTACGAGGGCGGGAAATTTTGCTGACTTTTTCCACGAAAACCCATCACCAGGTGGTATTCAATTAATGCAGATCGGTACACGGGGACCATAAAACCTCCAAAGCCTCCATTGCCCGAAGTGGAGCTTTGTGCTGTTGGTGATGGCTCGGTAGGTTTACAAGTTCGTTATCAAATTAAAGTGAGGCTCATTTTTTACCTCTCAAAATGTTACCAGAGGGAAGTAGTTGAAGATGTACCTTGTAATTAAGGCGATACTATCATCATCTAGATGGCTATCGATATGTCATTAAGTGAGTCCTGTAGCACTTGTTGACGGACATCGTAAAAATAATTCAATTTGGTCCATTTTGCTAATAACGTTGTGCTCCAAACAACGCTCCTCTATGCACCTAGTTTTATTAGTATCCCTTGAATTGACAGCAGGAACTCGTGACATTTTTATCTCAGTACACACGACTCTTGTCATCCGAGGTAATATGAACGACACCGCCTCACGTCCTCACGCTTGTTACGTTGTCAACACAATCAACGCAAGCATGTGTCTTCTAGTTGCATGGACAAAGTAAACAGTACCCTCCAGGTAGGGACCCACATCTTCATGGGAAACGAAAGTCTACAAACCATCTTAGTGCCCTGCAGCGATCCAGCACCTTCCCACACCTCACCACATAATCAAAAATCATCCCGCGGCTAGCCGCTTATTTTGCAGCAGTTTGTACAAACGTCTAATTCGCTCGGTCGTTGGAAGTTTGTAGTTCCGTCAACAATCGCGTTGCTCCAGGGAGAAGCAACACGCATCACCCCCAAAGATTGGAATCCCGTTAATGATGGGGAAATATTTGTGTTGTTATCAAGCGCTTAATGGGCGATATCGAACGTACGCGAAACGCGGTCGTCCGCCATCTGGTGCGTTCGGAGCGTTTGACAGGAACCGATGCAAAGCGGAACCGTTTCACCGGTGCCGGAGGTTTGTCTTTGAAATCACGGCCATCAGCAGTGTCATACGCAAGCGAACCACACCACTCTGAACGCCCACCTTCTGACAAACAATGGCACTTGTATCAAACTACCAAAATTAAAGTGGCAGAGAAAAAAACAACAACCATACAAACATTATCGGGATTCGGTTGATCGGGGCTTTCGTCGTACGGGTGGGCTGTGGGAATGAGTTTTCATTACCAAGATTAAACAAACAATTGATGGTTTTTGGGTTGTTTGAATTTAGCCGGATATTGGGCCGAGAATAGGCCCGTGGAGAGAACGCACATGTAATTCTTGTTATCTTTTCTTGTTTGTATGGAACACGGCGTTGGAATTAGCAACGGTATGCTGAAGGAAAGGAATATTACTTAAATAGATTTTTATTAAGAAAAATCGTTTTTTATCAACCGAGTACACCCGGGATAAGGTGCCCTTTCACGGTTCGGAGAAGGAAATGTCTCCCAACCAATGTGAATTGCATATTACATTAAGTTTAAATTTAAGATCATAGTTATAAGCAATACGGCCTGGCCGTAATTTATGAATAAAAAAAAATCGTTTTTTTATTTTTTAATGCCCTGGAGCTTGATATAAGAAAATTAATTTTATTTATATTGCTATAACTATGTTCATTTTATAGCAACTTGGACTACTTACAAAAATAGATTGAAAGGTACCTGCATGAGTAATATTATAACATATTTTCAATATTCCATTGTACAGGCAAACAGCAAACGAAAGTAAACAACAGAATCTTTATCGGCCACTTCTGTAATAAAAAAAATAGAAATGGCACTTCATTTACTTGAGTGTCCTAAAAATGGACCTTTCTAGGCCGCAGGCCCAGTAACATCCACTCACAAATTACGCCCAGATACGGTAGTTAAAATATTTCACAAATGAATGATTGCGTTTTAAAACAAAATAAAAAAAAACAACTCGAACATGCAGCCCGAATGAAATGAAATTGCGTACCTTCTCCTTGAATGATTGTACAAGGACACACAAAACACGGTCAGAGAGATTTATATTATAACTGCACAACACATAACAGATATCACTTGCTTATGGCCACTGGAAGAAGCTAATCATTGAAGTTTTCCCATAAAGCGGTCCTTAACGTACCTCTGCTTCTTCTATTTTCTAACTGTATAGTCTTTGTTGATTTAGCATGATGCTTCTAACACCCAACGGGGTTTTTCATAACAACTTAAATATGTTCTTAATAGTCACTTAAATATTTCCTTCTTATGTAAACTGTGTAAATGTAGAACACGCAAACATATAAAATGTGCTCCAAATTTGAAGCTTACCAAATAAAAATATGGGAACATTTTTTACGACTCTAAACTTTAACTGTAAAACATCGAATGGACGCTTATCACCCCATACATGAACAAAAGATAGATCAAAGGTCTGCGCTCTGAGTTCGGATGTTCTAAACAGTTTTGCACCGTGCTTGATAACTCATTCTTTTCTTTTCGAAGCTTTCGAAACAGAAAGAACCACACCAGTACATAAAATGGTCCTCATAAACTCTACGCGACCGAAAAAGGCACCCGAAAAAATCTTCTACCAAGCTACATCCGCTAGAAGTGACCACGCGTTCAAAGAGCAAGAAAATGGCACTCGCGCTATCGGTGAAGCTTCTCGTTTCTCGATAGACACCGAAGAAGCTGACCGAAATAATTTTCCCCATGAAGGCCACAGTGCCATTGTTCCTTCGGTAGGTAATATTAATAAAATAAACCACGCAACGACTCATTTTTACGGTATGGCGTATCTTTCCAGTTCCAAGCAGCGTCGTAACGGGATGATAACAGGGTAACTGCGTGATGTCGACCAGCTTCCTCAGCTATACGCGATTATCAATTCATCTGAAATGTGGCACCGTCCTTTGAACGCTTGTCTTCACAAGATGAAAGGCGAAATTCTTGGCGGGGTGTGTAGAAGTCATCCATCTCGTTATTCTGCAGTATTTTTAGAATTTCTTTGTTACGGATTTACTGTTTCCAAAAATAATGCTTAAAAAGGAAGCCTGATTCCAGTATATCTCTGTAAAATCGTACGTAACATTTTAAAGCAGTAATTTCGTTAAACGATTTTTGGAATTGTACTTAATTCTTATTAAATTTCAAACTTCTTTTAACCCAACTTACTGATACACCAAAAACCATTGAAAGGCAACAGACATTGAAAATCCTTCCACCCTTATCTATATCGACTCATTTGGATGGTACAACTACTTTAAAGAATTACCACTTGAAGGGTTTTCCTGAAGTAAAGTTCTTTTCCTCATGCGATACAATGGCTCTCAGCTCTCGGCCAACCTTCAGTGCTTTCAAAAGTACAACGTAAACCACCCTAAATGCATTCCACACCGCACCGAATGCATGACTGTCAATGGAAAATATTATACTTCCGGACAGGTTCCCATTCTCCGTTCCCAAGGTAAAACCGGAACGCACCGCTTACCGCACCGAAACCGAAAATTGCATGAATATGTCCTTGAGTGTCCATACCGAACAATCGTTCTCGTGTCTTTACATCGTTCCGATATCGGTTGGCCGGTGTATGGAACTGGTACGGAAAGCATAAAAGCAAAAGAACTAAAAACAAAGTTTTACTTGCAGTTCCAGATTTGTTCACGGTCAGTGGGAGATTGTTTTTTTTTCTTTTCGTGGTGGTGAAGACGAACCGTAGCATAGTCGTGCCAGGTGTCTTTGTACATCCCATTCTGTTACGTGTTTAAGCATGAACGAGTGTCCGGATAAGCTGGGACGAACTCTTGAACGGTGTCTTTTATCATTCCAACCAGCTAATAGGTTGTACGGATAGGCTTAAAGTTAGCTTAAAATCAATTATGCAACCAATGAGTCTACCATAACTTGAAGATGTCTTTAAGACACAATAGAAATTGATCCTCCCAACTTTAAGTCCTCTGCATAGCCCGGTGCCATAAAAGTGTCATCTTTAATAGTGCAAGTTCCTTGGACATCCTAAAATTCCTCTATGCATGCTCGTTATCGGCACACGTCAAACGGATCGAAGTTAGGCAAGAAGTGGCTCTAGCTAACAACTTGCCAGCCCGCAATCCGACACAGACACTACACTGCGTCCGTTCATCCGTTGGTTAACCAATAATGCCCAATATTGTTGCAGTTGACAGTTTGACATGCGTTCCAACACCCTGGTACGGTTTCACCACGGTACAAACCAGACAAACCACACTCCAAGAATTTCCATCAACGCCTAACTTTAGTCCGGATGTTCGGAAAACCAACGATTCAATACAAACGACCACAGGAAACATCCTCTACACCAAGGGACGGATCGGAACTCCCTCTGGGGAGATGGGAGAACATATTCCACTGTGAGAATCGGATGGGACGAGATTGGGACACCTTTTTCGGTCTTGTGGAACTTCCCTACCCTGGGTGTGTGTGATGAATCATCCCGATCCCAAATGCGTTCTGTCGGTCTACTAAGCCCACGTTGAAAAGTCGGCGATGACTTCGTAACGTCACTTGTTGATTTCCCACGTTCCAGGAGGCGAGCAGTAGGTGACGATTCGTGGTTAACCACAAACTACATACCCATACACTCACACACACACAATCATCTGCTCATGTGGTTCGGACACGATAGAACTCCATGTGGAGAATGTCCAATCAATGCTCTTTTAGAGGAGCAGCTTCGTCTGTCAACAGTAGGGTGCGGACAATGGTCGAACTTCAACACCTGCGATCGATTTGTAATCCAGCGGCGTGACACTTGTGACCTCTCCGTGCTGTTGCAATCAATGTTCCACTATTTTTCCAACCCCACCCCATTGCATATTTCATCACACCGCGTTGGTGTTGCGGTGGCAATAGGAACACCATTAGCGGCCCGTTGACCATTTGGCCACCGTCGTTCAACGGTGCGGCACGGACGTGGTCGATTGTCATTCAAAAACGGTTCCGGCAAGCAAAAGTTCATTTATCATAACGTGTTGACCTTCCAGGAGGGCTATTTTCGGTTGTAGCAACACGTAAAAATGATATCCTGTTCGATATGCGGAATGTGCTGCAAGCTTGGTCGTATTTTTTGAAGTTATTTTCTACAACTCTTTGCTCCGGCAGCTACAGCGTACGTCTGTAAAGTTCAATTTTCAGCAATTTATCCAATTTTCTACTGTTATGACATTTCCCCCAAGTTGAGTTCGCTGCCGTGTGTTCATTTTATTTAAGCCTTTTTCTACCACCCTTCGACAAAAGGCAACAGTTAACGGTCCTTTACGATCGAACCCACCATTGGCGAAAGACAGCATTGCAGAGGAGTGTAACAAAACCAAAAAAAAAAACTCCACCCAACAAAAAAACGTGACCATTCTTTCCATCGAAAAGTTACTAACGACAGCGCAGCGAACAGGCACAGGCCACGTTAGTCATCTGTCGATGTCCTTCCACGGAGTTTAACCTAATTTTTCATCCTTCCACCACGGATATTCATTCATTCAGTTGCCATTTGTGTTTTTTTTTGCTCACTTTCCATCCCGACATGCCAATCTCTGTGAGAATCTTTTCGCGTCCTTTTTTTTCTTTTCCTTTAGACCCCTTGGGGTACGTTCAACTGGTGAGTGTTTAAAGGATTCCAGCTTCGGTTTTTTCTGCCAGCGCTGCATCGTTTATGCTATGAGCTACCCGATCATTGGGTGGTACTCCCATTTTCTGAACATATGTTTTTTTCGTTTCTCTCCATTTTTTGAATTTCCCTTTTTACATCTTTTACATATCTTTTTGGAAAAGTTTCTGATAGGATTATGGGTTGAGCGATGTGTTCGGTGTTGAAATGGAAAATGTAATATGCTGATTCTTGTGATCAATTTTCTTTTTGCTTCATTCCCGGTTCAACAGGATTCATTTGATTTAACAGAGTACATGCATGTTATCAGAAATTCCTTTGATATTAAATTTAATTAAAAATGAATTTTGGTGAACACTTTGTTGCATATAATTTAATTCTGATTTAAAATTATTAGTTCAAAATAAGGTCGTTTATGATTTAAATAAAAGAAACATTAACATTAACACTTCTCCCTTAAATAATGCATTCCGGTCTTTAATTGGAAAGGCTTTAATTAACCTCAAAACAGTCCAGACCCGGAAAATACCAACCAAAACACCGTTACGGGAGGGGAAAGTAAATGTGCAAGTGTAATGTAAAGCAAACTTTACATTAACTCCCCCATCGTTTGATTTGCATTGCTAACTTTATTCCTCTGTTTGGTTTTTGCCCATTTCACTGGTTCCCACAGCCCGGACGAATCAATTTATCTTTCGCACGGTACGAAAATCGATCTAATCCTTACACACGGTTCACTGATTTGGGCCGCGTTCGGGAAAGCAGGAATGAAAATTTCTATGGTCCTGGAAATGGGAACGCAAAAAAAACAAACCTTCACGCGAACCTAACCAATTGGGTGAAATTTTATTAGAAAATAAAAACAAACCTATAAAAGTGTATACACCGGCTGCCGGCCCGGCTGCGTGGTGGTTTCGGTACCGTTTTATGGGGCCAATAAATTTCACTTAAACCGATTTGATTTGACCTGAACCAGAACGAACCGGTCGGTGTTTTGGCCTTCATTAACCGGTCTTCCGTTGCGTACTGTAAGTGAGACAGCGTTGGTACTGGAAGATGACCGAAAAGGAGATTTGGCATCTATCACTCTATCAAATTTTATCATTCAGTGTTGCGGAAGCTCTACCATTTTATCTATAACAATCTGAAACCAATCAATGGAAGACAAGCGAATCAAATAGAGAGAATCATTAGAAAGCATTAAATTAACTTTAAACCCCACTTTTTTAGGTTCATTCTAGGGTTTAAAACAATGTTTTTAGATAAAATATTACATGATGCATCAGAATGCAAATTAAATGAAAAAAAAAAATCGAGCAAACTTCTCAAATGCTTTTATCCACTTCACGAAAAAGAAACACTTCAGCGAATCCAAATATCGGATCCATTAGACGAATATATTCAATGTGTCCTTCAATGCAACCGCATCTAAACAACGACAAAACTGTTGTGTCAAATTTAAATTAAAATCCACACAGGATCAAAGGCAACAGAGAGCTTGGGAGTTATACTAAAAGCTCGTACACCAAACCGCACCCAAATCGGTTTTGTGAAATTGTAACAGTTGCAAAGAAGTAACTTCTCCCGAGGTAACGCTTTAAATGTCAGGAAAAATTAAAACAAACGCTCCGACCCGCCTCGAACCCATTTCAAAGTTCCATTATGTTGTTAAATAACAGTGGCTCATACTAAATCATGCACCACGATGCATGCCGATTGCAACACGCAGCATGCAACAGTCTTACGCGAAGAGAGAGAGTGGAGTTAAGGGTTTCGTGGTATTTCACCCCAGCCCTTTAACCTTGTAGGCCAACAACCACATATCAGCACAGCACAACCAAAGCCACAGGCCACGGGGACCCGGAAATTGTGAAGCGATTGGAAAACGATGTTTGTCAACATGTGAGATTTTTCGCCTTTTCATTCAGCTCCGGTTTCCACCTCGTGTGTAACACATTGCGAGCTTTTACACGCTTCCAGTGACGTAAGCCTGGTTCCAAGGAAACACAAAACAAAAACGTTACCAATCGTTCGCCATCGCCGAAAGGAAACCACACCCGGTATCGGTGGCACTGGCATTGTTTCGGTATTTATAATGGTGTTTAAAGTTCGCTTTGGTGGTTTTGTAGCCGAAGGGAAATCGACGGAAAAATGTTTTATTTCTTCGCAATGGCAGGGCAAACGTATAAAAGCAAATGTGTCGTGTGCCAAGCCTCTTTTCCTGTCATAATACTTGAAGATAATGGCATGAGGAATATGAGTACAATATTTAATAGTTCGCTTGTATGTATAGAAATGTATACGGAACTTGTGTAAATATCTTCTTGAAAAATATCATCAAAATACTGATGGTTGCACTCGTACCGCAATTCATTCCGCTGTTTACATTCCAGTATTCATCAATAACTCGAATTCTGCATTCCGCTTTAATGACGGCTGCAGTCAGAACACGTTTTTATGATGATTGTTGTCAACATGATATTGCCGTGTTGATCAACTATTTACAAAGCACGTATTAAGCGTTACGAAATGTTCAGTGATTGGAAGCATGTTACAATGCTATGTATTAAAATGCATATTTGTTTTAGCATTTCCATCTGAATACTTCAAAGCGCTTAAACTGTACAACCAATTTAATTAAATACCTGCAACAAAAGAGTGACCTTAACTTTATTCCTGGAATCAATAAATTTAACAGGAAGGTGAAACTATTTTAAATTACTTTGTTTTAAAATAATGCCATAAAAACCATTTAAAATTGGTAATAGTAATCTTTTGATTCACGGGTAGTATAAATTTAGGCGTTTTCTATAAATGCTTGATCCTACTGTAATTACTTTAGCCCATGAAAATATGACAGTTGTGATGCGAACAACCATTTCTTATTCTCTGAGTCTGGAACATTAAAGAGTCTAATCATATTTTTGTTTAAAGCATCCATGTGAACCTTCTCCACTCCATTCCAAACGAGAGAGTGTAACGATTTGAACTATGAACATAACTATGAGAATATCTTAGATCATCTCCAGCTACTAACACCTATGATGTTCCATTGCTTGCTACATACACGCTTATCATCAAATAGTTTCCCATCCCAATTAGAAGCAACGATGTGCGATGGTTGATTAAAACTATTTGCCACTTGCAAGTTCATTAGAGATTATCAACGCTTCGCCCATTCCTAAAACAAAGGAACGGAAATGCTAAAACGAGCTATGCTCTGGAAAACATTCCTTAAAGCTCTAACAAACCATAGCAGCTTCAAAGAAGCACCAAGATTTCATAAATTCCATAAACTTTCCTCACAAACGGCGCACAGGTTTAGCGGGTTAGGTAAACAATTTAAACGCTGGTTTACTTTACTAGAAGCACCGGTTGCGTTCCGGTGCTTTCCAACGGTCAGTGTGGATTCGCGGAAGTTCCTCCTGGGCATACCTTCGTTAAATCATGCAGTTCAAAATATTCTAACCCCGCTACGTTACCCGACCGTCGCTCCGTGCGGTTCCGGTGCATGTTCAAAGTTTTTGCTCCCCTAATTAGCATGTCCTCGGGTCTGGTAAGAGCTGTAACAGAAACAGCAAGAAAAAAAAGATGCTCGAACATCCTCGCTGGGTGTGAGAAAATAAGGTAAAGTTTTCTGTATGTTGGGACCCCTTTACTTGTCTGATTTAATTTTCCTCCCGAGAAAGTGTAAAAATAAATTTGGAAAGTGTTTCCGCCTTGTTCCTTCCGGAACAGAAGAAACAGTAGGATAATGTCCGAACTGGCGAACATCTGCAAGAGGTTGTTAATAATAGGTTTACAGTATTTAATGTAATCGTAGGATAAACAACGTCCTTTTTGGGGCAGCTTTAACGAGAAAGAGTACGTCAAACATCAGGTAGTCTGATAGGAATAGGGCCAAAACGGCAACCCAAACAACAACACTACGAGACGAGAGTAATATTTAATAAACAAATTTTCTCGTTCCATCATTTGTGTGTGTGTGTGTCCTCGGTTAGTTGGCTCCATTCAACTCATAGAAGAATAACTTTGCCACTCTTTTTTCCTATGCTTTTTTGCTTCTTCAAACATAATGCCGCCTACTGGCCGTACGTTATGCTCGAATAGAAGAGGAAAGGTTAATCGGAAAGTAGCTGACAGAATAAACTTCCGGCCAGTTCCGTACACTCCACAAAAGTCCACAATGGCACCGAACGGGGAACAAAGTTGCACCCATATTCCCTCGGCACAGAGACCTGGCCCGATTCAACACCACGTCGTCTAAAGCTGAAGAATGAGCGCGCAAAAAAAACAAGTATGGTAACACTAACTTTGAGGGATCATCTCCCCCGGTGGTGTAAAACGGATGGTTCGTTTGCCGGTGCCGTTGGGAGGAAGGCGGATTTTTTTTATCACCATGTTTACATGATTGCAGCCAAATAAGTTTTCCTTCCGAGGGTATGCTTCCGTGAACGATCCGATCCGAACGACAAAAACGGCCGGCGAACGTTTGGAAGGAGACGAAATTTGCTTCCCCGAATGATGTCCGGAAACAATTTGGAGCACTACGACATACGCGTGGCTTGCAGTTTCCCCGCTTACACTGGATGTATGGAGAATAAAGGACTGATAGATAGGAAGAAAATGAAAACAAGAATTGGCAGATTTTGCAACACTCCGTGTGTGTGTCCCTGTGTACCCCCCGAAAGAATCAAAGTCTATCGAACGCACAAGGCTAAGGATAATCATATTATGAAAGATCCTCTCGCTGGTGGATTGCTTTTGGTTAAACGGAGACGTACGATGGACTACCAACATCAACAACAAACAAAAAATCCACACACAAACTTGCCCTATCGATTTATAGTACCCTCGAGAGACGTTTGGTCATCAATTGATGGGGAACTTTTCGATGGTACTCGAGACGCACGGTGACGCTACGCAGACAGGAAGTTGGCAAATTGCGTCGAGAGTCGTTCAGTGTTTGTCTACGAATTCCGGGGGACCAACAAACACGGTCCCAGCACGAGGATGAAGAACCTGCAAAGTGAAGCAACCGTTCTTACAGTTCTTACACTTCTCCAATGTCTACGCACGTCCAGTGACTTTGAATGTCCGTAAATACATGGAAGTCATCATGGCGATCTTCTTGTCCAAATTCTGCACTGCACAGAGACGGAGGACTGCAAGTTAAGCACAACTGGAGTGATTTTTCATCCAATTTCCATGATCATTTTCGCATGCGATGATGGTGTGATGATAGATGATGATATGCCACGATGTGGCTAATTTCCCATCGTTTCTCCTTCGGCGTAGGCGTTGCTGATGAAATCGTGCCGGTCCTACGATGACACCTCATCGATAAAATGAAGCATCCGTGGCATTCTTTTATCCCAACCAAAACACATGCCATCGACAGCTTTTGCCTTCAACCATCCATCCGGAACCTTCGGAACGATACGACTCGTTTGCAATGATTTTCCCTTCGCCGGAAAAGCTCTTGCACGGCTTGTACCTTCGCTGATAGAACGATAGCATGAGGGGCCACCTATTTGACGCCTACGACTACCAACCCGTCAATTAATCGTCCCTTTTTTTGGGGGTTGGTACCCCGGTACATGCTTGGGAGGCAGGAAATTGTGTAAAAGAACGATGATGAGGCCGATATGGTTGCAATTAATTGACTTTGGGGCCCCTTTCACGGTGTTGAAAGGTCCGGTGATGCGAAAGCATCTGTCGGGCCCCGGTCGGCATCATGTGTGTGATAAATGTGATTCAATTAGCGTTCGAGGGGAACGCACCAGAAGGAAAACCGGAATCATAACAACCCTCTGAAGGCGGCTGACACGCATAACATATTTGATATTTATTCGATTGGAGCATTTATGTAAGTGAATCTTTCTAATGGAGCATGCTTCATCGCCATTCATGTACTGAATTGAAGAGGCGTTTTTTTTTGGGGTTCGCGTGATGAATGCTTGCTGAAGTATCATCATCTTGGCGTATATCACCGCCACTGGTTATGGCGAAATAATAGGAAAGCGATATTTCTTTCCCTTAGCACTGCAGAATGTTGTTTCATCCAAGAACATCAATTTGGATAGGAAATATCACGCAAGGGCATTAATTAAGGATTTCTATTCAACATTTACTACACACATTAATTGGGTTTCTTTTGTTTGATATCTTATCAGGATTATATTAATCATTTTAAACATATTGGCTTTGAAAGTTCATGTTAAAATTGAAATTCCACATCATGCAGCCTTTTTGATGTGCAGATTGCATACTTTGAGGCTGATATGTTAATGATTCCAGTGAAATATGGAATCTCTTTATGAAATGCTTGTCTTACATGGCATTTATTCGTTCTGATCTTGTTTGTATTCCTCTGTGGTCCAATCATTCTGTTACTAGCATTAACAGAGCAAAAATGTGCTATCACTATTTCCCAGAAAATATGAATACAATACTCCCAGATCAACCTGACAGCCTACCGTAACAGTGCTTTAAAAATATTTATGAACATGTCACCTATAGCAATAAGTCCAACAAAGACATTTCGATACATTCGAGATTTAACATACGCTTCAAGCAGATGCTGCGATGCTCTATTGCTACACAAAGCACCGCAGACACACATTTGCTTAAAGCTTCCCAACTCCCAGTGATCGGAAAACAAACCCAACCCTTTCGATCTTAGCACCCGCAGCTTTCATCCACAAACCATCGGAAAATCAATTCCACGTCAAATCCTTGTCAAATCACCGATTTCCGCTCTGATCTGTCAACCGTTGTCTTCGGCAACGGTACCATCTTCGGTCTGTCAATATTGCTGTAATAAAATTCAGTATTTTTATTTCACTCCCCCATCCCAAACCTCCGTCTTTTATTTCTTGTGAGCCACTCTTTTCATTTTCTTCGTTGGTGAAGAAGCCACATACTCCGGCACGGTATTTTTATTCTTGTTGGGTGTTTTCGTACGTGTAGCTTCTCGCATCCGGTTACGCCTAAAAGTCGGGAAGTTTATTTTCACGAGTATTTATTTTGCGGCATTCGCTCGTCTCCCGTGCAAATCTCTGCACGACACAAGACAAACGATATCGCTCCCGTGAATCGTCTCTTGGGTAGGCGGAAAAGCCAATACCGAAGCATCGATGGCACTCGACTCGCGGATAAATGGGCACGAGGGGTTCAATGTAAACTTGGAATTGCATACAACCAGGCGCTTCTTGTTTGCCGTCCCCTGTACCCCGGTGGAATGATAACTTCTACAACCATAAGCACCTTGTCGGAAGTGGCTTACGCCGGATGGGGAAATTAATACCGTTCCCCACAACCAACGCTGCGCTAGCAGCTCCATAATCGAGAAACAAATAAATGAACCTTACCAATGCCTAACCGCCAACGCAACCTCAGCCTATTGACAGTCAACAGCAACGGAAGTAGCGAAGCAAGCAAAATCCTTTTTTTAAGCACTTGTGGCAACATTTCACAATATTACGCAGGATTTCACTGCCATTCTCGTAGGCGATTACTCTACACCGCATTTCCAGAGTAAGCATTTTAACGTCTCGCTTTCAGCAACTACCGCAAGCCGATAATTTACCGAACCAACAGATTATACAGCGCCTGCACTTACAGTCACAGCGCCTGCTAGCTGTAGAAGGCTTTGTTCCAAATCATAAGTGCAATTAATTGCAGAGCACTTCTACAGCCTCAATGCCGCGAGCCAAGATTGATCGGTACGATAGTGGATGATTAGAAGCAGCAAAATCAATTTCACAAAACCTCATTTGGCCTTAATTGAATCGACGAATCAATTGCATACACAACTGTGGCAAAAAGTCACACCATCCCTTCAGTGGGGGTGTCACGGGTTAGTCGCGCACCCACGGGCCACAGAAGGGCGTGATAAAATCAACGTGTATCGACTAATTATTTGTTGCAAATGAAGTTTGTCAAATGCGTCCTGGGAGCGGGCTGACTGCGGTATCGGATCATAAGGCATAGCAATTATGCAACGAATGAAGGTCGGTCCGGTTTCGTGGTCGAGTGAAGGGTCTGGAAACCGGAAACGTGTTGATAAATGTAATAATAATAGTATCGATGGTAACGAGTATCCGATCAGGTGCTGCAGTAACGTGACAACCCATGCCCGTCACGTTGTGCAGAGTTGACATTATAAAGTAAAGCCCATTAGTTTTAAAACGTGCTTATTGTCATACAAAATTGTTTGCTGTTTTGATGGCGCTTGTAATCACAATCATTCATTCAGAGGTCAAAACAAAGCAAATACATCATTGTTGAATAAATCGCCTTAATGTATGCAATATGCATTACAAAGCATTCTCTATTGCCAGTCCATCGCTTACAGAGTTTTAAAGTTTGAAAATACGTATTATTTTCTAATATCAAAGTCCTTTGATTAATTCTCATTAGGTCATTTATGGCTGATTCCCTAAAAACTCTTCTTAAATCCTTTCATACATCCTTTCCCCTGAATTACTACTTAAAATTCACAAACTTGATCGCAACGAAACCAAAGAACAGTGAACAAAAGAATGAAACCATTAATTCTGAATTCTCAATTTTAAAGTGTACAAACACGTATTAATTTCCAATATTCAAAATGGCTTGAATAATTCCAGGGAACAGTAACCGTGTTGTGGATTAGTGTTTTATTATTCCATATTACACAGTGAAAAAACACGCATTATTTTCCAATATTCAAAGTACCTTAAGTATATCTAGCAAAAAGGGGTATAATTATTATTGAAATTAAGATCTCATAAGGTCGTTTAGGTCGATTCTCTTACAGCGATCCCCCGAAACCTTTCCACACATTACTACTAACTAAAATTCTTCAAACTTTATCACTACAAAACCACCTTCTTCCGAAACTGCCGAAAATACCACCGGACCACAAATACCCGCATCGTCTAACCGATAAAGGATCCCCGTCAGGGACAGCAGTGAACCTAATACCTGCCACTCATTCATTATTCAAATCAAACCGCGGTTTGATCTAGCCAACCACTTCCAAGCCACAGCGATGGAAGAAAAGCGATACAACGCGCAAAATACACTACCATGTGAGATGAAGCACCTTCCAAACGGTGCTGTCTCACCGGTGTAAGGGAATGTTTGAGCTACGAGCCATCACCCGGTATCATCGAAAATCTGATCATGATTATTCAGATGAATGCAAATTAGTTTCACGGTTGTTTGTAACGCACTTTATGCGGTTGGATCGGAATGCGAAATGGCTACGATTAGCTTACCTGGCGGTACGGTTCGTGATTGCCGCGAAGGTTGTCTTTTTGGAACAATCCATCCCAGAATGTGTTGCTGGGATGCAATATTTGGAGTTTGTGTTTTTTATTGGTGGATTTGAAAAGCACCTTAGCTAAACTAATTACCGTCGACTACTACCTTATAGTTCCCGTAGTTTCCACGGGCGTTACACGCATCAGTTGGAAGTCTAGGATGCACCTTTGCACGATGACTCTAAAGTCTTGCTCGGAGGTTTGAGTGATAAAATGATACTTCATTCAGTACTCCTTGTACCTCTTTCTAAAGTACGCCGTGCAAAATCCAAAAACCCTGGCAAACATCAGCGACCAAGTCTGTAATGGATGGAAGCGTACCGGAGGATACCCATCCATCTCAATCGTGTACGCCTGGTCGGAACCGCTCTTCGATCAAATTAATTTCAATTAATGGCAATTTGTTACAACCGGAGCGAAACGGAAGCTCGCAGCTTCCTTTCGCAATTTACACACCGAAACCTACCTCAACACCAATCAGCTTGAGCAAGTCACATTTCGGGATAAACCTGCAGCTCACCGGGTCAGGCCGTGCAGTATCTCCGGAGGCATAGAATAGATCATTAGTGGGGAAACGATACAGCCGCAACTGACTGATGCACTTTGTGTGATTAGTGTTCTACCACCTACACGGCACAAGAAGCCGTGTGACAGAAGATCCTTACCAGCAGTAGCAGCGCCGATATGCTATTTACCGGTGATTACCTACTCCAATCAGTGTCGTCATGTAGGGTACGTTTAAAACCCAAACTCGGCAGGGTAGAAAATTGTACCATCCAGGGAAAAACGAGATGGCGGGAATCCATGAGCGATTCGTGGGAAAAAGACGATGGAAAGGGTGCTTTGTGTGAAGTTAAGGTTTCACGGTACATTAGCGCCACCGCAGCGATTCCCCTGTTGGGACGGTAATTCAGTTGGGCGGAAGCGAACCAATTTTGCGTACGGCACATTGAGCGTACTTTAAGCTTCGGCCCACGGCTATGAATTAGGCGATAAATGTGAGCATCATCCTGTCGGAGCTAATATTGATTAATACGCCGATGGACCGAAAGAGTGAACGAGATCCGGTGAACCGGTAAAAGTGTAAAAATTCGAATCCATTAGCCCAATCAACAATTCAACAGGCTGTTGGAACAAGGTTTGCGGGTGGGGGAGATGAACGATTTGTTTACACTTCAAAAATTAGCTACTAAGCACTCCGCAATTTAGCGAGTTATAATATGCCAATTTCATAATGAGAAAAGAGGATTTTTACCACGAAAAATAAAACATACAATTTTAAACTAGAAATAAGTTTTGATGTAATTAAAAAGTTAATTAGAGCACCACTGGGGCGGGACACAAAAAAATCCCCCCTAACACGGGAGGACTATGCAAACAGCTCAAATTAACAAATCGTTTCCTTTGGCTCGTATATTTTAAAAGAATCCCAAATAAACAGTCTGGACGGGAAATGATAATAATAGAATGAGAAATGTCCTCCTTTCCCGTGCGGCGACCAGCTGCAGCTCGTTATCGCTGATGACGGTTTTGCATTCCCGGGTATTAACAGAGAGCATTATCCTTCAACCAGCCCGAAAACTTTTGCTCCTTTACACTCCAAACGAACCTAGACGAGGGCAGTGGAATATGTGCGCGAAACGGTATCAATCATAAAATCTTTTTCGTCTGCAAAGAAATGTGACGTTTCATTAATTGTTTCTATTTTTGTACAGTAATTACTCAGGAAAATAAAAATCTCGTTGAGGTTCGTCTCTTGCATCCCAAAAACAGTTATTTCCAGTTTTGTGTACAAGAAACATTAAAAGCTAGCTTTAATTGTTGTAGCTTTTTTATTTAAAATAAAAAGGAAAAACCTCCATTACAAATCATCCAAACATAAACCGCAAATAAAACCTACCTGTTTTTTTGCGTATCTCTAGAAGTAAAACAAACCATCCACAAATTAATGCGTTCGGTTGGATTTTGTTTTCACCCTTGTCTACATTCCACCGGTAGAAAGTAAAGTCCATTACACGTTGAAACAGCAAACATGCACCCTAAAAAGGAAGCGCATACCGGGCACGGGCTTCTATCAACACAACGCCCAGCACGGTGCGACATCGTACCAGCGAAAAGTGATATAATTTCTAGACCATCAGCTCCGGCGTACTGCCGGAAAATGGGACGGCGGATGGCACGGTATGACATACTAAAGTTTGCACTTTATTCGCGAACCCACACTACTCACATCTCGCCCCGGCAATGGTGTTGCAATTCGTCGAACAGCAGCGAATGGGTTGAAAGATCGTAATACACATAAAAAAACGGAGTTGAGTAACCGGAGAAAGCGGTGCATCGACACAGAACAGAAACAGAAGCCGAAAGAAACGGAACACACCGCTTCATCATCGGATTGTTCTTTTGATACTCTCCAGGTTTGAAAAGGTACAAACTGCAGTAAAAAAGGGGACATTCCACAAGTGTGTCCATGGTGGTGCTGCCGCCATTTTACGCCCAGCGCATGAGGTGAAATTTATTAGAGCTGTGATTTTAACACCTGAAAATAGCGTCCAGCGGGAAAGCGAAGCACAAACCACAGCATAGGGGGTTTTCCTGCCGGGAAAGATAGGGTACGGTTTCTTTTTAAATACATTTACTGGGTAATTCATGAGTGCCGAGTATTGGTTTACTTTCCTTTCGGTCGTATAAAGCGCAACATAGTGGGAAAGAAAACATAGGGAACTTTAGCTATTTAATTGGTTGAGTTTTAGTGCGGGAATGTAACGAGTTTTTTCCCCGAGAACTGGAGAGATTTAATGGTTTGCAGTATTAGAGCAATTTGTGGTGTGAAATGCAATTTCTATTCACTTTTACTTTAAAAATACAAAAACTGTTTGTATTTTCCCGAAAGATGGCGCAATTGGATGGCGTCGTTAGAGATTAGTAGCTCTGAAACGTCTGAAACGTTGGTTTTTTTAAATGTACACAGTTTTCTTCATTTTTAATGCATTTTATGTTATTTAAAGGTGAAAGTCCATCGAAATTCCAATGAGTTAACTTATTACAAACAAGTAACAAGATAATCGTTCAAGGATTATAATCTTCATCAATCTAGCTACATCCCTTAAAACTCATTGCCACAAATTTACCAAACAAGCTACGTTCGTAATCGAAAACTTTTCCTTCCAAATAAAAATACCCCAAACAACACTACCCAGACGCTTACACGCACTCATTTGCAGTCACGTCAAAACGTAAAAAACTATACATGGTACCGTATGTCACTCCGTCGTTCGCTGTCAATGAAAGGATACAACTTTGTCCTGTTCCGTTCACCACCGACACCCGCAAAGTGTGTAACAATTTAAGGCAGAAACTAATTTTCATTCTCAACCCTTCCCCGGGGTTTCGTCCCTGATGTGCGCATCCATGGGCAGGGTCGAGAATTAGCACATTAATGAAATTTTGGCCAAAATAAATTTAGTTCCCCGAGGTTTTGACGCAACTGGTTATGAGGTGGTGTAGAGTTTGTTTTTTTCTTCTATTTCTCCAATCCCCTACAGTCGGGGGTGACTGACTACTCCAAAAATCAGGACCATCCCTTATCACTAACCTGGCTCTCATTCACTAGTCGCTCGCATGCTGTTGTGTAAAACTTTTCCCGCCGAGAAGAGATGGATTCCGGGAACATGTTTTTTTTTCGTTTTTGGTTGGGAGATCCTTACGCGAACATTTCCATGTGTGTGTGTTTGGGTTCATAGCAAGAGAGCATAAGTTATTCCATCTGCGTTCATTACGAGCACTTCCGGCACTTGCTGCAACTCAGCCACTACCAATCCATCCATCGTCAGTCTGGTGGTTTTTGGTGTGGAGAATGTAACAGACCTCAAATAGTTTGATGATGGAAAGTTCAGCATGTCTCCCGTGTCGGTACCACTGTTGCAAAGACGACTGTTACATATTCGTCTTCCTCATCCAGAACGACCTGCGTTCGGAGTTTCTTTCAAGTTGCGCTTTTCTTTACGATGGTCAATTTTAGTTCCGGAGAACTGTGTACAAACTTGTTGCGGTAGTACATGTACGGAAATGAATAGGCCTGTAACGTAACGTAATCTTTCTCAAAAGATTCAATGTTCTTGGAAAGGGAAAACAAAGTTGAATTGAGTTATTTTAATCATTGAAGTTATGCAATTGTCGGTGAAGTTTGCTGCAGGTACAGGAAAGGAAATGGATGCTTCTTGACAAGTTTTGCATGCATACAGGGCTAATAATGGAACTGGAACAACACAGAACAACAACTTTCATCGTAATGGGCGGAACAAATGTACATCCGTACCTTCAGCAAGTGTACGCTGTTCGATTCTTTACGTCAAACCGAAAGTCTCTGCTCCAGCAAGATCCTACTGACGGATCGACGGAATTTATGACGCACAAGTTTGATTTATGAATATATGTGCTTTCCGTGCAGCAGCAAAATAACTAAACTACAAACGGTACCCATTAAAAAACTCACCGTAAGAACCTCACTAGCCGCACCGGATTTGGTACATTTAACTTTTACTCCCACATTCCTAATTTTGCTACACTTTTGCTTATTAATATTTCTTCTCGTACGGCATGCTCACAAACCCAACCACAACTTCCAAAATGGAATCGACCCGTAGAATGGTTTTCGCGTGATCAAACGATTCTTTTTCTGTCCATCCCTTTGCACACCTTTCCACACAGTGGGAAGCTATTCGCCAAAAAGTACATTTTAACGAGCCCGATATCATGTTTTTCTTTTGGATTTCGGAATAACAAACTTCTGCCTAAGATACGCCCATACTCATCGGCACGGGTAATGATTGGGAAATTCATGTTCGTGGCTTAAGCTGGCGCTTAGGGTGGTGCGTAGCGAACGAAAACAAAACTTAAGACACCGGTGCGATCGACCGGTCGCTGTTTGTGCGTTTCATGAATTCCTAATCAAATGCCCCACCCAAGAATGCCTCACGGCACCCCGGAGAAACGTCTGAAGCGAGGTGAATGAATCGTAAGATGTCATTTGGTTTGTTAAACAACAAGTGGCATTTACTACACCCGACATCCTCTGGGTCTTTGGAAACGCCTCGCATAAAGTTGTTGGCAGTCAGGAAAGTTTTAAAGGGATTTGCAGTTTGCGTTCAACTTCTTACCAACGTCACCAAGCTATCTACGATGCAACAAATACGCAGAAGTCAAGAATTCTATAAGCAAGCTTGTGTTACTCCCCTGAGAATAGTATGTCTAAGTACCAGCGTATTAGATAATTTTATTTAATGAATCATTACGACATGAATAACAGCTGTAAACTGTCCACATTAAAGCACCCTAATCTACCACTCACATCCACAAACACACACAGGTCATTTGCCTTTCTGTCTTGTAACCGAAATAGCTACAACTACTTAACGTCTCTCATCCTCACCGTACGGGACGGTCTGTCGCAGCTTAAACCCGAGCATAAAACAGAAAGCTCCGAATTAGTCACGATTAGTCAGTATTTACCATCACCAACCCTTCGGGGACGCGTTCGGCAGGAATGTCCTCCTTCACCCAGAACAACAAAACAACACCTCCCCATCACCCAAAAAGCAAGCGGAGCAATGCGAACATCGAACGCTGCACGTTTTGTTTCCGACCAATCCGACCAAATCTCCCCGGCTCGGACAAGCCCAATGGACTGTTAACGACCGGGTTTAAGCTTTCTGTCAGCTTTGCGGTGGGAAACTATCGTTGTTCCACTAACAAAAAAAAAAGATTGCGAAAAACGATTCCCTCTTCCGGGAAAATGTAGCCGATTTGCACCGGGATTCGGTCCGGTATGCCTTTGGTGTGTCTTTGCGGTCAGATAGCAAATAGTCCTTGATCTCTATCCCGGGAGAGGCATTATCATGCTTGGGAGAGCGAGGATACTGAAAGAACCATGCATAGGCCGTGGTGATGCAGATCCTGGATAGGAGTAAAGCAAAAATATCTTCGCTGTCGTTTTACGAGAAATTGACGTTACACATAACGTCGGTTATTCCCATGTTTCCCGCGTGTTATCCCATGCTCGTACAATGTAGTTACGGTGTGCTTTCGAGTTGACTGGGTCAAAAACCACCCCGTACAACCCACATGAAACGAAAATTTCACCACGCGTACTACGGTGAGCGGCTGCTCTTTCGGGAGTCGCCGGACCAGGTAAGTGCATAATACATTTCTATATCTCGTAATCTCGTACGGATTACGGCACTCGCCACAGCGGTCCCGGTACACGAGGCGTGGCAGATTAAAACCTTGTTCTCGATGGGATTTACGTCCGGCATGCTATCGAAGATCAGAACAGCTAAACGCCGGCCCAAGGTGTGTTACTTTGTGCGCTTTCCAGCTCGGTGTTAAAAAGGAGCATCGATTCTTTAATATCCTACCGTAACGGATACGTTTTGAGGTTCCGAATAACGCGATAACTAGCGAAGATGACTTCAAAACTTCATAAATCGAAAAATAAATTATCTAGGAGAATCTGCTCGAGATGTAACACAAATAGCATACATTTGGGCGACATTTTAAATTGAGAACCCAAATGTATGCAATTTGCATGACAGCAAAGTAATGAGAGTTTTAAAAAATGCCAAAAATATCGTCATTGAAAGCTAATTAGTTATCTTCAAGAAAACTTCATCAATTTTGTTCCATTTTGAACATTTAGTATTGTGGATGAACAACTCGAAGCTTTTGGTAGAACACAATAATTAATTTATTTGTAATCTCCCCCATTTCCGTACGTGGGTTAATGGGTTAATCGGAATTTAATCCGAAGCACAAGCAAGCAACACGATGAAAGTGAAAGCAAGATGAGCTGTACCGTACTCGAGCCCGCCGGGGCTGTCGTTGTCAAACATGTGACTTTCCTCACGCAACCGAAGCGCTAATATGACGCACAACAACACGCCGCTCAGTGCCAGTCTGCACACACGTGTGTGTGTGGGGGGGGGGGGGGGTTTGTATAGAAATGTGAATGTTATCAAACATTCGGTGTGCAAGATGGTAATTCTATGGTCGGGGGAAAATGCCAACAGATGCCACACATGGCTCAAGGTTCACAGTGAAAATTAATACAGAATTAATTAATTATTATTGTTGCGGGCCGGTGCTTTCATCTGTATGTCACACCGTTCCGAGTGCTTTGAGTAAAAGTGTTGCTTGTAGCAGTTGAGGATAAGTGTCTTGTGGTGCGATTTTTATCCATTACTAACGATATGAGGCGCTGCTAATCACGTCGGTAGTGAACATCATCAATCAAGCTTAGCTTAGCGTTGTCAAGAGTTGTTTTATCTGTCTAAGACTGTAATAAATGTGACGTGTTGTTTAAGTAAAAAATCAATGAAACGCCGCTGCACTCATATGGGTTTTATTTATTTTGTTTTGTTGTTTTGAGCAGTGTATCCCATAACAATACATGTAAATAGGGGACACTAAACCAAAACCGCCTGAATGTATGCAATTATTGATTTACTGATAATCTACTAGCAGATGTCAAGTATCATACAGATGTAACTTTAAGTATTTTATTGCATACTTTCAGGTGCTCTGTATAAGGACATCAAACTATTAGCGATTCGTCCGTCACTTGTACTAATAAATACAGACACGTCAGCTAAAATTACAACTTCATGCATATTTCCGCATATTGTTCTAGCAAGAAGTTTACAGTACATCGCTGCTATCAAATGTGTTTTGTTTTTTTTTGTTTTATTATTTTAAGCTGTTGCAATTGGTTGCTGTACAATACATGTCGAGCTATTAACGAAAGCAAAATCGCATGAATGTATGCCAAATATGATATTTTTATATTCAAAAATCACTTATTGATTCAAGGTAGTCAACTAAAATAACCAATCTTCATTCTTATTTTATCTTTCATTATTGAATTCAGTATTGCAGAAACCACTTGAATGTCCGTTTTTTTCTCAACACATCTCTACCGGTACGACAAAACAAAGGACATTAATTTTCACCCAATTACCGACAAAATGTGGCATATTATGATTAAGTGCTGCGGGTAGCAATTTTGCACTGGCAACACTTTGCAACTTGATATCTTTATGAGCACGGGATTTTACGAGCCGAATCCTCACCCCTTATTACGTGTTTCTCAAGGCCTGAAGGGCCCGTTTTGGGCAGGGTGCGAACTAAATCCGATCGGTCGTGCATTCTTGCGCGATGGGGATGGAAAGGAAAGCAAAAAAAAATCGCCTTGTCACAACATATGTCGACGTGATTGAGAGGAATGTTCCCGGGAGAGTGTAGCATGATGATTTACATCCTTCAAAAACCCCCACACCGCAGACATCTTCCGTGGTGTGGTCAGAAAGCGTAACACGGCTGACCATTACATCTTGGGGGAGGGAAACTCTAAGAAAATGTTTCGAGTCGGAGGTGTCGTTTTGTGATAGCTTAGGGTGATTTATTTTAATTTGATGATATTACGATCATCATAAACGTTTTGTGCCATGTGTTACAAGGGTTTTTTCGTTTCAAAACATGGTCTTTGGTGTTGTAGCGTTGCGGTAAATACTTCGAGTTAAAGTTACAGAATGGAAAGCAAAAGGAGCTTTAAGACGCCATAATATGGTATGTAACAAATCAATGTTTATTCTTGTAATAGTATAAAGAATAAACAAATTTTAATCACATTCCAATCTAACTCACTCAAAAATATGTTTCTTTACCCCATTTTTGAAAACCTCTATAACCCTTACATATTCCCACGGGGATGAAAACAACCCCCCCGAACCATTCAATCATGCAAAAATGACATGTCACATTTAACCGAAAGATGTTGTCGCTCAAAACGAAAGAAAAAGAAAGGATCAATCGTTATAAATCCGATGATAAATCCAATTATTTGTCCTACGAAGCCTGTAAGGTTCGTTCCTTCTTTTTGTTGTCGACGAGAGGTTGAAAAAATTTCGGAAGCCAACCAATGTAGAAGGGATATTGGAAAAGGAAGGGCACACTTGTAAACAACTGCGATTAGTCCTTTTCTGAGTAGTCGATTGAGTATTTGGGGTTTTGCATTTGGCTATCCCTTGGCCAGATTGAGTTTGCATGCCACGAAACCCGTACCGGTAATGATCAAATATTTAAAAGAACGACCGAAATGAAGGGAAAGTAGACCACTGAACCATTCTTGAAATTTGAATCTGACAATTTTTTCATAAAAGATTCTTTTAATATAACCTTGCCCGTGAGTGTGTTTTGAGAGCATTAGATCACTTTGGTACATACATAAATCCAATTTCATGCGCATAAAATAAAACCCATAAGTGGCGCTCCTTCGCGAAGATTACTCCAGAAAACAATATTTTTATGTCTAATCTCGACCCCTAATGAAGAATAAACTTTAACTAATAATCATTTCTCACCCAAACAGTGCGCGGAGCAAAGCTTTGCAAATTAGGATTTATAGTATGGATTATGAAAATGAGAAAACTTTACACCTTAAACCATTGACCATTGTCCAATTTGGTAGCGTGCAAGAGAAGCAAAGCGTCGGAAGGTAGTACTCAAAATGGAACCTCCTGTCCTTGTGGTAACGCGATGGAATTTCCTTTGGCATCACGTTCACATACCGATGTGAAGCATCTCAAAAATTCCATTCTCTACCAAGAAAAGCACAGCCCACCTCGAAGAAGCAACCTCAGTAAGTAACTGAATTAGGTTGAATCTTTTTGGGTTGCTCACCAGCAACAACGAAAAAAAGGTTTAAGGTTTTACGTTGCCTCTTCCCAAAGGGAGCCCGGGGTGGAATATTTACCGAACGGACATTGGCAAATTGTTTCCGGATGCCAGATGCCATGGGTGAAGTGATTCAGCATCATTATTTGCAATAAAATTAATGAGCCCCCGTAAAGGTGAGGGAATTACTTGAAGCATCAGGACATAAAAGGCCGTCTCCAAGTGAAGGGGTTTTTTTGGAAAATCGGTTCCTCAAATTCCTTGGGAAACCTTTTCCCGGTGACCAAACTCAACTCGCTACTAATAAACTCTGCCCGTTGATGTTTGATTAACCTTCGACAGCTGAGTAACCGGTTTGTGCCGCTCTTTTGGGAGCTCTTTTTGCACCTTGTCGGGATGGTCCCATGCCGGGGAAAAGTTTCAAGCAACAAACACAGCACCGCGCTGGAAAATGGTTGTACTATATTTTGCATTTACTTAGCGGTTACTTTGGGCAAATCTTTTCGGGCGGCACGCTTGTCGTCAACGCCTGCAGGGAAACCTCAAGAAAATGAATAAAAAAAAGAAGCTAGAACCTTTTTTACGCGTGGCAAAGTATGGGAAAACGATTTTCTGCCTTGATTGAAAAGTATGAGCGGATCGTGTGCCTTTTTTTAATGAAGCTTTTTGATAACTTTAATTAATTAAGGTTTCGCGTGGAAATCATCCCTCGGCCGATGCTATAAAAATTATAGCATTTTCCGCAAGTTTTATTAATTAGCTTAAAACGATTTGGTTTAAAAGCTTTTGGTTTTCAATGTTTTGACCTTTTCTTTACAAAGAAAGGAAATATTAATCTCAAAAATATAAGATTAGAATTTTTTTAAGCGACTATGAATATTTCATAACTTTAGTACATTTGAATTTCCTCTCAGTCTTTTGTCGCATGTTGTTTTGTGAACTTCACTACACTGTTTTGTTTACTCTCCCCTTCCTAGACTTCCCTTTCCCCGAAAATAAACAAAGATTTGCTCAGTGATACGTTCGCTTTGTTGGTTTTTACTGTTTAACTTCCCAATTTAGGGCAGTTCGATTATGGCCACACAGCAACAGAAAACTTGCTGGGACTTATGTAAAAACGGAAAAAAGAAAACTCTCGGTACTGTTGACACCCGTTCGGTACCACAGCAAAAGATCAACATTGGACTGTAGCAGCTCGAACGTAAACGCTAGCTTACATTTCCCGCCAGTGTTTACTAACGCGGGCATTTTTCGTACACCTGCTGCAAAGTTTGGCTCTCTAGCGGCCATTCCGATGCTTCCTTTCCAGCTAACTTAAGCTGTAAAATTTACTCACCTATATCGATACTTTCCCGCAATCAAAATACATTCGACAAATGTTCACTGGCATCAATATTTTACCTAGCGATTCGTTTACATTCCCTTTTTCCTTCCTTTTAACTCGATCGCGGAAAAGTTCAATCAAGAAATAATCGTTCTCTGGTTGCTTTTTTTTTCGTATGAATCCTACGTGTACAAATTCTTCATCGCTTGGTTCGAAGTTTGCCAACCATTCAAAGCGAAAGCAAATAAACCTTGAAAAATCGCATCGTGTAATACAAGGCGGTTAAAGAAGCTTCCGAAGCATGTCGCTTTCGGTGCGATTTTCTTTAAAATAAATTTAGCCCCAGGAACACGGCAAGGAAAGTTGCTCGATTGGTGAAAGACAAATACCAGTTTAATGAAATTGAATTTCAATTTTTCTCCTGCCGGGAAGCGAATGCTTTAAGAAAACGTTAGGAAGCGTATCGATTAAATGAATTCACCGAGAGGTAGAGAATTCAGAACAGCGCTTGTGATGGAGATTCATTGGGATGTGATTTTTTTTAAAGAATTTATTAAGAAAAAATATAGAAACAAATGTACCACATAATAAATTGGTTAAATCCAACGATGTGAATAACTTCAAACATCGAAAATCGAATGATAAAAGGTAAAATGCCATCAACAAAAATGTCCAAGACGAATCGGTCCTAATCTCCGTCCCTTTGGCATCAATATTCAGGTGCTGCCAGTAGCATAATAAGCGTAAGGTCTATATCTTCCATCGAACAGGTACCTTTTTTTTTAAATAGGTCTTTTTAAACATGCGACCACCACAAACACACCCGCCCAACACTCGACGACAACGATACCGAGTGAATGGTTTGCTTTTTTCCAGTCGGATGATTTTCCTTCGCCCAAGGTAAGGCTGGCATAAAGCTGACGACCACCACTCCCTTCGGCGTGGGGCTCATAAACGCATGAGAGACAGAGATCCATCACAAGCCGGTGAGTGGAAAACTTTGCGTGGGAAAATCAATTGCACGTTAAATATGGGCCTAAAGATGTTGAAACCATGGAAGGAAAATTATTCGATATGTGCGGCACATTCTGGTGGCTTACTGATAGAAATTTTAGAAAGGGAGGGAAAGCATTTAACTTTTGCTGTCAAAATGAACGATTACAATCGAACTCATGCAAAGGATCAATGGTGTGTGTTTACTCTATTAAAATGCAAAATAATTAAGGAAAGGAAAACACAACAGAATCACCCGAGAGTATATCAATATAGCCAAAGCACAAAGTAATAAATTCAACAACAAAAAATCCCTTTGTGGAGGGAACTTGAACTTCCATTTCAAGTTCAAGTAAACATGAAATGCTCGAATGAATTTTGATATTAAAAGTCAAAAAACCCACAATCACGGTCAGAAATGGATCGTATTTATTAAAATTCAGCCAATCACAGTTGTGGTGGAATTCAAGAGCGCTAATGGATATAGCAGGAAGCAATAAACATTTTTTATTCGTTGTACTTTTTAAGCTTTGATCTATTATCTCTTTCATTTTGTATATTCTGTAAAGAGCAGAAGGTTACACCTTTATCACGTTATATTATTGAATTATGTTGGCAAATCTGTCAAGTTTTTCGTTAAAAATACAGATATGAAACCACTTCTCTTATTTTAAATCAACGTTGAAATGTTTTTCAATTCTATTTTAATATATTCTCACATAATTTACGTCACACAATTCTCCCTTTAATTCCTACCATGAGAACAAAAAAACCCGAAAAAATTACTACCACACTACATTTGTCAAGATTAATGCAGGGAAAGCACAGTAAAGTGCGTCATGTGCAAATCCGAAACAAACAAATGCTTATGTTTAAAGACTTTAGAATAACTTTAGCGAATCGATCATAATTACACGCCTTATGACACACCATCAATAAAAACGGGATTTTTTTACATTTTTTTAAGCACCTGACAAGGAAGCTGATGGTGATGTCTTCCTTTTCCATCCAGTCGAGGGAATCACACTCGCGTACCGATCAATAATTGATGCGTCTTTCAAAGCCATCGGGAAGGTTAATAAATGACAGCAACCGAAAGCAACACAGTAAAACCATGCCCGGATAGAGAAAACAAAACGCTCCACACAATAAAAATCCTCACCAGACAGGTGACCGAATCCGTCTGGCTTTGATCATGATTTTATTGCCGACCTATCGATCCCAGAGGCTGTGGCATTTTTTCGTACACGGCCAATAAGTCAAAATTAAAGAAAAAAAAACACTCACAAACAAACAAAACACATTGGATTACAAACCTGTTCGAATGTTTGGCGAGTCCAAGAAACGTGGCGGCCGCCGGTACTGAAGCACAGCACGAAGACACTACTACTACGCACCTGCACACCTGCACCTGTTTCTACACGCACCACACAGTCACTAAGGGCGATAGTGAAGGGTAGTTTTCGCACAATTCCACTGGACCACTATTTTCGCTACAACCGACACAAATGTTTCCGTCAGATAGTTGCACTCGGTTGCTTTGTTTTTCGAAATATTAATTACTTTCGTAGAGAAAACTAGGAGAAATAAATTTTTAACTTTTGCACCAAGTGAAACGAACGCACCCACCACTATATTCCTTCCCTACAAACGCACACTCAGTAGGCGGTTTTGTAAGTGAATTCGGTTCGTTTGTTTCTTGCTTTATAGACCTGTCAAAAAGGGTAAACAATTATTTTCCGATCCATTCCTCAACCCAGTCGGATAAACTTTCATTCTTTGTGCCTTGTAGTTTTCTTTTTTTTACCTCAAAGTAACAATCATTAAGTAGAAACATTATTTTTAATTTGTTTTACAAAAAAAAAGTTAAAAATAAGGGTAAACTACATCGTACAATCGCCGAGCAGTATGATAATGCAACTGAAAAAACAAAACTAAAACCCTGCTAAATGCCATCGGAAGCATATCACGTGCTTTTGCTATTCTTTTTTAGTTATGTACATTTTTCCCACATTTTACTATTTCTTTCCACGACCCGAAACTGACCGCAGGTTCGTGGTTTCATTTTCTAACCGTTTGTGTTTTTCTTTTTTCTTTTGTTTTTATGTGTATGTGCATATTTCTAGCGTTCTAGCTGCTCTTTTGGGATGTACCGATGCATCCGATAGCGAATGGCGAAACTCATTAAAGAATGTTAAATTATTCGCTTTTTTATGCGTTCTAGTACAATTTATACTAAAAAGAAAATAAAAATAATTTTCATGTTTTGCTCACTGCACGCTAATGATGTTCACTTGCACAAAATTAAAAAATGTTTTTTAGTTTATATTTATTGTTTAAAAAATATAATTAAACAATTCAGTAGATCATTTGTAGAGCAGAATGCAATTTTTCCTTTTTTATATATAAATCACGTTTTTTTCTAAACTTCTTTATCACCTCGCTAACACCACACACCGAACCAACGTTCGAAATGTAACTGATCAATCGCTCGCACACCACGAGACACCACGACCGACCACTTTGCTCCGATGTTCGATGTGAACGCTAGCACTAGCACGAACCAACTGACTGAATTAACCAAAGATTTCTATACTTTTACTCCGTTTTCGTGTTCCGTACAGCACAGCGGGACGCCGGCCTATGTGTGCGAAGGATTGGTGGAAGGATATACGGACGGTACCCGGTGAGTTGTGTTGGGTGAAGTGTATACGTCGGTATGCTGCTTCCGGAGCGAGTCACATTCCCGGCAAATCTCACTCGCGCACGGAACGGGATGCTGTCGTTGCGGCTCTCGCACCACTCGGTACACGGTTCTCTCGCTCTCGCTTCGGAACGTTTCCCGTTCGGCGTCACAGTCTCTTCGGCAGTGTCTCATTCGGTTGAATCAGATGTTTGCGATCTCCCGTGCCCGGTATGGCTGTACGCACTTCAGTCAGCGTGCTACCGGTGACGGGAAGGACTACTACTTTCGACTTCACGACTCCTGTCACCAATCACGTACTGGGTGATTTAGTTTGTGTACAAGTAAAATACGAACTTTCGAGGGGACTTCAAACCGTGCGACAAGGTAGTAGGGGACTGATGCATTTTTTGTGGTTGGAGATATTCAGAAACTGGCTCCAAATAGCCTAGAGACGACCGATGCATAATCAATATCCCTTCAAAGCAAGCGATGCGTGATTGTTCGTTTGTTTTATTTCATTCGATCCTGCACAGTCCCTAACGCAGTATGGTGCATACAATGAGTTGAGTTTTAAGTTATTATATTTTATATTGAAAATTGCCGGTACTAAATGCAAAATAATTATATCGCTATATTTATATCGCCAACTCATTTATATATTTCAACAAGATCACATTGAGGAAGGAAATGTCTCTTAGCCAATGGGAATTATGAGCCAGATTATATTTAAGCTTTAGAATAGAAAACAAACCAATAAATATATCTCATCAAGATCAAGTTGGTACCGCACTGTAGATGTTTGTTTAAATTTTGTAAATCTTTGATTTCAGATAGCGTCTGCTGGGACAAACAGATGGCACTCGAACTGACCTCATAGATTCCGTTGCCATTCGTTACCCGGCCCCTGTGACAGGTGATCGTCGTGTAATGTAAAAGCTTAAGTACATGTTTTATGCAATTTCGTCCAAAGACTGTGGTTTGCTACTTAAAACACATCCTACGTGTTCAAGGGAAGGGAATGTCTGAAGAAGCGCTAGACGCTAGCCCGTTGGGCGTGATTTATAGACCAGTGCAATACACCGGCCATACTTCTGCGTGGTAATGACACATAACGCGCACATTTTGAACTGCAACAAGGACTTTAAACAACGCGGAATGGAGTCATGTTTGGAGATCGAGATATCGAGACAACATGACAGGAAGTTTACGTTAACAACGATTAGCTTCAAACCGTGTCATATTTAACAACACATTCTCTTGCAGCTTTAAAAAACGAGGGAAATGTAATGGAATCCCCTATGGTTGCGTTGACAATACGTTTTGTTTTGTTGTTTGTTTAGATGCAACCATTTGTAGGCACAGCTGATTGTGTTCTCCGTAACGGAAGCTACACGGGTTGGACCACTGCTCACAGTTTACGATCGCCATATGACTAACTCTTTTCGTGTCAGTGCTTTGCTTGCGCACAGGCGCGGGAAATCTCAACAAACGCAAACCGGGGATGTACGGTTGATCATCGTTTGTAAACAGTTTACAGTAACATTTATTATGGTAATGAATAATGAAGTGGTACATTTTCTTTTTAACACATTTGTGCAATGATTAATCACTGATGTATGTTACATGTTCTGATTTCATTTTTAAAATGATTTTTTTTATGTATGATTCGTCATTTCATAGTAAAATAGTGAGAGTTTCCACGAAATATATGATTTAGCGATTTATTTGATTCTGGAATATAGTATAAAGCACACAATAGTTTTACTTCTTCTTCACCATCATCTTCTTTTACTTCTTTTTCTTCTTTTTGGTTTAATCCTGTTTAGTCAAAATGACTTACTATTGCGATTCTTAGAGAAATGTGTCATTTGTTCTCCTGCAGAACCACAAAGTCATTTTTGAAGGAAGTTAAGTCAAAAAATTCTTTTCCATAGTATGCTGTAAAATGAAATATGACAGATTCACCGTAATTAAGAAAAACAGGTTGAGTTGTTAAAATTGAATTGAGGTTAATACTTCGATTGCATCTTCATTCCACTTTATTGTCATAATTTAAATATCAGCAAAGTACGTTGAATGTATTATGCGCATTGGGTAAACACCATACCATCCATAGAAGCCAATCGTAAACAACATAAGAAATAAACGCATTGTTTGTTTGCTTTACTCGTTTAATTTTATGCGTATCCATTTAATTGATTTCTAGACCTTTCTTAGAATGCGAACTAGACAACAATAAAACAGCCGAATCATGGTTGTGCATATTATGGCTCGCCGATGCATATGACCCGCAAAAGTATAATTAATCACATCGTAACATGAACGGTACCTTGCATTCGAATAAAATACCTTTAAAGGGCATCGTTAAACATCCCGCATTTTGATGATGTTTCTGTCACACTGGTAAGGATATGCATTTTTGCTAATGATTCCATATAGGTGATGTTGTTTGCGTACGTGTTTGCTGAAGATTTAAAACCAAACCTATTTTTAACTCAAGTCAAATCAATTAAATTTTGAAGTCCAGCGATAAACAGTGGACCGCTAATCTACGGAGACTCAAGTTGGAGTTCCATTTTTTAAGTATTTGTTTAAGTATACGATGAACAACATTACGTAGTACTAATAATCATATGTGCGTACTGTTGTGCGCTCAAAATGTTCTAGATTATATTGTTATCCGAAATAATACAGAAAAATTTACATCCGTCATCTTGTATTCCACTACTCTTTGTTTTTGTTTGTTTAATTTGTTTACTGAAAAAGAAGCAAAAATGGAAACGAATAATTTTTTGCGCCAAAATTGATACCCTTCGTTAAGTGTTGTAAAGCTTTTCGTTGAAAGCTTTACATTCGTTAAACTGGAGCTTTCCATATTTGAACGGCTTCCAATTTGTTTACAGTGTAGTGTTCAGAGCTTCACATTTCAAAGTATCGTCATATGTGCGTGTTTCAGGCACTATATTTCCAGTTTCTCATTTATACAGGCATTAAACTACTGATTCGAAACTAATTTATGTACGTTCATCCCTTCTCATTGATTTATTCAATCGCCCAAAATGTTAACGCGATGCTTTTTATTCACTGGACCCGATAAACATGATACCAAGTACCGAAGCGCTGTGATAAACGTGTTCGATATTTCAATCCGGCAATGTTTATGTTATTTACAGCACTCTCAGCGCGTTGATTCACTTTGTAAAGAGATGTGATTATCCCGCATAATTATAGGTCTTCGTCACGGTGTTGGTCGCAAAGCTTGCATTCCATCCCGTAAAAAAAACCAACGCCCGATGTCTTTCTGGCTACAGCCAAAGCGTTACAGGCGCCGGATAGCTATCGGATTGCTGTTTCTGGCGAGTGTTATCTACATCGTGTACAGTTACATCCCGGATGCGCCGGTACACAACTGCTTCCAGATCATCCATGGCACCGGTGATGATCCCTACGACGAAAAGCTCCTGGACGATGTGCAGCAGTCCATACCCCAACCCACCGACGATGGGCGTAATGTGTTCTTTCACGAAACCTCCTGCTCCAAGGATGGTATTGTTCGGCTAAACGCTCGTCAAGCCTGTGCCATCGAGTCGGCCGCCCGTGCCAATCCGGACTGGAACATTTATGTGCTGTTTGCTGCACCGGTTGGATTTCGGAACACAACGGCGCAACCGATTCTCGACGCACTGCTCAGCTACCGGAACGTACATCTGCGCTATGTGAACCTGACGACGTACGCCAACGGAACGCCACTGGAAGAGTGGATGGAGAGTGGGGAAATATTTCGCTCGCTGTACATGAACTCACATCTGTCCGATGTAATGCGCTATCTGACCCTGTACAAGTACGGCGGAACGTACCTCGATCTGGACGTGATCGTGCAGCAATCATTCGAGAAGCTCGAGCCAAACTATGCTGGCGCCGAATCAGTCCGATGGGTTGCGGCCGGTGTGATGAACTTCCACCCTAAAGGGCACGGTCACGAACTGGCGGAGATGTGCGTTAGGTAGGTAGCTAATTGATCTTAACCGTCTCCGTTGGTGTTGTAACACAGTGTGCGGTTTCTTTCAGAGATCTACTGGCCAACTTCAACGGTATGGACTGGGGAAACAATGGTCCCGGTGTAGTGACACGCGTGCTGCAGAAATACTGCCACACCCGTTCGACGGTTCACATGACGCGGGAACGATGTCGTCATTTTACTGTGTACCCGATCGAAAAATTCTACGCTATACGGTATGAAGATTACGAGCAATTCTTCGAAGAGCAATACCTCGACCAGGCCCTCCTGACGCTCAACAATTCGATTGTGGTGCACGTGTGGAACAAGTTTAGCAAGAGCCATCCGGTGCGGGTAGGATCACGGGTGGCATATGGGGTGCTTGCGGAAAAACACTGTCCGAAGGTGTACGGATCTTGTGGGACCGTTTTCTAACATTACCAAACATTTTATGTATTGATCTAATGTTTACCCGGTTTGGTTTTTGCTGTGTTGGCCTCCAAAGCGTAGCTGTATGCACCACAACAGCATCCAACATTGGGCACGCTCGCATTGCATTAATAGCTAGGACAATGTTACTGCCGGTGCCTAATAGTTTTATACCGCTCAAACAAACAATCTCATATCTCGTTAAGTCACCTGGGTAGATTAGTTAATTTGATAAAGCATATCAAATGACTACCTTGTTCAATTACACAGTCTTAGCTTGTGTAGACGATCACTCGAACTTGGCCAAAGTAACACACAAACAAAAGTTCTTCGTGATATTCGTGGTGCAGTCTCATCTACCACAACCAACTAACAGCAATTTCGGATAGCTCACTTAATTATCGTTATTTTATCATGCCTTCATCATCACTCGTATTACGTGCAAAAGGTTGATTGCATTTTGGTAGTATTAGTAACAATTGATGTTACAACCGCCGCTGCTAGCACAGGTTAAATAGATGTATTTTGTGTTTGTATAAAAAAGGAAGAGAAACGTTCAAAAGATTTTTGTTTGCAACGCTTTAACATTCCACTGTAAGCTCTCCCCGCTGGTGCTGGCAACTTTTGTGAGTGTAGCTATTGATTCTTGCACATTTTCAGCAAATCAGGAGCTAACTTATTTTTGTTTGATTCATATCGGATCATTGCATGTGTTCTGATCGCTGTACATAATACTCCAGTATATCGCAGTTTTCGGATTGTCGATACAACATACTCTCCGGATCCGGTTCCTTCAGGTAACTACGTATTTATCTTAAAGCAACATCAATTGCCCGACACTCAGTGTAAAGAAATGATAGCAACCCCGAAACTAACACGCATTCGAACCACTTCCATCCGATCGTTCTTTAAAACGATGGATTGAACTTGTTTTAATAGCTCATCGTTAACGTTGATTATAGTAATCGATTATTAATTGTTTGGTAGTTAACTTCATATTTTTTTATTACATAATGACCAACAATCACGCAACTTGTAGTTTGTAATTAACTGTGAAGAACAAATAAAACAATGTTGTCGATGGATGGGATAGTTTGTAATACATGATCTTAAACCTTCTTTTTCGTATTGAGAATATGATACACAAATATCACATTACTTTGACAAACAGCGTTCCAGTTTTTTAAAGATTTGTGTTAAAAATTAATTTCTTCTAACAATAAACACTTTTTTCCACTTTCAACGAAATGTATGTGCCATGCCGAAGGCAGTAATGATACTGGAACTGGTTGAACGACCAATAAACTTTCCTTATTTCCCCGATCTTTACCCCACTTCGTGTGATTCAAACTTTAGGGAATAAAATCATACAAGCGAAAACATTGCTGTATACATCATTCGAGCATGTTATGCATTCTTGTCTTGTGCTGTTGCGTATTTTCCTCTTTCTTTTGAACGCTTCTTCGTGAGCCGAAATGCCCGTTACAATACACTCGAAATGGCTCAAAATTGGAGATAAATCATGATGCGAATGTACTCTCGCGTACAAACTCCCCCAAAGCTGTTTAAACAAATCCATTGAAGGCTATCAACGTGTTCCCAATTGAGAATGTGGAGTTAGTGCATCGTGAACGGTTGAACGCTATGCTTAGCTAAGAGTGATACGATCTTCTCATTACCGTACCACTCAGTTGTCGTAAATTGGGCTAAAAACATGATTTCCCACAACCGGACCCGCTATTTCCGGTATGTGTTTTGTGCAGTGCTGTTGTTTTTTCTCTTCCGACTCATTCGTCACCTTCGGTCGAAAGGGACGTACGATCCCGCCGACATTATTAGAGAAGATCCGGGCTTTCTACAATCGTACGACACCTCCGAGGAGCTGCACGGGTACAGTAGTATATACTTTATCGAAACATCCGCTCCTTTCAAGCGAATCATCACCATCGAACCGAGACAGGCATGTGCGATAGAATCGGCAGCCCGTGCTAATCCGCGCAAGAATGTAATCGTACTGTTTGCCTCGTGGAACGAAATCACCGATCCCGGACAGGTGCGGTTTCCCGATCTGCCCACACTCGTCCGGTTGCCGAACGTTCACTTTCGGTGGTTGAACTTGGAACACTTTGCCCACGGTACGCCGGTGGAGCAGGTGATCCGCTCGGACAAGCTGTACCAGAGACCGAACGGGGCGGAATATTTGTCCGAAATATTGCGCCTAGTGCTGCTGTATAGGTACGGTGGTATCTATCTCGATCTCGATGTGGTGACGCTGAAAAAACTCGAGTTTTACAATCCCAACTTTTTCGGTGCTGAAACACCGCGGCTTGTCGGTTCGTCGGTGATAGGGCTGGAACGGCGCGGTTACGGCCAGTCATTTGCAGAGACATGTCTCAGGTAAGTAACGTGAAGGAGTTTTTACAACATTCTGATTTATAATTCTACTCTTTCTACACTTATAATTACAGTAATTTTAAATACTTTGACAACCAAAGCAATGTCCGAAACGGATCGTTTCTACTCACCTACCAGATAGTGCAAGCCTGCGAAAAGCTCTCACTGGAGGAGGTCGTTAACGGTGGTTGCGGTGGATTGTTGGAGGTGTACACGCAAAGCTTCTTTCATCCCTTCGACGAAACGAACGTGAACATAATGTTTGACCCTGGCCAGTTCGAGGAGGCGAAGCGCAGGATATCCAAAGCGATGATCGTTCACATGCTACATCGTACTAGCCGGGAGATGCGAATCGAGAGTAAACCGACGGGCTATCAAATGATTGCCCAAACATACTGCCCAAGCGTGTACGAAGAAAATAGTGATGATTTTTAGTGTGTAAAAGGCTGAAATGGTTTAGAAATATAATGTTTGAAATCTGCTTCCTACAAACAACTTCAGTAGTAATCACATGGTAGTGTGCGTAACGCTCCGTAACGCTTGTCATGGCACCGACGACCCTGCTTTCAAGTTCGTTGCCCATAGCAACCGCCAGACTGTTGTTTATCGACAACATTGAAGTGGCAAAGTAATCGACGAAAAGAACCCATCGTCGCTGAGTGGGAACGCAAAGACTGTTTTTTCATCCAAATACATTTCATTCATTGCCGTTTTGATTCTGTTTCTCAATGTCCGCCAACGAAAATGACCAGGATAATAATCCCGATGTCATACTGGAGAAGCTATTACGGAAGGCACGCGCGAAAGAAACGCGCTGGGACCGTATCCGTCGGAAGCACCTGAACAATCTGACCGTGACGTCCAAGACGGTGAAAAAGTTTATCAACATGGACTTTGTCGACGAGAGCCAGTTGCGGTTGCTGATGGCCGGTGAGAGTGCAGGCAGTGGCACGAAACCGATACTGGATCCGGTGCTCGTGATGGACATACGGCACGAGATGATTCGCCGGAAGGATGAGCAAGTTTCTGGGGGAGGTGAAATGCGCATCAAGCCTTCCATCGATCCGGTTAAAGCGTACCAGCAGGAAAATCTGGAAAATCACAACCGTTCGATCGAGTTGACGCTGTGCGAAAATGAGCTGAACAAGTTTCGCAAACAGCTCGAACAGATGGGCGGTGCGGGACATGGTAAAAAGACGCAGGTTAGCTCGCAGAAGCGAAGCATTCTCTACATAAACATACCGAAAATTGACAACGGAATGATTTACGAGAGTTTGGAGGAGTGTGAACGGTACACGACACACTTTTACCAGAGTGCAATCGAGGGTACAGAGCAGCTGTTGGAAGAGATCAAAGATGAACCTTTGGAACTCCTGAAAGAGACTGCCACGATCGAAGAAATTGTTGACCGTGAGGAGCAAGAGGTGGAAGTAGATTTAATTCCTGCGGAAGAACCAAAAGATGATGTTGTGGAAGTGTATCGCCCGAACGGGAACCACCATGAACCGGAAGAAGATCTCGCGGAACAGGATGAGGATAGCAAAATAGTGCGATTTGGAAACACCGAAGTGATTACCTTCCCAGCAGATGATTCTTCGTTTTCCTTGGGTTCTGAGTACGATTTTGATGATAACGATCTTTTCCTCGAGTCACTAGACTCGGACGTGGATGAGTTCGATGAGACAGAGTTTCAATCGACGGATAGCACGGCGGACCATTCGGGTGCGAATGAGGAGCAGCCGGGCAATAAGCGAGACTCGCTGCCAACAGATAGTAGCGAATGTCTCACCATATCCCGGCTCGATACGTCTCAAAGTGGTTCAAAGGAGGATGACACCAGTTCGGGCTTTAGCCGTCAAAAGCTAGTCTACAATTATGACGATGAGGAGTCCGAACTGCTGGAGATTGCACCGTCCGCAGAAAGACTTTCCAACATGGACCCGATCGTGGTTAGAAAGTGCGACCTGAAGGATTACAGTGAGCTGTGCGTTACGAACTACAAACCCGACCCGGACGGCAAGGACGATCGTGTCGAGCTGACGGAAGAATCACGGAAAGTGATCAGTAACGCACTGAAGGAGGGCTACCTGCAAAATCACGACCGTGCCATCTTGAAGCAGTACTTCTTCAAATGGTTGCAGTACACGATTCTGGAGAAAATCTCCAAAGGTGCGGGCATTACGAGTACACGCGAGCAGAAGCTAAAGCGCATCAATGACTTCATCAGTAACATTCGGCACAGCCGGAAGAAAGGATCGATGCGCGGTGGAAAGCCGGCCACCGACGTGGTTCAACCTGCCTCGGTCAAGAAGGAGTACGAGCACCGGCTAAAGGTGCAACAGGACATTATTGAACTGCAAAAGCTAAAGCTCGAGCGACAGGAACGTATCATAACGGAGCTGAAGCTATCCAAATTTTCCGAAGCGTCCAAAATCTCCAAGATGGAAATTCAAAGCGAGCTGCTCAAGGCAGCCCGTACCGGGCACGTGCGTTTGCGCGCGAAGGCAAAGTGCATTCAGATTGTGGGCAACATCAAGGCAGACACGTCGGAGGAAGACGAAATGCGTAAGCTACAGGCACAGGGGTTGATGATACCGAAGTTCCTAGCCAAGATGCAGCAGCGTGCGCTCGAACGGAGCCAACGCCATCAGGAGGCAAAGGAACGCCGGATGCGGTTGGAGAAGGAGCGGGAAGATGCGAAACAAGCGGCCGAAGAAGCGAAGCGCCAGGAGGATGATGATGCCCGAAAGCGCCGTTACCGGGAGATGCGTGAAAAGCGCAAGCTGGAGAAACTGCAGAAGATTATCCGGGAGCAGGAACGGCAGGCATGGATCGCCAACAACCAGATTGCGAAGGAGTTCCGATTGCTCAAACTGAAGCGTTTCGGGATGCATGCGTTCAAGCTACTGCTGGGCATACGGCACGAGAACGAGCGGCGTTCGGTTGCGTACCGGAGACGGTACTACAAGCGGAAGTACTTCCGCAGATGGTGGTTCCACACGAACGCACACTGGGAGAGCAAGAAAGCGCTGGCCGATGAGTTGCACGAGTACAAGCTTTACCGGCTGACTCTACGACACTGGAAGCTGGTAAGTGGCATAGTTTTGTCCCGATTTGGGCACGGATTGGCTTACCTTTGCGATTCCTTCCGCTTTAGTACATGCACGAACAGCGCTGCAAGCTGCAGGTGGCCATCGATTGGTACGAGGTACGGATGTCTGAGAAGGTCATTTCGATTTGGATCGGAAAGACGAAACAATCGCTGATGATACTCCACGGCAAGATATCCCACGCCGCTTCACACTACGAATGGTAAGCATAAGGATTCCCGACCCTGCCACAACACTCACTCACCCGTCCTCCTTGTCTCTTCCCTGTAATGCATTCAGGCAACTCAAATGGAAAGTCTTCGAACGGTGGCAACGTTTGCACATCATTCTGCGCATCGAAAAGGAAACGGAAATGCGTCGCCAGCGGTGGCGCATGAAGATTTGGGAACTGCTGCCCGACTACAAACCGATCGAGGAGGATATCTAACCGAACCGGCCGGCACCATTTTAACTAAGTCTGATTTTTTACCATTTTACTAGGCATTACTACTTACCGCTCTAAGGCTATATACTCCATTTTCTAGTCGTTTTTTGAAAGCCCCGTTTTTCTTCCAAACCGCAAAAACACAACCAATCCGGGTGTGTGTACGACTGTGTAGGACTGTTTTTATAGACATTTTTTCTGCGTAAAATATACACCCTTTTCTAGACCAACATCTTCCCCGAGAGTACGAAGAGCTAGAAAAGACACGATCGGTTGTGTGCATTCGTGTTTGCCATTCGAGCGGTGCGATTTCGCGCTGGCATGTGCTACTCGTCCATCTGTTCGTTCAGTTGCGCCAACAGGGCGGCCCGTTGCGATTCCAGCTCCGACTCGCTCAGTGCCGCATCGTCCGCCATTTTGGGCGATCTGCTTCCGCCCCGGCTTCGACGACCCTCGTCCAACGGGCTGCGAATCCGGGCCCCGCTGCTGGCCAGACTAATCGATCGGGACGTACGGCGTTTGTCCTTTTTCTTTTTGTCCTTCTTTTTCTGTGCAGGAAAGAAAGAACAGAGGGGCGTGTGTTAAAGGAACTTCTCCAACTGCTACAAACGCCATTCGGTTTGAGTGACATACTTTTTTCTTTTCCACCTCCGGTGAGGGTGTCCGGGAACGTGACGCACCACCACCACCACCACCATTCTTCTCCATCACGAGCACTTCTTCGTACGAGGGTGAGCGGGACGGTTTGCGATGATGCTTTTTCTTCTTTTTCCGTTTCCGATCTAACCGTTCGCTGCCGTGATGGTCGTTATGATGGTGCAACGGTTCCTCGTGCAGTTCGTGCTCACTCTCCGACAGATCGCTTGCCGTCAGTGGTGTTCGGGAGCGAGATCGACGCTTCTTCTTGGATGACGGTTTCTCGTACTCAATATCCGAAGCTTCCGATAGCTGAAATCAAAGGAGGGGAAACAAAATGCGTTAGCAATCATTCAATGTAAATGATCCGCACCACTTCCGGACTTACCGATTTAGATGAGGATCGAGATTTTTTCTTGTGCTTTCGGCTCTTTTTCGACTTTTTCGACCGTGAATGATGGTGGCTACACGAATCCTCCGTTTCCTTCACGAAGTCCTCCCACAACCGTTCGACCTTGTCCTCCTTCTCGTACAGCTCGTACACCTCCCGATCGATGACGAGCTTCTGGGCAGTCTCCCAGCTGTCCACCATGGACAAGCCGGCCTCTATCCACACACCCTTCAGCTCGTTCTCCAGCTTCCGGATGCGGCGTGTTTCCTCCTTCAGGCGCTCCTTCTCCGCTGCCACCGCTTTCTCGAGCAGCGAGTTGTACGTCAGCTTCACATTCCCCGCATCGAGGGTGGCCGAACGCTTATCCTCGCACACCACCGTGGCAAAGTCCTCGAACGTGGTAATCCTCACGACGATAAATTCCTTCTCCTTCAGTATCTCTTTAATGATTTTCTTTTCGTCGTGGAACCGTGCTTTCAAATTTTCTACGTAGAACTTAAACAAATCCAGCGGTGTCGAACCGGGCTGACCGAGCATGGCCGAGAAGCGCAAATCGGCCGATATCAATGGGTACAGCTCGACCCAGAGCGACATCGACGTCAGCTTGCCCTCCTCGTGCAGTGTGTCCAGCAGGGCAAGGAACTGGTCGCGGTTTTTGCGCTGCTGGCGTTTCATACGCTTCTTTTCGCGCTCCTTCTCTTCGTCCTCTTCGCGCTCCAGCCCGCGGATGTGCTCCTCGAACACGATCAGTGCATCCTCCTTGTCCATGCCAAGCAGATTGACGTCGTTCTTGAAGGAAGCATTGTCCAGCAGCATTACCTGCGCCTCGGACCACGTCGTCTGGTAGGTGACGGTGGTCATCGCTTCGAGCAGTTCGCCCAGTACGCGCATGTTGCGCTTCTTCATCACTCGCGCTTCCTCCTTCTCTCGCTTGGCTAGGTTAAAAATGCAATCTTCGTAGATATCGCGCCGGTCCTGTTCCGGCACCGACTTCCACACGTCTAAGTTAGCAAACAGCTCGTCGCACCGGTAAAACTTAAGCGTGGAGTTCATCTTGTCCGAGGACATAAGGAACTTCTCCAGTTCCTCCTTCGACTTTTTCGCCCTCAGCCGCTGTTCCTCGCGTTCGTCTTTTAGCTTCTGAGTTTTGTATGCATTAAACGCTTGCTTCTTTTCACTAAGCTTCTTAAACACGTTGAACTTCGGATCCTTCTGAATGATCTTCACGCACTGCTCCCAGGACGAGCTGGAGGGAATATTTCTCTCCTTCAGGAACTCCTTGAACGCTTCGATCGCTTCCTTTTTGTCCTTAAACTCCATCGCCGGCTCCTCGTCCGTCTGCCCTGGCTGTGATTCGTCGTCTCGTTTGTCAATCGGATCGTCGGGCACTTCTATGGCGGCCAGCGTTGCCGCCATCGCTTGATCTAGCGCGGATGATGAATTTTCTGCCGATCCGGGCGTTACACCCGCGAGTGAACCCAGCCCCAGAGGAACCTCGTTTACGGTGGCCGGTACGGTGCTCGATGAAGCTGCCGCCGGTGCACCGGCAAGGGCCGGCGAAACGACGGGCAGCACAACGGACTGCATCAGCATGCCGCCTGCCATGGCGGATGTTTTCAGAGCGACGGCTTTGGCCGCTTCAGCCGCCGCCTGTTCGGCAGCGACCTTCTCTTTCAGTTCTACATATTCCGGCGGCGCTACCCATTGTGATTCCTTCGTGACTGTGTTGTGATAGTACAGCTTGCCCGAATCCGACCGGTACTCCTTCCATGGACATTGGCTCAGCTGCTTTTCGGCCGGAGTTTTCAGCTCGTCCGGTTTCTCCCACAAACTCTGCTTGGTGATACTGTTGTAATAGTACGTGCGGCCCTCCGGTGTCTTGTGTTCCGACCATTCGTTCACGACACCCGTCGTTAGTGGTGCGGCTGGTGCGACGGTGGCGGCGGACGGATCCACAATCGATCCATTAGCTGCGGCAGCAGCAGCAGCAGCAGCAGCGAGAGCTACCGTGTTAGCCACCGGAGCAACCGGACCACCTGCACCCCCACCGGGAGCACCAAAACCCGGCGGGGGAATGTTGAAGTGCGACACCAACGATGGTGCAAACGGTTGGGCACCGGCCAACGGGGGCACCGACATGTTACTGGTATGGAGAAGATGTCCCTTGCCCAGGGCTTCAACACCGAAACCGAAAATACAGCACTCGACCTTTGCACAGTAGTTGTGTGTTTTATTTTCTACTTTCGTCCGCGAAAAAGGCGTCCCGTCCCGATTTTCCACTCTTGACAGATTACTGACAGAAGGGTTGTATCCGAGCCTGAGTTCAATCTTCCCACTATGGAAGGCCAACCGGTCACGTCACAACCATTATTTATTTTTATTTTTGTTCTCCTATAGTGTCTGCGACACAACAATGTACAATGCGTCAGAATTATGGAATTTTAATGAAAAAAACGAACGTGCCATTACGAGGAACGAACGTTATCATAATCGTTTGATTTTTTGTAGCATCGCATGCGATTTGCACAACGGCAAAAAAAAAGTTTGATTGATTTATACGAGCTACCACTGTGCATTATCCAGTTTTATGAGCAGGGCTGCTTCAAACCTTGTATGGCTGGTTTTTCTGCATTTGAAGATTCAAAAAATATAATATTTACTAGTTGTTCAGTATTCTATTAGTATGAGTTTAAACTGTGTAAATATATAGATGCAGTTACGCAAAAAAACATTGTTCTGAATTACATAAACCATAGAAAATTTAAAAAATTTCAATAATTGTTATGCAGTGGTCATATTTTCCAACGGCTCTCCACCCTGCGGTCGTGTCGATCGTTGAACTATACAGCATAAATGTTTCGCCATCGACCGGCAATCTTTTGTTTGTGTTTTTTTAAGCCCAAAAGAGAAAGGAAGCTAGAGAGAGAGAAAGAAAGAGAGCGGAGGGTGGCCAAAAAAAAGTCAAACATCTTCGTTCCCGGGGAGTATGAGATCATACTACAGCGAAGCTGATTTTTATGATTACGATCCCCGTACCGATATCGATCCACTGTGCTGTTGTGAGTTTTTCGATCGGAACAATGAGCGCAGCCATCTGCTGTTAAAGTGGTGCTGTTGCTGCTCCTTCCAAAGTGCATCCGCGGTCGAATCTGGTACGGCCTGGTAAGTGTGCATCGGTGGAAAGGAGGTGTGCATCTAGAGTGCAAGCGCATTCCGAACCCTTTTCCTGTACTGCTGAAACCGCACATTCGTATCTTTCCATTCCCTTAGTTGCACGCAGTTCCCGAAACATGTTCTAGCACGTTTCTACAGCCGATTGCAGTAAGAGAGAAACGGGAAATAACCCATAAAACCGAGTCGTAAACATGGTGACGAGTGTGCAGTAGAAATCCAAGTCCCCCAGCAAGCAAAGGGATCGATCGGTCTAGTGGGGCACGGAAGCATTGATTTTCGAGCGAAACAGCGATACTGTGACGGAGTACAGCACTGCCCAAGAAGAGTTGCTTCCTGCCCTTTTGTACGTGCGTGTGCGTATCGTGCTGGTGGTGCCTCATCGGCACAGTCACATTCGTAAGCCGGCTACGCGGTTGCTGCAAACGTTAGACCATTCTTTCATTCCCATTTGTCCCCTTCTTCGATCACATTCGTTGTGCTGTTCCCGAACATACATATAGAACGTGAGCAAATTTGTCATATTTGCTCGTGCGCTGCCCGATAAATCCCGTCCGGCAAACGATTCTCTGCGTTCCGATAACACGTTCCCGTAGAAACGAGGGTAAATATTGTAAAGCAAATTCTGATATCTTCAAACCACTTTTCCCTATCGTTGCATTCTACTATCAATCTGCTGCTGTAGGTGAGAATGTTATTCTCAAACTCTTTTCGATTAGCATATTAAACAAACTGCTTGTTCGTATATGTGTGTCCGTTTGGGAGGAAATCAATCCGTACACTAATGAGCCCCCTTTTCAATCCCTTTCCGCAGCAAACTGACCGAAAAAACAGCCAGAAACATGCTGCTCACGTTCCAGGACCGTTTGCGTATCCCGTGGCGGGGTGGCGCAAAGCAAATTACGCTCGACGGTGTGATCACCCTGGTGATACTGATCGCGACACTGATGATGACGGCGATTAACTTCCAGTTCTGCCTGTTCATCTTCTCCCTGCTGCCGTTGATACTGATGTACGTGAAGCGGTTTTGTGGGCTGATTCAATCCAAGTAAGATGCACTCCGGAAGTTAATGGTCAATAGCATGAATAACGCCCTCACGCCCTTTTGCACACCGTTTCGTTTTAGGACAAAATTTTTCATTGTCTGGTTTTTCGGCAGCTGCGTGTATCTGTTGGCATTGTTCGAGCTGACGGTACCGCTGCTGGAGATACTGCCCCAGGAAAACGTTGGTCTTGTCGTGCTGATGACGTTGGGCTTTGTCTGTCTGCTGAAGGCTAAGCAACGGGCTGCCAAAGGGGATTTATCCGGTTTGTTGGACGTGAACGGGCAGCTGGACGATTGCAAAGTACTGAAGGACACACAGGTCGTAATGTTTTCCGATCGTGATGATTCCGATGATGGGTCCACGGATGCGGAAGTGGGTCGGTTGGCATGCCAGCTTTGCCGCAAGTATGTTCCCCCCCGTACGTATCACTGCAAGATTTGTTCGGTCTGTATGGTACGGCAAGATCATCACAACGTTTGGCTCAACTGCTGCATTGGCAAGTCGAACCATCGGCTGTATCTGGCGGGCTGCATCTTTACCCTGATGGCACTGCTGGTGTTCTCCAATCTGTCCATGACGGCCGTCTGTCGCCCCACCCCAGTCTTTACACTGTACGGAATAATCGTGATGATGCCGGAGGACTGTAACGACATATTTTTCCAATATGAGTAAGCATCGCGGAGCAAACATCTGCTTGCGGGTGTGGTTGTGCTAACTGTTGTCTCTTTCCCTCTTTTCTGCAGTATTGCACTGTGCTTCACCGGATCGCTGTACGCCCTAATGATGGCCACATTTGTAACCATCGCCATACTGAAACAGGTTCGTACAGGCCAACATTGAAGCTGTGTGGCGTTCGGTTTCAAATCGTAAAAATGTTTTCTTTTTCTTTCCCTTCAGATCTGTTTCATTTCCTTCGGCATCTCATACGACGAATGGCGCCGCGGAGATCACGTGAAACGACGGAATTGCTTTTGGAATTGGAAAGCTTTCTGCCTTGGTCAGTAAATGAAACCTTACTTATGTTTATATCGCATCTGCTGTACACTCGCAAATACCGAGAGTGTTTCATATATTATTTTTTCTTTATACGTACATTAAGTTTCCTTTACATGCCGTAGTATCGGCGTAGCTTCGTCGGTAGCAGCGAATTATTTATATTATTTTGTCTCTACACGACAGTAAGTTTCCTTTATAATGTAGTATCGGCGTAGTTTCGCCAGTTTTTTCTATATAAGTACATGGGATACGCTGTTATTCCCAGTTCAGTTCCGTATAGGCAGTTACTAAACGTTAAGCAAAGTTTCGTCTCACTCGTAATACTTACTATGAAGATGATATTGTTTACCTACACATACCGTTTTTGAATATTCCTTACTATTACTACTACTAACCCCAACCCAAAAAAAAAACTGATTACAATACGAGACCGTGTATCGATGCAGCGTTGCATCTAGGGTAGTGTTATTGCGCGCCATTTGTTTCTATATACATCATTCGGAACAACTACAAAAAACACCACACACGGTGAAGGTTAGGCTTCCCGTGCATTCTCTCTAGCTCTTGTTGCCGGTTCAGAACTTAAACGTTAGCAGTAGGACCCACTCCACAGAAAGATACGGGGGCGTGATTTACTAACATGAAATGTTTAAAAATGATAAGTAGGATAAGAAATGCACAATAAAATTTTAAACTCATAATAAATGTCTTGTCTCTCTTGGAGGCGACACGTCTTTCGTTCGCTTGGGATAAAGGGTCTTTTTTTGTGAAGTAAAATAAACATACACAACGGTTTGCTTAGTGATCCACTTGAGCAGCAACTGCGATAGCCGAACACGCAAACAACGTGACTTTATTCCAATAGAGTTTCGTGCAAGCAAATGCACTTACTAAATGCATCCAGGCGGTTTAATAGAGGGAACTGAGTAACTTTTGAAATAAATTAGACGACGACGGTTTCAACTTGTGTGCTTAAATTGTCGCTAGGGGTTGAATATTCCGATTAGCCTGTAGATTATGCTGCCGTTCCGGATTTCTTCTCACCACCCTTCTTGCCGCCCTTCTTCGCTTCCGCAGCCGCCTGTTCTACGTCGATCGGTGCTGGCTTGACGAACGGAATTTCCTCACGATACTTCTCGGGCATATACTTCTGAAGCACCTCCGGGACCTTTAGTTTTGAAAACGAAACATAGTCTTATTAGTTTCTACACTCCAGGAGCGACATTTCGTAACATACCTTTACACCCGTTTCCGTTTGATGCGTTTCGAGGATGGCGCAGATGACGCGCGTAGTTGCGCACATGGTCGCGTTCAGCATGTGCACATAGTCGACGGCCGCATTCATCTTCTTCGTTTGGCCATAGCGTACGAGTAGCCGACGGGCCTGATAGTCCAAACAGTTGCTGCACGATACCAACTCCCTGAATGCGCCCGAACCCGCGAACCATGCCTCCAGGTCGAGCTTTTTCGCTGCGGCATGGTTTAGTGCACCGGATACGATGTTCACCACACGGTACGGAATGCCAAGCGACTGACAAAACGCTTCGGCGTTGCCAATCATTTCGTCCATCATCTCCCACGATTTGTTGTCGTGCGGCGAGGTCAACACGAACTGTTCCACCTTCTCGAACTGGTGCACGCGGAAGATACCCCGCGTGTCACGTCCGTGTGAACCTACTTCCTGCCGGAAGCAGGTAGAAAGCCCGGCGTACTTAATTGGCAGTGAAGCTTCCGGCACCCATTCATCCCGATGGTAGGCAGCAATTGGTTGTTCCGAGGTCGCGATCAGATACTTCTCGTCCGCCACACTGCCATCCTCGGCACGCTCGCTGCCCTTTCCGACCACCTTGTACAGCTCTTCGTCAAACTGCGATAACTGGGCCACCTCCTGCATCACTTCCTTGCGCATGAAGAACGGTGTGTACAGTGGTGTGTATCCCTTTGCGTACAGACTATGCAATGAGTGCTGGATCAACGCCTGCTCCAGGAATACGGCCGGACCGGTAAGGAAGTATCCGCGGCCACCGGACACAACTGCACCCTTGTCTCCGTTCATACCGTCGATCATCACGATCAGATCGACGTGCGAGTACTTGAGGCGCGTCTCACAGTTTCCAAATGTACGCTCCACCCGGTTCTCATCCTCATCGTTGCTGACGGGTACACTTTCGTGCAGATGGTTGCCCACCTCCCGCAATGCGGTATTTCGCTTCGCCTCCACCTCCTTCATTTGCTGCTCATTCTCCACCACGGCCTGATCGATCAGCGTGCGGACCTTCTTGATCTGGTTCACGGTCAGCTCCTTCAGCGAGTTCAGCTGCATCTCGCGCAGCTGGTCCTCCACCTCCTTCGGGACCGGTTCGTTCTCGTCACCCTGCGGTTCTTTCTTTTTCATCTTATCACCGATTTCCTTGCTGCAGAGATTCTTCAGTTTGTTGTAGTTATCCATGTTGAAGCGGCACCGACGCCACTCCTTATCCTGCTCGATAACCGTCTCGACCAGTGCCACATCCTTGAATCGCTTCGTTTGGTTCTCCTTGATCTTTTCCGGATCGTGACCCTTGTCGCTGCGAAACAGGTCCAAATCTAGCACCATCTTTACGGATTACACAGAAACGATGTCGGCAGGTAGGGATTCCTTAAAAACTTTGGCCTCCTAACGGGATGATGAAATTTTCAGCCGATCCTAACAAAAGTGCCGCAACGCCGTATAGAAATGTACAGTGCAGTGCTTTGGAATAAACGTGGCTGACATGCCCGAGACTGATGTTGACAGTTGTGTGCATTTGTTTTGATGAGAAAACTGACAGATGCATCCTTATTTGGGTGGAGTAAACGATAGCGTGGAAGACAAAACGCGTAGGAACCCAGCTCAAACACAAATCGTTCGAATGCAAATGAAAAAAAAAAACTCGTAAACCGAATATCTGGACAAAAGTGCATTAATTTATTGTTATATACACGTTACGGCAAATATAAACTTTTACAGCGCGCATGATCCAAAACTGTATAGGTGTCGCCTAGGTGGTTCGTTTGTAACCGGCTTAAGTAACCGTCGTCTGGCTACGACTATCTTGGAGTTAAAAGAACTCAAAGAAGCAGTATTTTGTTTAACTCCTACGACGTTTGGTGCTGTCGGAGCACCTGCAGACGTTTTCAACGGAATCGACCGGCAACCCGGAAATCGGAACTCAATTCGTGGTTTGGGAGTTTGATTTGCGGCCGATAGGCAGGGCAACCGCTTATCGCTGTAATCATCAAACGTTGCCTGAAGTGTGGGGTTTGTCGCGGACATCCGAGGGGTGAAGGATACAAGCCGTTTAGGGAATACCTTCGCTGCAACTTTGTAGCAATTCGTGGTAGCTATAACTTTCAACCTTTTCCTATGATACTTCAAGTACAGCTTTTCGATGTATTCTGCAAGATAGTTACATTAGTTTCCAATCAGTTTCACACATATAACAATACTACTTACGATCGTACGCGTACATGAACGGCAACAAACTATCGCCACAAATGTCGTACAAATATTCGTAGAAGAAGATGTCCGAACGACCGTTCATGAAAATTCCTGCAGCCTGAAAAAGAACGAAGCGATATGTTACAGAAATTGCCAAATTTACACAAATACTACATTTGCCACCATACTTACACTAAAATGTGGATTTAAATACTCCGGAAGCGTTTGGCTGTCGATGTGATAGAAATAGGGCAATAGTTCTCGCAGTGCAAACTCCCCGATCGCCCACAGCCCACGGAAAATGCGTGACAACCAGTTGTAATCGATTGTGACCGTTTTCCGTTCCTGGAAGTATCGCTGCAAACGTTCCACCAGCAGAAAGGTGCACTCTTGCTCGACGAAGCCCCATTTGCTCGCACACAACCCAATCACTCTGCAGACACTATCCACCAGATAGTCCTCACATATCAGCGTTGTAATGTTTTCGCTTTCGAGCGTGGTCGAGTTCGGGTTGTTCACCTCGCCCCCACCGTCGCTACTTTCCGACATTGGCAAACTAACGTTTTCCTCCGGATCTGCGTCAATGATCGTGGGCGGTGTGCCGGTATCAATTTTGCTCTTACTTGTATCCGGTTTGATATCAAACATGGTCACATCATTGTTCACTGTTGCTCCCGACACGCCAGCCGCTGCAGCAGCGGCGGCAGCACTAGCCGCAAGAGAGTTTAACATTTCATTCGTCAACATGCCGGGATCGTGAAGTGCGGTGGCATGGTCGGAATGGTTGCCCGGCCCCACTACCGTGCCTGCCGCTTGTTGTACAATAAAATTCGACGCATTAGCATCGTACGCTTCCGGGTCGAATTCGGTTTTCACCTGGAAACCTTCCACCACACCTTCGGCAAGTGATTCCGAGCCTACCATGCCTTCATCTACACCCTCCTGTTTGCCCAGCCCTTGCACCATCGAGAAGAGAGCTTCGTACTCGTCCTTAATGTTGAGATCAATCCCATCCGCGCCGTCTTTGATGTTTTCAATACTACGCAGCAGTTCCTCGGTTGCGTTCGAGTTGGAATTGTTTGAATCTTCCGCTGGGGGTAGATTGTTTTCCAACAACGACATCGGGTTGGTGAACAGGGGCGAAATATTGTCCAGCACCTGTTGCTGCTGTTGCTGCTGTTCCGTCTGCTGCTGCGGATCGGTACCGGTGAGTGTTGTCATCGGTCTCTGGACTAATTCGTTCGGCTGTAGTAACTTTGCATGCACGAAGCCTGCAGGACCGAGCAGCAAGTTAACGAACAGCTGGCTGAGCAGGCTCAGCTCCAGCGTTAGGTCCGAATGGGCAACGTGACAATTCTGCACCAGGGCTTCCAAATACTCCAATGCTCGGCGTAACGTTTCCTCGGTATACTCGAAACCGAGCATTTCGATCGCTTTCGTAAGCAACAGCTTCATCAAAGAGGGTGTATGTTGGTTGTACTGCAGTATATCGATCGCCGTATTCAGACACGCATCATCGCCAATGAAAATAGCTGCAAAGCGATCGAATGTATTAATTTTGACCTTCCGCTAGTGCTAACCAACTTACCGTCGCATATATTGTTGTGCATCGCTATCAGATCTTCTGCAATATCCGCCTCGGCCATCCAGGTGGTGGTAAGCACCGGCACATTATGTTGCTCCAACGAAATATGCTTAATATATTCCTCACGCAAATCCAACACTTCATCCTAAATTGAAAAAAAGTTGTGTTTTTAGCAGATGTTTACCACTCGGCCACCGAAGTGCACTACTGACCGAATTGAAAAAGTAAGCTCCATCGTACTCAATCTTGTCCCAGGGTTGACTGTTTGCTCCTACGATCGGTGGTACGTCGGAATCTTTAAGCACTTCGTTAACCAAATCAAATGTAACACGGCCACTCGAATGGCGGCTGTAGGTTTTTATGTTCTGTAACGGTTCCATTAAATGCGTTTTAAATGAGTATGATGTGTTTTTTGTTGTTGCTGATATTGTATCTTGATTCTTACGTTAGCCAATTCCCAAAGTTTGTAGGTAGCATCCTCCGCTAGCTTGGTGTACACGTCTGGTGCTACTTCCGTTTCCTGCTTATCGTGCTGCTCCCAAGCGGTACGTACGGATCGGGAACTAAGACCGGCGTACGATTTGTAGGAAGACTAGAATGGAAGGAAGCAGCGTGTAGAGCAACCTGCCCCAGGATAAACCTTGCTCGATGGCATACCTTTTCTTTGGAAGAGCCCATGTTCGATGCATCATTCCCGGAGGAATCGCTCTGGGGTAGAGCTTGCTTCTGGGGCGGATGTATTTGCTGTAACGTTTGATTGATATTCGATGATGGTGAGGATGTCGCCAATGTACCGGTCGAGTGTTGTTGATTGGTACCGAGGATGCCACTGCTGTTGTTGTTGCTGCTGCTGTTACTGCTGGAGGACTTGGTGCGTTGCTTCACCTTCGAAGTGGAAGACTTTTTCGGGCTTGGTTTCATAGTGCCAATCATCCGCATTCCAACAGCCAACACCAACACGAGACGTAAAACAGTTTGTGGTTGTGTTTTAACCCGTCCGTAACATTTGTCGAGCAACAAAATCACTTTATTCCCACGCAATAACACCGGCGAAAACTCTCTTCGACCAACTTTTGCACTCGACCAACTTTGATTGGTCTGGCTGTCATCGTAGATTGGCGTAAACAAAATCTGGCAATTGAATTTAGCCGGGTTTATATTGTGGAATTCATATGATTATTTTAAATTTTTCTCGTTTTTCAGAAGGTAGCAAAACTGCTTCAGAGGCCTAAATTAATATTAAATTCAAGGAAATGTCTTTCTTGGATCATTATGCGCTTTATTTCTACAGAATTATGTGAAAATGCGCCCTTTGTTTGTTGATTATACACACACTCACACACATTCACACATTACCAAAGTTCCCACCAACCATAAACATCGGATCATTTGACGTTTGCCAAACTTCTGAACAGTATCGAACGGCGCATACAGAGTTTTGTAAACTTGATTTACTTGCCGTATTTATCCAGTCCTGATTATTAAAGTGTAAAAAAAATATTAACAACTTGTCCTACCATTCTTCGATTACATTGTTAGTCTGTGGATTAAGCCGCCTAGAGCAAGTGTGCAATCGAAGGACATTGCAGATTGTAACCTTGGTTCCAAGTGGTCCAAGTGTAATCTCTTTGCTCGTCCGCGGGTCACATTATCAGCATAGTGGCACTGAGAATCTTTATGCTTGCAGCGCATGATCAAAGGACTTACCATTCGTGTAGCAACATGAGCTCCCATGACCATAGATATGATAAAAGTGCCTCATGGAAGTCCCGTCGGAGTGAGTCCAGCACAGGCTCTCCCTCAAAACGAACCCATTCTTCTAGTGATCGAAGATATTACGAGAATCTAAGTAAAAATAACGTACCCTACGTTAAACGATATTCTTTCGACGGTAGCCGGTACAGATACGAAAGAAAGTCGGATACTTCCAACGAAAAAAAGCAACATGCAGACGAAAAATCTGAAATCCCAACAGCCGAAAGATTTGAGAGAAATTCCATTCAACGATACTCCTTCGACGGTAGCCGGTTCAGGTACGCAAGAAAACTGGAAACTTACGGCGTAAAAAGGCAACATGAAGGCGAAAAATTTAAAGTCCCTACCGCCGAAAGAGATCCGAGAAATTCCATAAGCAAACCATCAGTGACTAAGCTCCCCCAAGAAGTCCCAGCAGAGGAACGAGATCTAAGAAATGCCATCAGTAAAAATGCATGGAGTAGCGGTAATAGTAAACCCGCTGTGTGAGTATATTCAAGTATCAGATTTTGCTGCGACTTCTTTTCCATTGCTTTAATTGAATGATTTATTGCAGCACACCTGCACCCAGCAGACAGCCATGGTACATAGAACATAAAGCACCGGAAATTCATACAACACCGGTTTCTGATACTTCCGCGCAAAGCAATTTCAACTTAATTTTCCAGCACATTAATGCCGTCTGCAGTCAGGTTGGTTTTGCCTGTTTTTAGTCAATGTGTGCCCGTTAACGTGAAATTTCTTCCTTTACAGCATGACCAAACTCAACTGGACCGTCCGATGTCGTTCATTGACAGAATAATTGCGGATGAAGCAATGAGGATGCTATCTGCTGCTTCCTCCAGAGAAACTACGTCACTTAATGAACCCTGCGAAACATCAGAAGCTCTACCTTATAGAGCACCAGCTAGCGAAGGAACGGAAGCTTCTAAACCGGATGAACAAAAAGCCGCCAGTAAACTCACCGACAGAACTGCTACGGTTAGTGCTGCCGATTCGGCACTGTTGCAGAAAAGCGCAGAACAGGTGACTAAAAAGCTTATCAATCAACTTTCCACCATGAACAAGTACGATTTGAAGCAAATGATCGACAACCCGGCCGGGAAGTACGAGACGGCTTTAAACAAGCACGCGCAGAACAAGCTACGTGCAGAGGTAAGGAAGCAGCTGAAGGGTTTCGGTTTGGGCAAGCTGGGAAGTGCATGTGTGCGTGGCGATGGTACCGTTGAGTCGGACGAAGCGATTGATGCGAACAAAATACCCTCTGCACTGCTAGAACAGATCGGTCAGGCGTTGGATTTGGACTTTTTCGATTTGGCCCAAACAGAATCGGCTGAACCCATTGAACAAATGCCGGAGGTGTTGGAAAAGTCGCAATCGAATTGCGACGAATCAGAACCGAAGGGTGACCCTGATAACTATGCGTCAATGTGTACCCCAGCATCAACATCAACCCGACATATTGTGCCATCCTCCAACGTAGATAATGTTTCTAGATCTCCGAGCACAAAAACACCCTCAAAGAAGGTGAACGTTCTTAAAATCTCGTCTCCAACATCAGGACGCGTGAAAAAAATAATTATTCGCAAGCCAAATGCAACAATCACAAACAAAGGTGCCGTACGTGTACCAGTTACATCCAAACTGCAACCCAAAGCTATCAAACCTCTTCCCAAGAATAATCCTATCGTCTCAACTTTGAAGAATTTGGACAAGGGAATTGTTGCTCCGGGTTTAGTAAACACCCCAGTTGCAAAGCCTGTAGTTATAACGCCTGTTCAAAGCCTAAATAATGTCTCCCAAATCCGACACGTTACGAGTAAGGATACCACTATGGATAAGGCAGTGAATACACTGGACAACCCCCAAAAAAATGTATCGTTTTTAAGAATCAGCACAGTGGAAGAGTTGAACAGGCGGCTGGATAAAAATCAGCGTACGAAATGCGGTGAAATTCAGTCAGTCTCAACATTAGACCCAAAAAGTTGTTCTTTGCAAAGCGGACTATCACACAAGGATATCAGCGAACAAACAACAAAAATGAACGATACGTGTGATACTGTATCATCTTCAACCAACGAAATCGGTAATACGAACGGCATAAAGCATCCAGCAGAAAATGTGGTATACTTCATCCATAACGTTCATCAATCCCTTAGCCCTGTCTTATCCTCGGTCCAACACCGAGAACAACCAAATTGTTCTGATCTATCCGGGCACAAAGATAACTCAAGCAGTGGATTTGTTCCATTCCCGACACTGTTAGAATCACGTTTGCCTCCACTTCCTCCGTCATTCCCTCTATTGAAGAAAGGAAAATCGGCGAAAAAACGAAAGTTATCCATGAAAAACGGGTGTCCTCCTTCCATGAGCAATTCAAGCGTGTCAACAAATAATATTGCGGCAAGCACCCCTACACCGATTCAAACCGTGACCAATGGTCAAACTAATGGTTCATTCCCCAAGTTGGGGAAGAAATGGAAACACCCTAAGGTGATTTGTGTTGGATCCTCAATCAACACCGGGAATGTAGACAATGTGTTGGGCGTGCCTGTTACGAGTACAAAACAGCGGATTACTTCACATCAATCGACAGACGAGGCACATGTCCAAGATCGCACACTGATCAATGCTCCCACACCGGAAACGGTGGAACACCAAACCCCCATTACTATTACAAACGTTTGTTCGATGGCTGACACAGAACGTGTGATCACGCCATCAACAGCAGTAACAGTAAATGTCTCAAATGAAAGTACCGGAAAGGATAACCCTAATTTACAACTGCCACAAGAAAGTTCTATTACTGAGCCAAAACAAGAAACCACACCATCGCAACATCCCGTACAAAGTGTACCAAATTTTGAAACTTTCAACTGTTCCGATGAAAACTTACCGGACAGGAATCTCTCTACTGAGACGCTCGTGGAAAGTAAGGAAGAAACAGAAAGGATTGTTTCGCCACAAACGATCACTGACAAAACGCATGATGAGTATATCTTGGGAGGTGACTCTGGTAATGTTATTGACCTAGAGCCACAGGCGCAGCATGTTGCCAATCGTTCCCCAACCCCACTACCGACTCACTATACTGCAAGATTGCAATCTTTGTGTGGAGTTACCGAGCTCATGCAATCCATAGAGACACAAACGATGGAATTATACGGCCGCAAGATGCAAATCGATGCATTGTTCATGCAGCTGCACGCGGAACGTATGGACATTGACCAGCAGTTGGAAAGGCTGCAAAGCATTCGCCGTGAGCAGATCAACTTTATGCAACAAAATTTGCTTGAACTAGCTTCGGCTAATAGTTCCGGTGAATCTGCCATGCAAGCACCGCCCCTTGTCATGTCTGATCCGGGCACGGGTTCGAATGGTCCAGGGAATCAAACTGCCCAGCCGGTACAGGACAACAGTACACGGCAGCATGAACGCACCATACGACGAATCACGCCAATCGGTGGTAATAGTGTGTTGATGAAAATTTTCCAGCGCCGTCGTGCACCGTCTGAACGCTCAACGGACGAAAACCCACCGGTGGTACAAGATCAAGCGTAATCGTGTTTGTGCAACATATTTATTAGTTTGTGTAGTAACGATAAGTTCTTGTTGAAATCTGTCCAATGTTGTGATGTGAAACCTGTTTTTAAAGGAGTACAATATCTGTCCCCTCATGTTACCGGGAGCTGTTCGAAATTTTCGGAACCCCAAAAGCGCTTCGGGCGAGGGATGTCAACTAAAATATTATTTTAATGTGATCCAAGACGAAGAGCAATTTCGGATTCTTTCGAGAGAATGTCGGAAATATTGTTTTCTTCGATTTTTTTTCTAAAACTACCTGAATGAACAAAAAAGGACGAAAATAAAGATTACTTTGGAAGAAACGTGGTTGTTGTTGGAATTTAATTGTTCGTAAAGGAATGAGTTGAGATCCTGATTGCATGTATAGTCCACCATTTTTATCAGCAGCGACTGAGGATTACTGACAGCTGTACTTAGTGATTAGTGAAACATACGTGATCGTACATTAGTACTGTTTCAAACTGTGCAAACCATTCGTTGTTGTTATGGCTTCGCTACATTCTTTTATGATTCGCATGAATTATCTCGATCCATTATCACCTATCAGTAACCGGACGCGCAGAAGACGCTTCTCGTCCACTATTTCCAGCATCTCGAACCAGTTTGCCGATCAGAACAATAATGAGCTGCTGGTACCGATCATCAACCCATCGCGAAAGCGCCGCAAGCTTTCGGCCTGCATTTACAAACCAATCCCACCGGGTGGAGAGGAAAGTATCGATGGTAGTGAACAATCACCACAGCAGCTGGCTGTACATTTGTTCGAAGGATGCCCTGTAACGCTGTAAGTGTACAACTAGCTGCTCGCTGTAAGGAATCAAATGAAGGGCCATTATCCTTTACCTTTGCAGTCGGAACGAGCAAACCATACCGGTATCAACGGAAAGATTTCTCGCATTTGGACGGTTGTATTGTGAGGATAACACCGTTACATCGATGGCGTATTACGTTCCACGGATGGTTCCCGTATCGATGGTTTCCACCTCATATCCTTACTACGACGCCGAGCTGGAAACGGTAACGATCATCCACCGTACAAAGATCGAGTTCCGTCGCAGATATTCGCCGGTAGCGATGCAAACAGTCGAAAACGAACAACACAAGGACGACCAGGAACAGCAGCCGTGTTTCGTGTCATACGCTTGCTGGAACGTTTCGGAATATTAGCGCAAGAGTAATTGAAACGAACCTTTGTTATCAGTATTGAAGCGTCATTCTTAGGATACTTTTTAGGCGAGATTTATCCCTTTTTCTTCTTTGTGGAATATGTTTTTTAAATAATAAAAAGTAAAAGAAATCTCATGTACATGTAGAAACTTGACACACGAACTATCCTACGCGATTGAGGAACGTTTCGAAGATTTCGGTTTCCTCTTTCGGTATCAGGTTCTGCTGGATGGCGGCACGTAGCGCACGTTGGCACGTTTGTGCGTTGTACTGCAGCTGGAAGTTTCGATCCTCCGGCTTTAGCAAACCGAGCTGTATCAGGATAAAGTCACGCAAGCTTTTCAACCGTTTGTTGGTTTTCGCAAACTCGAACGCATCCTTGTACAGGGCTAGCGCGACATCGAGCGCTTCCGGTTGGCTTTCGCACAGCTCGGAGCACTTGATGATGGTGAAGGCGGTATGCACCAGATAGTCATCTTTCGGAATCGCATTCAGATACTCGCGAAAAGCGGCCACTTTATCCTTGTCCGGTAGCGATTGGAACATCGTTTCCGCTGGATAGTGTTGCCGGATGAAGGAGTCGACCGTGTTCGGGAGCGTTGAGTCCAGATCGATCGTCACGGTAGATACGTCGAGTGCCGGATCGTTGCTGGTGCCATTCGTTTTTGCACTACGTTCCTTCAATCGGGTTAGCAGAGCTTCCTCCGCATCTTCCTCATCTCCCTCGTCGTTGTCTTCCTCATCGTCTTCATGGTCCGCTGTTTCATCGTCCTCTTCCTCGCTTCCATCCTCCTCCTCTTCCTCCTCCACGTCCTCTTCCTCTTCATCCTCATCTTCGTCCTCTTCTTCTTCGTCTTCCACATCACCCGCGTCCTCGTCCAGCTCCAACGCACGGTCACGATTATAATCCCGCATCAGCTTCCTCAACTGATCGCAGCATTCTTCACCGAACTGATTACCGTTCAGTACGAGCGAGCGAAGTTTATCCTTTCTGGCGGTGGCATTCACCAGCGCAAAGCCCCCATCCGGACCGATTTCGTTGAATCCAAAATCCATCACTTCCAGCTTAGCACTTCCTTCGTGCAGTGCCTCCCCAATCAGGGTCGCTCCTTTAGTTTTCAGTAGGCAATCGCCAAAGTTGAGTTCCCTCAAATTGGGAAGATACGTAAGCGCGACCGACAGTGCCCCGGCACCCATTGGTCCGATCGTGTTATCGTTTAGGTTTACAATTCTTAGATTCTTGTTCTTCATGAACGCTTGGGAAAGTGCTGCTATGCCCACATGGGCGATCCCGTTTTGCGGTATTTCGATTTGCTCTAGTGTGCCGATTGCAGCAAATGTTGACGAAAGTAGTTTAGCGCCCGCGTTCTCCAAGCGATTTCTTCCCGCTATGAACACCTTCAGGGCGAGAGGTTTGCCCACCTTCTTGCTAGCTTCGTGTCCCTTGATCAGTGCATCTGCCAGCATTCCACCACCCTGAATGCCCAATCCACAGTTGTTTAGTTTTAATTCCTACAGTAAAAAGGAAAAACATATTACAATGAACCCAAAGACCGAAACAAAACGCCCAACAAACTACAAACCTCTAGCGTATAACATGTGGCACTCTCGAGCAGATCCACCAATCCAGCCATCCCGTTTGGTCCGAGTGCATTATCAGAACAATCCAGCACGGTAAGCTGTGTACCAGCCGTTATCATACCCTGCCCGAGTGCCTTCAGTGCTATCGGAATTTCTTCCTTCATGCGACCGGTGAACAGATCTTTCCAAAGCGCCTGCTTTAGTTCGGGATGCTTTTCTAGTGCTTTGCCGATTCCTTTCGCAGCCTCTACGCCCAATGTGTTTCCTTCCAGGTTTAGAAAACGCATATCCTTACAGGCGTTTATCGCATCTATCAAGTCTTTAGCTGCAGACGCCCATTATGCAAGGAGAAAGAAGTGAGTAAACAAGAATTCGGAGCATTATTGCATCGATCCATCAGTGCAATTGCGTTTTACCGCCAACCGGCAGGTGTGCATTTACCTTCCGCTTCCGTTCCCCATTTTGACGCTTTGCCAACCCATTTAACGCCGTACAGATCGAGATCGGTCAGGACGCTGGTCATTGAAGTCAAGTTAAAGGACGCCATTGTCGAGAGACAGTTACTTCGCGTGTACTGAAAACCACTATAATCCTGGTAGCAAAACAACAAATTCACCGTCGATCAATGGATGCTTTTCGTCGGTACGAAACGGGCGGGAGGTTATGTTTAACGTTGTTTCCTTTTGTTTGATGCCGCTGCTGTCAAATTGCCAGGCCGTTTGCCGCTCTGCTTGACATTTTAATGTGCTATACGTGTGGTTCGATTTCTTGAGTGAGGTGTATTGGATGGGTTTTTGTTTTATTTAGCTGCCTTTTACTGAATTTTAAAGTAACATTTTGCTGGATAAACCCTTTTTTGTCGAGTATTTCTCTGTTTATTAATATGTTACTTTAATTTGTTGCATTCGATCCACTGCGGTTCAATTTCCCTATTGTGGTGCCATCTCTTTCCAACAATTGCGACTCGGTGGTTGGCAGATTTGCTTACTTTATTTTCTACACTATCATTTGTTGCATTCCATCGGATAGGCGCATTTCGACGAAACGTTTCCACGGCAAAGAGCTGCACAACTTAAACCAGGTGGCAGGCGGAATTAAACCGATCAAGTTACGGAAACGTTTGTGCTCGCCGTCGCTCGTTACTCACGGGTAAGTAAAGTAATACCCAAAAATTGCGACAACAGTAATTAGTCGACAGGAAAGTCAACAGAACCGTATGATGCATACGAGAAAAAAAGACCACCTTCCAACGGTATGCGATGGGATCTAGAAAAAGTACAATGGCTCCGGTATTGGAATGCGAACAATACGTAGTGAGACATTAGCCACGTTTTGTTCTGCAGTGCATAATTGTATGGAATCTTGTAAAGATCACCAGCGCTTAGTGCGGACCGATCGGTCCAGATCAGGGTAAAGATACGTGAGGAAATGGAATAAAAGAAAAGCGCCATCCACCGCCCCCATAATCGATTGAACGTTGCTTTCAGCGATCATTTAAAGAAATCGGTATGAAGCTTGATAACGGTACATTCGGTAAATTTCTTCTTTTGCACCGCACGTGGCAAGTCCTCCGTTCCCCCGCCGCTGTGCGGGAAAAACAGAAGTGCAAGCAATTGTGGAAAAACGTTCAAAACGAGCCGAAGAGAAGTGATGCGTTCGAATGGGCAAAAAAGAAAAAAAAATCCCAATCGTTTACAGTTTTCTCTCCGCATTCGTTTGATCATTCGCATTGTACTGCGTTGCACCCTAGTTACGCGCTGTGTTTGCTTTTCTCGATTTCATGTTTGCAGTCACCAGCAGCGAAGCGCGAGGAAAAGCAAAGGAGGGACATACTCTCCTTCCGAAAGCACCGTGGAAAATGTTTCGTCAGTGAAGCGACATAGCGCAACAACACCTTGATCTGAAATTTTCGATTTCCGTCCGTTGGTTCGCGGTAGGCTATGTAAGTCCCGATTTGGGTTGTTACGATCGCCCCTCGTTAAGAGTCACGTCGTTCATTTCCGATGCATTCTTTGTTTCTGTTTTTCGTTGTAGTGAAGTACATTTCATAGTTGGACACGGCATTACCGAACGTCTTCGAATATGAATATTAATCGTTACCAGGCGGCAAAAAATTTGCAACCGGCCCGTTCATTGCGTACCCCAGCGAATGCCGGTCGGAATGCGCTCGGCGACTTTGGCTATCAACCACATCTGGTGGACACGCCCAACCAGGCCCGTGCGGGTTCCATGCTGAACGGGAATCAGCACGGAAATCTCCCGGCGCAAACTCACCAACGGTCGAGCAGTCAATCGCGCAAACATGATGTGCTACGCACACCGACGAACGGATCGCACGGTTCCGGTGGTGCGGGTCGAGCTAGCGCAACATTTTCGCCCGGAAGTTTAACATTCAACGCCAGTACGCTCACCATCGGTTCACTGTACGAGGTGACCGTTTCGTACGTGCAGAACGGCCCGAAACAGTTCATGGTGCAGCTATGTTCATCGGAAGCCGCACTGAAGCAAATGATGAGTGCACTGGCACGGGTGCCATTACGATCCATCAGTCGGAAGCTACAGCTCGGAATGGCGTGTTTGGCGCGCTACTCGCACAATCATACGATCTATCGTGCTCTCATCACTGCGCTGGGACAGGATGGAAACTGTACGGTGTCGTACGTCGATTATGGCCATTCGGAAACGGTGCATCCGAGCAGTTTGTTCGAAATTCCATCCGAGTTCTTGCGGCATGAGATCTTTTCCACGCGCTTCGCACTATCAAACGTGCGCCGGCTGGAGGATGTAAATGCCGATGTAGCGGGCATCTTCTCTAAGATGATCGCAGGCAAGGTACTGAAGCTGAAGGTGACTCCGCCGGAGGGTGCAGCATTCGTGTCGTACTGTGAGCTGTATGAAAATGGTGAAAATCTTTTCCCACGATTGCAAAAGCTGTGCCGGGAGCAGGTGTACAAATATCCGCCACCGAGAAGTCTGCAGCGCGGCCCCAGTTACCGGGTAGTTATACGCTACATTGAGTCTTGCGCGAAATTCTTCGTTCATCTACTAGACAATGCTGCAGCGTTCGATAAAATGATGGACGATTTGATTGTGCATTGTCAGGGTAGCGGTAGTGCCGTCCCGGGCAGGGTGAACGTTGGCGACGTTTACGCGGTCAGTCTGGATGTGAACGATATCTACCGTGCGGAGGTGATCGAAACGGATCCAAAAATTAAGGTGCGCCTTATCGATTATGGTACTAGCATTACGACGCAACGCGCACAGTTGAAGCGTCTATCGCCGGACTTTCTCCATCAGCGCCCGGAAGCGATCGAGTGTTGTCTGGAGGGGTTCGAGGCATCAACCAGCGTTGATCTGTCAACGGATCAGCTCGAAATGCTTGCGGAAGGTGCGGATAGAGAGCGGAAACCGTTCAAGTTGATCGTGTGCGACATACGCGACGGGAAAACGATCGTAAACCTGCTCGATGAATCGGAATCGCTCGTGCTGAACGTGTCGAAGAAGCTGCTGAAATTGAACACTCCGGGCAAGTTTCTTAAAGAGCAGCAGACCAATCCGCAAAAGCAGCAAAGCAAACGGCTGTCTGGGGGAGCTTCGGCGAATGGTGCCGATCCGCTGGGAACGTCTGTCGATTCTGCCAAAGCACCCCTTTCGTCCAGTGGTATTTCGTCCGGTCATGGAGACTGTATCGATCTGACTAATGACGAATGGAGCGGTGGTCCACCACTTCCGGGCAATCAAAGTTCGGGATACGAACTGCAAACGGGTGGTAATGTGCAAACTCCTCCGCGCAATGCTCGTTCCGGTGGTGGTTATGGACGCGATAGCAACAATAGTAGCCGAGACTCTTCGACGGGTAACAACAAACAGGACGCTAAGCGAAATGCGGGAATCGCCACCAATGCAGCAACAACGGCGGGAACAACCCGTAATGACATTCCAAGGTTCAACAAGGACCGGTAAGGGGAAAACAGTTTTAAATCATGTGTAGGAAATAATGTACATCCTCGTTTCCAGTGTCCAAATGCCGTACTATTACGAACATGATGATCGGTGTACAGAACCGTACAGCCCTCCATCAAATGTAGCAGGAATGCCCAGTAACGAAGCGAAGCGAAACGAACGAAACAAAATGGACGCTGCTCCAGTGGTTAGTACGGAAAGGTGAGTTGTTAGTGTGGGTGTTTCTAGAGAATTCGTTCCTAAGCCTGCTTTGGTTTTCATTTCCAGCAATGCTTTCGCCACCAGCAACCCACAATCTTCGGATGAATTTATGCCGTACCGTAGCACCTTCCCGGAGCAGGTTGTAACGATGAACGCTAAGGTTGAAGTCATTCTCTCCTGGTGGTACTCGCCGGAACAATTCTACGTTAGATTGCGATCGGAAGAGGATAAGTACCATGACATGATGAAGCAGCTGCAAAAGTACTATCGCAACAAGAGCAACCAACAGGTACATCAGCAACAGCTGCAACAGCAGCAGCAAACGAGCGGCAAGGCTACAAAACCGTCCACCGGATCGATAGTGGTCGTGCGCCACCCGAAACACAATGCGTTCTATCGTGGGCGTGTTCTAAAGTACAACGAGTCCGTTCAGAAGTATAAGGTAGAGCTAGTCGACGGTGGTAACAAGCTGGCCCTGTCGATCAACGATCTGTGGCTGGTGGAGCGTCGGTTTACACGGCTCCCCCCAATGGCCATCGCTTGTGCCCTGCCGGACGTACGATTGCGCTGCGAGGTGAAGGAACTACAGAACCGCATCGATTCATACATCAGCAATGACAAACAGTTTGAAACTGTGTTTTTGGAGCGTGTTGAAGGCGGCAAATATCACTGCAAGGTGGACTCGCTTGGACGTGATCTCAAAGAGCATCTGCTGGAAGATGATCTCATCGCACAGGTTTATGTTGGTAAGTTTGGAGGAGCATACATGCACGAATGAAATAGCGCTTATGTTTTTTTGTCCACTCTTTTAAATTCGACAGACATAGATCTGACCCGTTTGAAGGGACAAACATTAAAGGTGCAGCTAGTAGAGCTAAAGAGTCTGAACGATTTCCGTGTGAAGTTGCTCGGACATCAGGCGATTTTCAGCTGCCGACAGGATGGCTGTGATTCATCCCTTTCTGCGGCGGATACTATGATGAAGCTTCGCGAACAATGGCTCGATCGACACTGCTTGGCCCAAGTGGTCGATGTATCGAATGATGATAAGTGCGTCGTTTTGAACAACATCTCAACAGTGTCCGTATAATAATACTTCCTAATTTTATGTTATTTGTAGATTGATACTGTCATTACTGATACCGGTGCTGACGGGTCAACCAGAGCCAACGATCGCCGAAATGCCCGTGCTGATGAGTACGTTTAACGTGTACGTTACCCACGTGGAAGGCACGAACTGTCTGTACGTGCAGAATGCTCGCTGGAACGAGCAGATCACCAAGATGGCGGACGTTCTGTTTGAGTTTTACGAAAAGCAGCAAGAGCTGGTGCCGGTGGCAAACCTGGCAATGAATGAAATGTGTGCCGCAAAGTCACAAGACGACGGCAATTGGTACCGTGCGAAGATCGTCTCATTGCAAGAGATCGAAAAGATCGAAGTGTTGCTGGTGGATTATGGATACCGTGAGCAGGTGAAGCACAGCGAGTTGAAGGTGCTCGAGCCACAGTTCCTCGAACACAGTGCGTTTGCCCATCGGGTGTACCTGCCGATGGCAGCAATTGCCGATGTGACTGAGGATCGCATCAAGAGCGAAATTAGTGAGCTGACCGGATCGTACGAGCTGTCCCTTAAGGTGGTCGAGTTTAGAAATGGCATCTGGATCGTGGACATCACCTCGAACGATTATAGCATTGTGAGCGTACTGAAGGATCGACAGTTGGTAGCTGATTTGGATTATGAAACCATACTCAACCAACGCCAAGCGTCCACACCAACACCCGGAGCACCCGTGCGTCCATCGATCGAGGATCACGAGGCGAAACATCAGAAGATTAAGGCTAGAATTTGTCATGTCGACAACCCAAGTCAGTTGTTCATTCAGGTGAGTTTGGTAAAGTTTTTATCAGTTGTTGAGTCAATCCTTCTTACTGTCTGCATTTTTTCCTTCTACCCGGACAGCTCGAAAGTGATCTGAAAGATCTTAATCAATTGCAAGAAAATCTTCAAATCATTGCCTCATCCTTACCGCCCTTGCGTGATTTTTCCGCCGATCGTTACTGTATCGCCCAGTATTCGGCCGACGATCTCTGGTACCGGGCACTCATCATCGACAGTCACGACGATCTAATCATACAGTTTGTGGACTTTGGCCACACGGATATCGTGACAAGCAACAAGAAGAGTACGCTGCGGGATATAAACGACGATTTGATGAAGTGGAAAATTTACGCGAAACAGTGCGCCATGCTTATACAACCAATGACACCGGAAGCCGTTGGTGCTGACGGTGGTTCAGCAAGTGGCGGGGGTTCCAAGGGACGTAAGAAAATGGCCGCTTGGAAGGAGGTGGCCACAACGATCCTGCGTGTCCTGGATGAGGTGGAGGTACAGTTTCTGGCCGAAGCGCAAGGTGTGCACTACATAAGTGTCCGGAGCAGTGAGAAAGACATTGCCGAGATGCTGGTTGAGAAAAAGTTGGCCACCCGTTTGCTGTACGTTCCGTCCGGTCAGCGTTGCTTTACGAGCCACACGGAATCGATCGATGAGTTCTACCTGCAGCTGGAACGCGACGTTAATCCGCTCGATATGATGGGCAACTATTTGGCGGATGTGAGCAAGTTCGCGGATGTCGAAGATCCGCGGGTGGGTTTGATCTGTTTGGCGGAATTCGCTGACGATGGTTTGTGGTACCGGGTGCAGGTGTTGGCCATACCGCACCCGGGCGAATACGAGGTACTGTTTGTGGACTACGGGAATGGTGCCACTGTGCAGAAGCTGAAGCAGCTGGAACCGGGAATTGCCGAGTTGACGCCACTCTGTACGAAGTGTGCGCTACGGTTGCCGGAAAATGTGAAGAGTTGGTCGGCCGCGGCACAAGAGAAGTTTGTCGAGCTGACGGCAATGGGCCAGACGGTGTTCACGGTACAGCTGCACAGTCCCGGTCCGTCGGTTGCTACCGTGGAGCTGTTCCTCGAGGGGCGGAATATAGTGGAGCAGCTGGTAGCGCTTTGTGAGAAAGGATCCGGTTCGTCGACCGATGCGATGAGTTCCAGCTTCTTCCTGAGTGACGATAACAGGCTCGATGACAGCTATCAGCTGGAGGACGATAAGGTGCACATTAGCCACGTAAACTCACCGGCCGAATTCTTCATCCAGTTCAACAACAGCTTCGATGCGCTGCGCAACATGGAGGAATTGCTAGCGGCCAAAGCGAAGCACTGCGAATCGATCGCTGAAGGTGACATCAGGAATGGTTTGTTCTGCTTGGCACAACTCGTACACAATGGTAAGTTTTGCCGTGCGCTCGTCCTCTCGGAGGTGCACGGTGGTCAGGCCACGTACCATCTGGTGCTGCTGGTTGACTACGGATATCGTGCGGCAGCGACAGATCTGCGCAAGATGCCTCCCAGCATTGAGGAAATGTCCCGGCTGGCGAAAAAATGCTGCCTGGAGCACTATTTGCCAACGGATGAGGTGTCGCTCGGTGCAGCACGCTGGAGCCGGCTGCGTAGCCGTCTTACCGAGCTGGCCGATTCCGGCAAGGCGGTGTTTACCTTTGAGATAGTGCGTAACGATTGCGATCCACTCATCATACGGTTGTTTACTCCCGCTGGTGTTAACGTGGAAGATCTGTTGCGGGAGAAAGATGTCGACGATATTGTGGGTGATGTCACGCCGGACAATAGTGGTAGTCTAGGTGGTGAAACGACACGGCGAGCCAAACCGAAACAAGCGTTTTTCAGGGCCCACAGTGACCTGGAGTTTCTCGAGAACTGTGAATCCGCCCCAAACACCGACAATTGATGCCGTGTTGCGGGTTGGCAAAATGCAAACACGACCGTTACTTGGTGGGGGAAGAACGATCATTTCCGTTTCCTGCTTGAAGTGCTTGATGCTTCAACCACAAAGAGGAGAACGGAATTGATAGTTCAATGTGTAGGGATTCTTCCCCCTTTCACGGTAACGATGAATCGAAACATAATTCTCCACATAGCATTAAGTATCGAACCCAACTAGAGATTAAACGTAAACTTATGAAGGTTGATTTTGTTTTTTGTTTTGTTAAATTCACAATATGCGTGCATCGTAACGTAGTTTTTGTTTATCGATTAGCTCCAGTTGATCGAAACCTAAGTAGTATCGAACGAGTTTAACAGATTCGTATGCATCCCTATTATTTATGCACATTGTTATTCCCCCGTTACTCAGTAAACTGAACTCTACTTACTTGCTAGTCGAACTCCCAAAACGTGATTACAAATGGGAGCAAAAATGCAAAAAAAAACAAACTAAAACAATGTCACTATTAAACACGAATTGTACTCTCAGTAAGTGGTTAGAGGTGATGTGAAACTAAACAATTATTAACTGTGAATTGGAATAGCTCAAACACTTCGCGAAGGAGGACCACGCAACAAATGGTTGGAACATGTGCCTTCCATAACTCATCCATCCAGCTACCTCTAGATATACCATGGGCAGCTAAAAGCATCCACAGCCTCAATCATCTTTATACACACATGATATGGTTCAGACGAGTTTTTCACTTCAGGCAGCATATATGGAGTTGATCTCTTCCCAATCATATTCTATATTACAGAGAAGACTTCAACTGCACCAGTAGTTAACACAATGACACTATTTCAACGTTCAAAAAGTGCCTTACAGAGGTTTGCAACATGTTTTCTATAGACATATTAAACGTTTTGTGCACCGGCATGGATATGAGAAATTAATGTTTCGTTAATGAATGATGCGTGAAACGCAAAAGTAGCGCGAATTGTTTATCAATCGCTAATTTATATCTCGTTATAACTATACTCAGCACTGTTGTACTAAACCACGTCCGAAAAAAACGTAAATAAAGTTATCGTATGAAAATGTTAGCAGAAAAATTGGTCTTTTTAAAGCATTACATTTACAATTTCTCAAGAAAGAACAGAAGTAGCTAGTGAAGTTGGACGAATATATTCGTATTTTCATAATTAATTCGTTATAAAACTGATTTGTGTGTGAGTGCCGCTGTACAATCATTATTCATGGTTTAGGAATCGCTTCCAGTGCACGCATTAACAGAGTGTGGTTTCCATTGTTTAATAGGCTGCAACATACATTTCACTATCGTCTGACAGTTTCGATTTAGTTCGGGTACGGTAATTTTATTTACAGTATAGACATTCATATGTTCATAACCGTATATTCCGTAGCTATTATCCTGAGGTCGGTTGAGAATTTTACCTTTCTAACAATCTCTATAACGATTTGCGCGCCTCCATTAGCGTTTATATGCGTGGTAATATCAATAAGTTGTAAGTATGGAGTTTTGAATTATATTTTTCCCCCTAATTTAAGTGTTTTAGACTGCGGCGCTGTGCTCTATTGCTCATATCGTAGCATGTATTCGTGATTGGCAAGGATAGAGAACGCAAACAAAAAGTAGTACCGACCGAAAATGTATCTTTACACCGTAGAAGTTTAAAAAAATCATAAAAAAGAGCTTTTCGTCTAGTGAATATAATACCTAGCTAATATTGCTTATGTCCCTGAAGTTACTCCGTTAGTCAATCGTAATTATCTCGATCCTTTTTCCCAAACAGAAATATTCTTGTAAAGTATTGATAAAAAAGCATTACAGAGTTGCTATGAAAGAGAAACTAAAAACACAAACCCTAAATTCTATTGATGCCAATATTGTGACCTCGCTTGAATCACACTCTACGCGAATACATACAATTAAGCCATTACACACACATACGTGCAACTAAAACACGAAGCAGGATTCATACAGTTGCGCAGGGAGAGCAAATGGAACTCATCGATTCCCTCTTTAATCCGAATCCGAACCATCGCTACCTTCGTCATCGCTGTCCTCGAGTTCCGGCATGGGGAAGCGCAGGATAGCCGCCACACCGGTTAGCTGCGCGAGTTCTAAAATGAGGAATAGCATTGCTGTGATAGTTCCACAACTTTCCAGTCGGAAACGAGAGAAGATCACTTACGTTCACCGGAGACGTGCATGCTGGAGAATATTTTAACCTCACCACCCGAATCACGGACCGATTCGACCAGCTGGACGTATTCCTTGCGTGTGGCCACATCCTGACATCTGAGGGGGATAAAGCGATGAAAAGCATTTTAAGAAGTGAGAATAGATTTTTTTGAGAAACATCAAAATAGTAGAGTGCAAATGCTCAACACGCCCAGTGTTTACAGCGTTACGTTGTGACGAAATCTCCATCCGTCCCAATGCTTCCACCAAGTTCCCAGACGCCATCCGGTCTTTAGACGCCATTAGACATTACAAATCACGGAAAGCAAGCAAGTTAAGATCGTCTATAAATAGGGAGGGCGACGCCGGTTTTTGTTGTTGCTCCGACCATTTGAGCGAGATGATTCACTTATAAAGGTTACCGAAAATGTTATCTTGAAGTTTTGTTTGTTCGTGTTTTTTCGTGCGAGTGTGAGGTGTTATTATTGACAAATGTAGATATACTGAAAGTGTTTGATAAAAGAAACGGTTTTGTATATTTGCCTAGAGTTCCATGGATGAAACCTATATGATCGGCTAATCGCTTCAACCTTTAGCAGTGAACGATTCTCGCAATCTAGTAAACACGGAAAACGTGACCATCGCAACGATGACGATTTATGAGCAGTGTTTTTTTGGGGGGAGTAGACAGAGTGTTCTATTTTTACCACCCGTCATTTGAATTTTCAACCTCATTTTCCTCTGTGCCAGAGTTTCCATTTTTCCGTCCAACCCACAGCACGAGACATGATCGGTCGGTGGAGGAAACCACCATGTGCTTTATGGCATCAACCCATGTGTCTCAGGTCGCAGTGTGTTCCTTCTCCCTGAATCGTTCCACACTAGAAGGGGGTAAACAACGCACCAGATTTTGCCCTTCTGCTCCTGGGAACACTGGTCGCGTAAATCTTACAGAAAGCGAACAGATCTGTGTTTTGTTTACAGCAATCGATTTAAAGCGAAAGTGTGTGGATGGTGAAACAGCCTCCTTTAGACAAGAGCATGCATTCCTACAGGGATGCATTCTGGTGTGATGGATCTTGTTGCGCGAAAAGGGTGTTGCAGATGTTTTCCCGTGCGACAAACCAACTGGAAAAATGATTTCTCGAGAAAAAGAATTAAAATGCTTTATAGATAAACCAAAAAAAACAACCGTACCATTATTAACTCGGCGTAGCCACGGTGGCGTGGTGACAAACTGCAACGGCCATATCTGCAAATATGGCCTCAAGTAATTTGGACACCATTTTAGCGGTGTCGCCGAAAAGCGGATTACGGGAAGGGAGTTTAACGGGTTGTCGTGTGCGGGCTGGTTGTTGGTCGAAGTAATTATAGCCCACCTGTATTTCCCAATGGCTACGTGAATCTGTGCAAAAGAAGCGATATCTTCAGTTACCGTCACCTTGGAGATTGTGGTCCACTGGCAAAAGCAAGCGCTACCCTTTTTTGTTGGTGGGTTTTTTTTTTCGTGTGCAATGGCTGCTACTCACACGGTGATGCTCTCGTTGCAATGCATAATACCGTTGCTAGTAGCAACGCTACATTTGCTGGAGGATGACGGCTCCCTTTTTGCTGCAGACCGGTTTTTGCAGGATGGGACCGTTAAAAATGGGATAGTAATTGATTGTGTGGTATGTTTGCTTATTTCTTTATTATCTGGTAGTTAACGGTGTGAGCAAAAAGGACGGTCTTTATTTCTCTTTCTTCAAACGCTATTTTGGAGTCGTTTCTACACCGGACTGATCAACTTATGTACAATGCTCAACCAATTAGTCCAGTACGGCAAAAGCTATTAAGCTACTCAAATGAGCTCAATGAGACACATCTCTTGGGCTGTTTCTTGACCAATAATACATACGAATTCATGCGGAACATAATTTGGAATTATTGAAGTAATTCATCTACCCAGCATTAATAAAGATAAACAAGAGTAGAACTACTAACAAGAGTAGAGCATTAATAAAGATAAACAAGAGTAGAACTCTTGAGCATCACGCTACATAGTTTTAGACATTGAAGACGGATCAGATCGACATGATTTCTATGTAGATCAACAGGAATCCACCGTCGAACCGGTTTACCGCCACATACATTCCAAAAACCGGTCTCCGCAGCACGCTAATCTGAAGAGCGAAACGGCTAGGGCAAGCAAATTCCGTGAGAGAACCGGTTCGCTCGTAATTCTCTCAGCTACGCCTGCCGGTTTTTACTAGAGATGGGCAAGTTATAAATTCATATTTTTTTTGGGAAAATGTAGAATAGAGTCCCGTTTTATTCGTTCATTTTCTTATAGTGTTCTTTTTGGAAGAATAAGGAACGGATGATGGTTATGAGAATTTTTGATGTCGTGGTTATTATTTGACTCGTTTAAAACATTAAAACGTTATCTGAACGCTGTATTTTAACTCCGAAAATGATAACTTTGCTGAGATTAAATTGTTGTTTCTCGGCAGAATATTGCAGAAAGGTTACGAGAGGTATTTCCTAAACTTCCAAACAAGCTGCATCGAGCTAGAAGTAGGAGCTTCACATTCATTTTATTATATTTTGCCTACTTTAAACCTTAAAACATTATTTTAAATAATTGGAAATCTGCTAAAATTAAAAAGCGCAAATTTAAATTCAAGTGTAAAGTGTACACTGGCCATGATCGCAACAAGCGAAAGGACAGGGACTCTATTCGGTAAAAAGGTAAATAACGTTCCTATTCAGTTGCTCATTTCGTGGGTGTTCATTTTACAAGAATTGTAATATGAAAAACTGGACACTGTGTATTTTTTCTATCGTGCTTTAAATCGGTAGCAAATATCATGTTTGTGGTGAGACTTTTTAATACCGTTATCTGACGTGTTAACATAATTTAAACGTTCTTTAGAAATTGAAATTAACCGCTTATAGTCTGTAATTAAATAATTCGATTAGCAATAAGGAATAAATTCAAATTAATTTCAGTGAGTCGTTTGCATGCCCATCTCTAGCATATTACTCCGCCTGAGCCGTTTGCGTTCGCGCGTACATGTACGCTCAACAACAGTAGCGGACCCGAGATCACAGCAACCGGTTTAATGCACGCTTGTCGTCTGCGTGAAGCTGAATTCCATACTCCCAATTCCGGGTTTTGTAACACGGGAAAACCTGGCAGTGAATACAATCGGTGACATTTACATTACAAAATGCCAGCTTACGTAAAAAAGTGAAACAAAAGTTCAAATGCGATAGTGTAAAGGAGGAAAATGCCTAATGTTTCTCAAATTTCGGGTGTCGCGAAAGTCACGTTTTACGATTTAAATTTGTGTGAATGCAAACGGTAGGAACAACAATACCGAAAGAGCAGTAGGAAGTGTGTGTGTGTGTGTGTTGTGTATTTTTGTCGTTTTGACTTTGTTGCCTCTGTTGTGGGGCACGTGTTGGGTGACGATCAAACACCCAGCGTGTATGACGATGCGCCAGAGTGAGGAGAAAGTCGCGTGTGCCGCTTCATTCCATGCTTTCTATGCTCGGTTCGTCGGTGCGTCGCTTTTCTCTCCCTCCCGAAGACGACCAACGTTTGTTGGCCTAATGATGCGCGGCACATGGTTTTCAATTGCACCCGAGCGAGATTTCGTCGCCACCATGGGGTTTAATTGATGTAAACTGCAACAACACAGTGGGGGCAAAAAAGCGGCTCATAAAAGCGATCTGTCACGCTGGCTTTCTCTGTGGGAAAGGTGCGGAAATCGCCACGCTATAATGACGGCACAGTGTTTTTCCATAGTGGTGAAAACAACGTTTAAAGTGCATTTAAATCGTATTTAAAAAAGTCATATATGAAAACTTATGCGTGTATGGAATGTTAAACCTACACTCACAAGAAGCCATTAGTGGATCAAAGATCGAGCGGAGATTTATCACATTACAGATTGTAATTAGCCGTAGGAGGCCCTGCGGAACACTGGAACTGTAATTAACTGGAACTGTAGCGGTACGACAAATGGCCGTTCTTTTCCACACTTAACGATCATGTCCAATTCCACGTATCTCGCGCGGTAGAAAACAAACGGTAGAACCTGCGTGATAGAATGCATCATGGCCTACTCTTAAACTGATCATTCCACCGAAATGTGATCACCGCAGAGGGAGAACAAATTCTTCATCTATTCGTTTCGTTTGGCGCGTGATCTAGAATCATGTTCACCCTAAGAATGACACAGTGGGAGTACGCAAATCCTGTCCAATCTTGGACATGCATGGACATTAGCGCAAAGCAGAACGCACCCCACACATTCCAAGCTGCTGCCGTGTGTACCATAGATCCATTAACAAAGTCACTCATATTCGACGATCAGGTTTTGTTTTGTACCACACCACGACACCACGTCCTGCTGCCTACACTAAAGCATAGCGTAGGTAAACACCTTTTGGCCGCAGATTTGCGCTCTTGCTGTTGATATGATGTGTCTACAGATGATAGATTAAAATTCTTATCGCGTCCTTTAGTGTCTCCCGGTACATTCTCTCTGCCAAGGTCAGATGGAATTCCGCAACGTGCACAACCGTCACCGAGTAAAGGCTTTGAGCAAAAGATGGCTGAGTCAACAGTAATACGTGGAAAGGATGACCGTTTCTCGTGTCATGATGATCTCGAGTGATGGTAGACTTTGTAAACAAAAAATTGTCACATTTTTATTCCAAAATTTCCTAAATTTTGTTTATAACTGAACCCTTCTCTTACGGAAGGGGGTAAATGAGATAAAAGGAAACATCCATACGACACTAACATCGTCAGCAGTTGCGAGACTTAGTCGATCATAGAAGGGAGACGTATAATTGGACCGGTAAAGATCGTAGCACTGTAATTAGAGATGGCGCAGATAGCGTGTACGCTTGAGAAGGGTCGGTTTTGGATCACTGACTTGAAGAATTTCCCTCACTCTCGATTCTACCCTTTTATTGAAGTTGTTAAGATCGCGTGTCAACGAAGTATAGGGTAGGGTTTGATTAAATGCAATAGCTTGTTTATACTTATCTATAAAATGTTTTAATAATTATTCTAGTATAACTTCCTCCTTCAAAAAGATTCCAAATCGTACTCTACCGTTGACGTCGCGCACTCCATTCCTTCGTTCCAATGGTTTACGAACTGGTTAGCTTAATAATGCTTGAATTACCTTTTCTTTTGCTCCCATTATTCTCTCCCATAGCTAACAGAGTCGGTTTCAACCTTTTCTCCACGGCATCGCGCACTCCAAGCACGGCAAAAGATTCGCTTCGTGCTACAACAATACAATAAAAACACCGAAACGGAAAAGATCGGACCGGCAAACACCGATGCACACACGCCCGAGAAGTGGAGTCGATGACCTTGGTAGTCAGTGAGCTGAAGTAGCGTCTCAGAAGCTGGGAAAAGCATTGAAAGTTCCGCAAGAATTCCATTCTTTGGTACCCGTCTTCATATAGGAGGTGTGTGATATTTTGCCCATTGCAAAGGATGCCATCCAACGCACAAACCAGTGGAGCAGTAAGCCAACCACCAATACTGGAACGAAAGCCCGATTACTTTATCGGCACTACCGGACGTCCCGTTTTAACTTCCCATTTTACCACTATGCATCGAACCGATCGTTTAGGAAAATCAGACAATGCAGTTACAAATAGTAAGCTGAACAAATGCCTCTACAATCTCACGATACGGAATGGGGGTGGGGGTTTTCCCACCGGCAACAGTGATCGTCACGGATCCATCGTCACTAGCAGCAGGGGAGTTAGTAATAAAACCGAAAATGATATAACAACGATAGCCAAGTACAGCACCACCGGAGGTCGTTGTAGTGTGGCACCTCCACACTTTTCTGGATCAACACGGGCGACCGATACCGGTCGGAACTCGCTTGGATCAGCCAGCGGGTGGTGCTCGATGACTAGCGCTGCTCATCAGAAATCCGGTTCGTTCGGTACACACTGTGGGTCGCAGACAGATCGAAGTCGATCAGTAACGTCACCGTCTTCACGGATGCTTACCGCACGCAGCAATATGCAGCAGTACCGCCGGCCAACCAGCACAACACGATCCGGTACGGGACCTCCAGAAGTCACCGAGAGTTCGCTCGTCCTACAACAACAGTGCAGGTGGGTTGTGTGTGCGTCGTGTGTAGTGGTTTACAGGGAAAATACCTTTAATTTGTTTCATCTCACCTATATATTTAGATAAGACAACGTTGATACGGTGTGGTTTTGACAAAAGATCATAATAATCACACCGGGTTCTTTAAATTTGAATCTTGGATGAAATGTGTATGCCAAAATCTTGTCTCTAAGTAGAACAGCTTCAATTTTGAACCCGGTGGTGCTAAATAATAGTATCAAACATTTGCATTCAATCGAGCAAGGCCTAACGTAGTGGGGATGAACCAGTTTAAATCGTGTGCCTAGGCCGGCACACAAAAAACAAAAACAAAACACACTGTTGGCAAGTATGCAAATGGGTCACAAAACACAGATGGCGGTGGTGCTGGGTCAGCGTAGTTGTTGCTTTAAATCGCACTAGACAGCCAGGCTTTTTGCATAATGATTTGGAAGCGGGTGGTATCGCCATTGTTTTTGGGTACGGCGATTAAAAAGCGACCCAGGGAATTGTTTCGCTTCAATGGCAAACAAACTGGGCGCTTGTTTGTTTTAAAACAACGAAAAGAATTTATGTTTTTTTTTAAAGCGAATCTATTTCTTCCTGCGTCATGTATCTGCATGCATTCCTCAAAGTTGTCGAAAAGGAATTTCATTACATTGGATTTTTAATGATACCATGGAAAGCAAAATTGTACAAGTACCAGACAGTTTAATGGCAACGATCGCACCCTCTATACAAATAGCCAACGAGAGTAGGGTTACCATTAGGGGCAGTTAAGCTTGCAGTACTGCAAAAATATGCACCGATAGCGTAACAAGCAGCGTATATCAGCGCCTTATCGAACTTAAATGATGTAACGACAATGCTAAATGGCGGAAGTATCTATCACAATGAGTTGGAAACGCGGGGTCTCACGGAAATGATAAGCAGAGACATAATTTTGTCCTCTTCAGAAATGTAGATTTATTTTTCTTTTTGGGGCTGACTGTTTCTTTTGTTCTTTCCTTATCACTCATTTTGTACTGATACCAAAACAGCGCTTCGGTGTATTACAGTTACAGCTGTCTTCTTGTGGTTAGCTTCCAGCTGGGAATGTTTTTTTTTCGGGAATGGGATTTGGTGATAAGCACTGTGCAGTAATTGAGCTAATAGAAGAGCTACTTCAGTGACTTATCGATCCGATGTGCTTAAGATGTGCGGAACACTTGAGATTTCCCCCCTTTCCGATGTTCAATTAGCGTGCGTTCCATTCCCGAAGTGGATCACTTTAGCATGTTTATTGCGGGATTTTTTTTTGCTTCGTTCATTGCTAAAGACACTTCTCTGCTCTGCTCTGGTCAATTGATCAATTTATTTACCATACAATGACGTCTGCTGTATTGCTCGTCAATGTGGCCAAACAGACACATGTACTTTAGGGCAGTGAATCTTTCGTGCAATATTAATTGAAGGGTTTGTAGTGTTCCCAATTAACTCAAAAACCAGCAATTACCTTCTCTCAAACCCTACGTGGTGGGTCTCAAATTCAACACAACAATCCTAGCGTAACCGAAACAATCGATACGTCTCCCACGCCATTGAGTCGGTAATCAAATTACGCGCATAAGACGTTCAATCAATTGCAACCAATCTCAATTTCGTTCTTCACCGCCATAAGAAAGAGGGCGGGAATGATGGTTCCCTTTTGTGGATGCGATACATTAAATGATATTCGCTAGCAGTTTTGTTTTTTGGTTTTGCTTTGGCATCCTTTCGATTTTTGTCGCTGGCACTGTAATTTTGGGAGGTGACACCAGTAACCTTTTATGGACAAGCGTACGGGTAAGACATTGCCGTGACGCGTACACGATGAAAAGAGCGTAGCGGTCGGGAAGCAACTGATATTGAATAACAATTGAACCCGCCGTTCAGGCGTGCCTTATATGTATCGTCACTCTGTAGTAAAAAAACGATAAGGTCATGGCAAATTTATCTTCTTCCAACACCCTCCACTGTGTGCTTTCGATAGGGAAAGAATATATTAAACAGCCAATAAAATGGCGCCTTGAGAGCATTATAAACGTATATGATTTAAAGAAATTGTCTGACGATTTAATATCCTTTAATCATGAAATGTGTTTCGATCAATACATTAACCAACTTCATTGTTTTCCTGCCGTTTCAGGTATTCCAATCCTAACAAGCTGCTGGACAACCGGTTAATCAATCAGCGAAGCTACGATCGCAACATCTTTGGGTACCAGCGTATGGATCAGTTCGTATTGCCACCGTTACAAATCTAAAGCGTAAACACTTAATGATTGATATCAATCGATTCCTATAATTATTTTATAAGACTAGTTATATATTCCCATTTTCTGCAGATCCGAAGTATCTCGCAGGGTAAAATAGTGTTAATAAAACAGAAAAAATAAATGAATAAAGTGTTCCACTGACCTGAAAAGATTGTCCGAAATCAGCAACATTTCGATGGCTTGTGCGTCGGCTGCCTTGCAAACATGCTTTTTGCCGTAGAAAGCCTTTGCCGGTTCGAGCTGCAGCGTAGTGTAGAAACTTTCCAACGCTTTCACCTCACCTGCCGCCTTGGTGTCGGACATCTTTGCAATCACGGCCGAATCTTGTAGCACCTCTGGAAAAATACCGAAAGATTCACGATTTATAACTGTAATTTACGTTGCTGGTTTGGGCTTCCGTACCTTTTAGAGAATGCTTGAATCCTGAGGACGAATGGACAAGCATAAATTTACTTTTATTATCTATCAGCACCTGGAAAGGGATTTAAAAAAAGAGGTTAAATCATTTGCGTATAGGCGAGTTCCCTACCCTGTTCCTACCTTGTTGTCAGTCTTTACAGCCTGTTGGAACATATACTCGTAGAACTGATCCTTCACGAAGCCGGGCGACGCGATCAAAATGCATTTTACCACGTCGAAATTTACGTGCCGCAGGATACCCTGCATAACGGCGTCGTAGAATTTGTTCAGACCCTTTTCGTGCTGTTGCACGTTTCCTTTGCGTTTGCGCGGAATCGCCACGTCGATCTTGCTTCGCACCAGCGTCATGCTGGAGGTGATCAGACAGACGTGGGCCAATCCATCCTGCATGATCACCGCGGCTACGTCCGCACTCTGCGTTACATCACAAGCCATTTCGATGCGTTCCAGCGCGATCGTGTCCCATTCTGGCTTCATGAGCGTGAATGCACGGTTCAGCTCGAGATCGATCGTATGATAGGCCCCCATCTGTGAGAACAGAACGAATCGTAAACGATCAGAAATGTGAGTGCTTTTCACCGTTTTCCACTAATCCAATTTACCTTAACGTATTGGTTTTCCTCCCTGTTACGGCCCTTCAAGCGCAAGACTTGAGCCTGCGTGTCGAAGTCTATCGTTTCGACGCTAATCGTTAGTGTCGTTCGAACGCGGCTACTGCTGGACGAGCCGGTGGAGGATTCATTTTGTACCTACGGAAAGCAAGAGCAAATCACATCCATGAAGTGTGCAAATTTTGCAATCGCGCTTCGATATAATCGTACCTTCCGGATAGTGCTGCTACGAACTTGATCTCCTTCGGCGATGAGATTGTACGCATGCCACATATCCTCCGGCTCTTCGGGTACCAGGGTAACACTCCTGCAATGTGTTAATGAAAAATGAGACGTGAAAACCGCGATGCAGGAGGAAATACCTACCCATCGCCCGTTTTGTCGACGTTCTTTCGGACCAGCTTCATCGTTGAAGATACACTGTGTGTCGGGTTGCTGGCGGGTTTTAGTAACGGTTAGTCATTAGGCGGTCACAAGCGGTGCGGGCGGTAGGCTTTTCTCGATAAAGTTCTGCACATTTTTGCCGGTAATTTGTTTTGATCGCATCAAGAGCACGTCGACCGAAAGTTTCCACGTTCGAAAATATTTGCTGTTTTGGTAGAATGTCAGTAGAGCGCAAGCGGCGACCACAGTACGCGCAGCACGCTAGTTTGACGTTTCTATTCAAACGAAGCAGTTCTTCGTTCGATTTTTTACTCAACATAGAAAATGTATGCTAATGTAGTTAAAGTTTTAAATAAGGTTGATTGTTTGTAAAATTATATAAAAGATCTTCATAATGCATTGATTAGCACTCCGAAAACGTATTCGAAATGAAAAAAGAACTGACGAGAGGTGTGAATATGCTTACCATAGATAGTAGCGTGGATGACAATGCGTTTGTGCAACCACTCATTCATTATCTCATTTGTTCATCTCATCTTTGCTTTGATAATTCATTGAAATATAAAATAAACCACCTCATTTAACAAATTTCAGTTATTCTCCTTCGTTTTCGCAGCTAAAGTTGAGAATGGAATCACCAGAAGAATCGGATCTTCGGCTATATCCATCTTTTGGTGGCATTTAAATCGAATTTTTGTGACAACCAGTGTTGTTTACATTTGGCTTCGATGTGTTGCTTCTTCTCGGTTGCGAATCCTTGCCATGGTCCTTGGTTTATTGGTGTGACGTGAGAAAAAAAAAAGTAAAGAAAGAGCAGACGCACACGAATTACAACACAGCGCCTGGTTGCGTTAAACAACTGCACCAGCAAACCCCACCGCCGTCCAGCGATGGCAAAGGAACCGTGCACGGACTTTAAGATGGAATCGCTCGAAAGTTTCGAACCGCTGGTGAACCCCATCCGGCAGTATCGGAACCGATCGAAGCGAACGCTGAAGACGGGTGAGGAGGTAAGCAAGGATCGGAATGCATGATGCCCCGCAGGAAGGAATGTTGAAAGTGTTGTTTTTCTTTTGTAATTTCGCTAGAAACTGGCGGAAGTGCTTGCCAAGATAGCTTCCCTACAAAAAAGCGCCGAGAAAACGGATGGAATCGACCGAACAAAGGTGCGTACGTACAATGTGAAGCTGCGCCTACGAAAGAGTCTGCTGTACAGGTGTTTTGACTGTGGCAGTTGCTTCGCCAATCCGGATTTTCTCGAGCTACACGAGAAATCGCACACAGAGCAGGGCAAATGTGACATCGATCTGCGCCAGGAACCGGCCGATTCCGAAATGAATCTCAAGCAGAACGCTTGGTTTGTGGGTGATTTTGGAGAGGATGGTGACGAAGGGGACGGTGATGGGGAGCACATTCTGCAGCTCGACTGTACGGTGGAGGAGGGCGAAGACATATTCGACATCACGTTCGATCGTACCAAGTGCGAAAAAACGTACACAATGAAGTACAAGGTGAAGAAGGAACCGGTGGGCAAGTGTGAGCACTGTTCGAAACAATTCTATTCGGCGGAATGCTTGAAACTGCACGAGCTGGAACACGAAAAGTTTCTCGATATTGCAACCATTGAGCCGAGCATTAACATCATTCGGTCGCCCCGGATTGAGGAGAGCACCTTGACACTGGACGATAGCTTCTACGAAGCGTTGGATGTGAGTGATATTCTGGAGCATAGCAGTGGTACGATCGATTGTTCGGCGGACGGTAGGCTTGCAACTGGAACAGGTATAATGCTCGAGTATCGCATCATCCCACGAAGGTCGGTCAGTGGTGAGAAAGAGTTGCCCCAGGTAAAGGATCAACCACCGTGTCAGGTGGGAAACAAGGAGAGAGAAAGGGAAGACGATAAAGCTGCCGTTACACGTATAGTCAATCAATCCGAGTGCCAACCGGTGGTGGTAGTAAAGCAAGAGAAAGATGTGATAATTAAGGAGGAGCCCATCGACGAGCAACCGCCAGTAATGGTGATAGGGCAGGAGATAAAGGAGGAAGTTATGGAGGACGAAGATGAAACCATCAATGATCAGCCGCATGACGAGGATCAATCGAATCACTTGGAGGCAAAATATACGTGCTCAAGCTGCTCGAAACGGTTTTGCTTTCGGGCGGCTTTACTCGTCCACGAACGTACGCACACCGGCCTCAAGTCGTACCGGTGCGAGGATTGTTCGGAAACGTTCATCTCACGAGGAAAGCTATATTTTCATTCCTTCTGTCAGCACAGGAAAGGTTCGCATTGAGCAGCGGGAACCAGCATGTTTCGAATAGTACTTCTGAATTTGTGTCATGCGTCAGGAAGCAGTATAAGCACTGTATTGCCGCGTATAAGCTTGTTGTGGCGAACAGGCTAGATCTAGATGTTGTAGATCAAACGGGGGAACGCGTTCCGATAGGGTAACGGAAGACCCCGCGTTACGTTCGTACAGATATCGCTGTATACAATGTTTCCCCGTGTCGTTCTTTATTCAGCAAGCACAAAACATAATACTCACACGCTTTGTCGCATTTCTCTTTTTTTAATGAAATTTCAGCAATTTAATAAATCGATTTCAACCTGCAACGGGTTATCGTAAAACTTCTTCGGTCGTTTAACATTTTTCGTCCAGCACATTTATGAGCTCTAGCATACTGTTTTGTAGCCGCATGATGATATTTTCCGTTTCCCACCGAGGTGGCATAGTTAGGTCTAGTTCGGTGATCGTGTCATTGGGAGAAAACATTCGTGCCGGACAGTCTGGTGCGTTCGGTTCCAGTACCATTCGTCCGATAGGGGTAGATTTTGAGAGACATTTCTTTAGCTCTTTCGACAGCCGTTTAGCGTCGTAGGGGACTGTGGTTGATTCGTTGCTTTCATCGTCCAACAAGAAGTATGTTCGTCCGATTGGATATGCAATGATCTCATCAATTAACAGCGATCGAAGTGCGGCACTATCGGGTTTCCGGTCGAGCAGTGGGTTAGCGATTGATTCCTCCGTAAGCTGTTCGTTTCGTAAGAATTCTTCACAGTTTTCCTCCGTCGATACATTTACTGGTTGGCGTGCTTGTTGGGGAATGTATAAACTTGGAATCCAGTCTGGGTTGTGAACGTCCCAGAGTTGAGCACAATTTCCTAAAAAGGAAAATCGTTCAGTGAACCATACTTACTTTTGGAATAGCTACTCCTTACCTTTTAGGAAATGCCGTGAACAAATGTGAAGCTGGTTGATGAGGGTTGTAGTGAAATCTACGCCACACACTCGACACCACCAATAGAGCCGCTTTTTGGCCAATTTCCTCATCTCATCATTCGCAAAGTCCGTCGTGGGGAATGATATCAACCTAACTTTATCCTGGTTATTTTTCTTCATCGTTTGATGGTTCGTTTTACAGCTCTCGAACATACAAGGCATTTTAACGGTAAAAGTACCACCAAATATATAATGATCTATAGATAAAATGTAAATTTACTGCCTAAAATCTACCCAACAAAGAAGATTATTCGATTTAGTTCTTGTTTACATTCCTGTCTATTCCACAAAATGAAATAAACAAATCGTTTTAGGAGGGATACACATAAAGGGGCTTGTTTGGCGCACACGCACTACCATATTTTTAGCACGAAGCGTGCAGGTATTAAATCAGGTAGGAGAAAAAGTTAATCTTAATATTGAGGCCTGTTGCAGGTAAAATGTCGTGTTTTGTTCCTAAACAAGTGTTAAAAAAGTATTTAGGGTACAGTTTCAACCGTGCTTTTTAACACTTTCCCATCCCCTTTTGACTAATTTGAATTTTGCACTTTTGACACTTTGTAGCGAATGATGGAACCACAACAAACGACCTGCAAAACAAAACGCATGTTCGCCTGGGTAGGTTCAAACGCGAGAACTCGAAGTTATGCGGTAGTTTATTGGTTTTTACGTGTACTTTAATTTCATTATTCCTTTCGCAGGGAGCTAACAGCCATGCCCAGCTGGGTTTTGGCTATGCAACGGAACAATGTGACAAACCACAGCCATTGACCGAATGTGTTCCGTTTACGGCCGACGAAATCGAAAGTGTAGCTGCCGGTGGAGGTCATACATTGATAGGAACAAATGACGGACGATTGTATGCCTGCGGGTGGAATAACCGTGGTCAGCTAGGAGTGGGACACTTGGAGGACTGTATGCACTTCCAGCTCGTCGGTGAATATTGCTTCCAACAGCTGTTCGCCGGATGGGACGTTTCGGCCGGGATTAATGCATTTGGAGAGCTTTTCGTGTGGGGATCGAACGTATGGCAACAGATAGCAGAAGCAGGTGTAAAAAATATACTCATACCAACGCGGATTACCCTACCTGAGGGAGGAAAAGTTTTGAAAGTTGCATTCGGTTTGCAGTATATGGCCGTGCTGATGGAAAGTGGAAAAGTATGGGTGTTGGGAAAATGTAAATTCCTCTCAAAAGAGTACCCATTGGAACCGGCAACGAAATTAACGATTCGATGCCTTTCGGATAGAGCTTCAGCTCGTGATGTTGTCAGTGGAGATAACCACTTGGTGCTGCTCATTGGCGATCGAAGCATTAATTCGCTCGGAGACAACAAACACGGCCAGTGCTTGGACGAACAAATGTTACCGGAAGACATTATCAAACTAGAATCGGGATGGACACACACTGGCTGTCTCACCGTGAGCGGTGCGATATACTTATGGGGCAGAAACAATTACGGACAACTGGGTCGACCGGGATCGAACGGTTCCACGTTGCCTCTAAAACTTCGATTGGAAACGGATGATATGGTAGTGAAAGATGTACGATTAGGATCGCAACACGGCATAGCATTGACGAGCGATGGGCGTGCGTATTGTTGGGGTTGGAACGAGCATGGTAATTGCGGCACAGGAGGAACCGAGAATGTGTAAGTTGAAATAATGTCATTAAAAAATTTGCTTCCAATAGAAAACTAAGTTGCTGCCATTTTGCAGATGGGTACCCACGGTAATAGATCTTCCCCTGCCCGCATCGAAAGTGATATGTGGTGCTGGTTTTACGATGGCATTCACGTAACCCCAAGCACAACAATCATTCATTGTTGACCGTCGTTGAGGCACGAGACATTTACGAGCCACCGAACCATTTTATTAACGGGCATGTATACAGAAATGAAACTGAAAGCAATAAAAGGCACACACAAACTTCAAAATAACCCACAATTAGCGCGTAAAGCACGATCTTCGAGTGAATAATGCGTTCGATGGTAATAACCCATGGAACGCCTATCTTCCTGCTGCCCGGGTTTCGATCATTTAGGCTTGAACGGAGTAAAGAGCCATTACCGTTTTATGACACCACTGTATGTTAACGAAATTTTCGAAAAAGGCACACAATAGGCACAAGAAAAGCCAATATAGCAAATATTTGGGGATTTGTTGATCACCTAACTCCGTGCGTATGTATAATGTATTTGGGTACACGGGCAACGTGGTGGCAATTTTTAGCAAAGAACAACAACGGACACGCCTTCCAATTCTACTTTTGCAGAGGAGAAGTTAGCTAACTCCTTTTTTTCATATTGTTGGAAAAATTACCTCGAAGTGTTTTTGTACCTCCGCCATCTACTCCGGGAGAGGCTGTACGCGATATAACCTGTATACAGTATTTTGCATACACGGACGCACAGGTAGCTTGTTGTTCGTAGAGGTAGACTTTACCGAGTTTGTTTTAATAGCCAGTGGCTTGATGGACCAGAGCAACATTCGTCTTTTGACCGTTCTTCAAGCAACATCTCGATCACCATCTTTAGTCCTTGTGAGTGTCTTTCGCTAACTAGATGGGCCTAGGGAGCAGTGTGGAAGCCTTGCCCAAGTGTAATACAAAGCCAACGTCAGAGTTAGCCGGTTCTCAGCAACAGTTAGTCCAGCCACAGTGTACGGTGAGAGGTGATCTTCATTCCGTCGGAACCATGACGAATGGCACACTGTTCCAACCGCAGTACACGGAAGTGTTCTCCAGCGGGATGGCGACCAGTACGACACCGATAGGCAGTGGGTTCGTTGAGTACAACACAGCTCACAGCAACAACTGGCAGAGCATGGAAGCACCCGTGGCTCTTTCGAGTCATCGTCAATCCCGGTCACGGCACCGCCATCTGATCGATTCGCGGCTCAACAATTCTTTCGCCGACGGTGAAGCGATGGTGAATACGGCGGACGCTTGTATTAGTGATATTCGTCGGGTGGAGGAAAACCTGCGAATGGAAAGCCGGATGTTGAGTGAGAACAACAACATCCCGATGGCACGCTGTTCGACTCCGAGCCCGGCCTATTGCTTCCACTGTGATCATGATCATCGGGAGCGTTGCTGTCTGTACGTGGGAGATACACCGGAGGATGGACCGTTCTATTCACGCTGGAAGAGTGATTTGGAGAATCCGACTGTAAGACCGCAGTACATCCCGAAGATTCCGGAGGCCGTATCTGGCAATAGCACACCGTTCTGGTTCCCGGCCTACACGTACACCAAGCCGGAAGTGATCAAGCAGAAAATGTTGGAGAAAAATCCACCACCGCCGGCAGTTTGGATGCGCCAGTACTACTATCCAATTGTGGGTTATGGACATGAGTATCAGCTTATGAATCAGGCAACACAGGAACGTCCAACACCGTATCAGCAGTATCTACAACAGCACCAACAAGATCTTTATCGTCTGTACAATCAACAACAACAGCAGCAGCATCAGCAACAACAACAACAGCAGATGCATCCTCGTGATACGGCTTGTCGACATGGACGCAAGTGTGATGGCTGTCCGGCAACGCTAGGAGTATCCGGAACTCCGTACGTTCCGCAACAGTTTCCCGCACAGCCCAACACACATGTAGCCGGTGATTATCTGCAGCAAATGCATCATCCCTCTGCGTACTACTACCATGGCAGCTACTACAACGTCCACCAGCAACAACATCAACATCTTCCGCAGCAACACTACGTCACACCGATTGGGTACGCTCCGGTTCCAGTGTATCACGACGGTTTCCTTCATCCTGGGTATCCACTCGGCTATCAACCTGTGCCTGGCATTCCACCGCGGGAACCAACACCACCCTCACCGACGCCATCCACCTCAACGCCTCTGTGGTTGCTGTTCTGCCAGAAGCTTTCCCGCAAGTTTCCCGATCGTAGCAAAAAGCCATCCCCAACCAAGGGACGTTCGCCGAGCAAAAACTTCGTCCATCATCACATCCGGCACAATCCGACAACGGTTGCACCGACAGCGGCAAACAGCATGGCTCAAAGCATGGCGCCCGATTACTATCCACCGAAGTACGCCAGCATCGATCATCCACATATGCAGTACCAGGGTATGGTACAACCGGTACAGAACTATGGTCGTCCAGTTGCAGTCAGCCAAACGGTGGTTTCCCATCCACCTTACTACAGCCATATAGCTCCACCGGCAGCAACACCTATGAACGATGTCGGGATGTACTACGTGTCACCAGGGGCGGTTAATATTTAGACGATGATTGAACTAGGGATTATAGGGTTAAAGGTATCGGGAGTTATAATTGACAAAGAGCTAGAGGCTTTCTGATCATGTTTTTAAGTATAGGGACGAATAAACTAATGTGATAAAAGAGATCTGACGATGGTGTTAAATTAATTTAATTTCACATAGTAAAATGATTTGTAAATGAAAGGGAGACATATAAAAGTAATAAAACAAAGCTGAGATGTGGATAAATATGGTGTTTTTTTAATGAATTTTTCCAGTTTCCCTTGTTTCTTTTGCTATCAGCTCACGATGGGAAGTTTATCTGAATCGGAAAATTGGTATGAACTCTGATCTCCATTCTGCAAGCCAGACAACATGTAAAGGTGTTTTTTAATTGGAAAATAAATTCAACATCCCACCATCGTCCTAAAATGGCAAAAGTAAATCCATCGTTAGTAGAGAATGTTATACTAGCCCCCTCAGCTGGTTGCTGGCTGGTACGATTTAGCTACCAATTGGTTATAAAAGCTTCAATCCAGTTCGCAAAGCAAAATCCAACCAAACAGGATTTTGGGTTTGAAAACGCATCGGCATTGAATGGCAGGTGTAACGTATGCGGACGCGTACGGCTGCAAATGGTGGGACGCACCTCAGGACGAAACGAAAAACCTTTTGAATTCAACCAACCAACCAACCAACCAAAGTACCGGACTGGAATGTGTTTTTCTGTGTATTTATTTATGTAGCATGTAGTTATTTTTTGTTCCATTCGGTGCTACACCTTTTGCCCCCCGGGCCGACGATGGCCGATGGTTCACGATCAATTGAGTTCGCTTTCCGGGTGAATGGCTTCCGATTGGTTGATGTGTTTTAATTGATAACCCTGCTGCTGTTAGCATCGTAAAACATGACGATTGATTTTTTTTCTCGGTGTGTGCTCTGATCTGTGCTACTGTCGGTAGTTTTTAGACCGTATTTTGAAACCGGTGTACTAACTCGCTTTTTACATACTTGTTTAGCAACGTTTCACGACCCACTACTGGTGATAAAAAGAAAAAAAAAACATTAGGAAGATAAGTCCAACCCTATCCGGTTTGTTAATACAATTAGGTCGAAATCGATTTTCTTTGCCTTTAAGCGCACAGCCTCACGCTTCCGGGCGAGTAGTATGGGTTTTGTGCTCTAATTACAAAATCATTCCATTTTGGGATGAAAAGGCATGTTGTACCATTATTTTAACGGACAGGGTGAAAAAAAACATGACTATTTTTTTGAGGACTACGTGAGGTTTATGCTATGATGTTTTTATTTGCATATTTCACTTGAAATAGATAGACCAGACACGTGTTTTACATGCGTTAGCAAATGGCCATTACAATTAATTGGTTATTTGACTGTCTGTGTTTTACAGGCGTTTGTTATTTTAGGTTTAATGGGGGTTTGCACATCTAAATAAATAAAAATGATGTTTTATCATTTACATAAGTCCTTTTCCCCAAAGAGACAAATTGTACGGAGCGGTTAAATAATCCTTTTAAATATTACAACACATTGCATACTTTTAGGCGTAATCGGTCAAAACTTTCTAGGATCCTTGTCGTGGTCAGCAGTTAAATTCCTTTTTTATCTTTATGTTCAAACTAAAGTTTAGAACAATGTAAATTACAATAATATTATATTAAAGCTTATCAATTACCTATCATCACTCGCCTTTTCGGAGTTGTAATATCAACGTTTAATCACAGGAAGTTGCGTGATTATCGGACAACAGCAATCTTTCCTCGGGAGAAAGGATTCCAAAGCGACTAACGCTTCACCAGTCTATTGACACAGATTTAGAATTCCTTCGCACTCTGTCCCACCCTAGCCAACCCTTCCACGATGCCAGGAGTTGTTGAAAACACTTCCCCCTTACGTCCAGTCCCGGTTTATTATCTCCATTCCTCCACGGTAAAGGAATCGATCTTCTCCATTTCCTTCACCAGTGTTCTTGTGTTGTTCCCCATTCCCGTTTTACTTCCAGCTCTTCCTAACCGTCTGGATGCTGCGTCGATAAAAGCAAAATTAATTCACGTTGGGCTCTCTAATTATTCGGATTTCCTTCTTCGATTGCATATTCTGCGAACATTATCGGCAAAACCGGACCGTAACGGACGATATTTCCAATCTGTTTCCGGTACCGACTGCTGGAGGGTGAGCTTTTGCAGTAATCATCAAGGCGGAAACAGAAACCACGATTAAAATCGAAAGGTCTACGATTGGTTCGAGAAAAGAAAAGAAGTGAAACTTTAATCGGAAGGTAAAAAAATCTTCATCCAACAAACACAACAATGACCATCTGCAAAACAAAAAAAATCATTGTTTAGTGTGCTGATGGTTTTTTGTATCGCAGTAAAATTTCAGACATCAGCATCATTTGAATTTCTTTTAAATGGAAATAAACGTAACAGAAAAGGCAAAGAATAACAAAACCCACCCCATCTCAGACTACCGTATAGCAAGAAGTATAAATTTTCCCCGCTGGAAGTAGATTCCATTCTTGCTGCTCGCTAATATGGGTAAGAATCTGTATGTCTGTCCGTCCGTCTTTTCGATGGGGCGGTAAAAATGGTGCTAACGACCCGTTGATCCACTCGCTTGCATCTGGAACGGTTTGTCGTTTGGTTCGTTAATTTGTGCTCTCATTTATTCATGGTAAGCGTACCATCCCGATTAGGGGATTTTGTGTTTTGTTTGTTTTCATCAGCCCTTGCATCATTGATTTCCAATTAACAATTATTAAGTACAATTAGTGGAGGGTGTATTTTGGAGGGTCTGTAATGTGGAAGGGATAATGTACTTTCCATTACAATCTTGAAAAGTTTAGCAGCAAATGGAAATGCTGCTTAAAACAACAAAAATAATTAGCAATACGCATGAAAACAACTTTTTTGTGTTGAGGATTGCATACCTGTTAGGCGCTAAGAAAACTTCAACCAGAATATACTAACAAAGGTCTTTTTGGGCAAGATAATAATAAGTAGAGCTCATAAAAAAATGGGTAAACTGAAACAATTTAAACGTATTTAAGAGGACACTGGTTCAATGAAAACTTCTCACCGGCATCTTTAATTAATCCAACGCATTTACAGGACGCATTCAACCTCGTCGTCCGCCGGATGGCAGGATCATGTGCTAATGGACCTCTAATGAGGCTAAGTCCACCGTTCACCAAACTCATTGTGGCTCATCGACTACGAAGCAGTGTCCCGCGAATTCTCTCTCCCCCCCACCCAAAACGTTCGCCCAATTTCAATTAGCATAATGGAGCATTACGCCAAGGGGATGCCTACAATGTGAATGTTTCTGATCGGACGGCCATCGAGTGTGGCAGCACGGCAAGCACACAGGAAGCAAATAGCAACACGGACTTCCTTTTTATCTTGCGCGGTTGACAGCTTCCGTTTGAAATGTGCGACCGTGTGCCCGAAATGAAAACTGTCAACCGTGGTTCTTCGATTCGGCGAGATGGCGCTGGGAAAGGGAGGCTGCAGGAAATTGAATCGGGAACATCATTTCCGGAGTGGGTGTCAGGTTTGAATGCGAGATAAAGAGGCGAACAAAAAAAAACACACACACACACATCCATACATAATTTGTAGCTTATCAGATGAATTGAAATCGGTTGACTTTTCCGGCCTATTTTGCTCCATACGGAAGGACGATCGTTTCGGATGCGTTTTCCACGACATCCTCCCCCCCTTATAACAAAGTGGGGTTGTAAAGTGTCATTTTCACAGGCCCATATGGTCATTGAAACGTTGAAGCACATGCATAAATCATGCATTCTCCAGTGTGGGGAGAACAGGTTCACGTAGGTTCGAGACGTAGCACGACTTCACGTGAGAGTAAACATAAAAAAAGTCGGACACCGGAACCACGGATACGGTTTTTCTTGTGAATGAAAACTTCCCGAGACGCGTGTACTAAGGAGTAAATAAATATTCTCTCTCTCGCTCTCCCTTCTTTATTTCCCTTTGCGCAAACGCACGAAAAAGCCGCGTGGTAACCGGTTTGCCGAACCAGTGTATTGCGTTGTCCTGTTTTTCCGGCTATTTTTCTCTCCCCGGGGCTGTTTGAGAAGGCTAGCGGAACATATGGTTTTACATCAACAAAGCCCCACCCGGCACTCCTCAGTGTCCTCGGGAATTGGAAAAACCAACCGGGAGAGAATCCTTTTGTGGGAGAATAAGCTGGAACTCTCGCAAATACTAGCTGCCACCTGTTTCACCACGAGTTGTGTCCTTTTTCCCCTCTGGACGAGGACGCCCTGTTCTGTCTCTTTTCAAACCAGATCCTTGCGAAGGATTTTCCCTTTGCGATTTTACTCTCAATTTCCCGAATATCCTCCCGTGATGGACGGTAATGGTTCATCTGTTCGCAGTTTGTTTCGTTTAGTCGTCCTGTAACAATCGTGACAAGTGGATGTTGTTGGTAGTTGTCCTGCTGACTCGAGTGCGATTTTCGTGTTGTTAGACATTGGCGTCGTGGGTAGAAAGTATGTGTGGACTTAAGGATTTTTGGAGAAGCTACTGACAAAATAGTGAATGTGAAGATCCTTTGGAAAAAAATTAACTACACCTTCAAACTGATGGTTTACCCCAAAAAGCGACGGAATTTTGGGAAACATCTACTTTAATTCCACCCAGCACAAAATACTACCCTTGCGGCAAGGCACTCAACGTCCAGTAGGGTAAGCATTTCAAGATAATTGCATCGAACTTGTGATACACCGGAAGAGTTGGGAGATTGCACCGATAAGGCTAGGATGCAGTCGGTCGCTACAACACAATACTACCAAGACCGGACATACCCGGACCGCATGTCGGGGATTGAGCGACTTGGGAAATATTTACCCTGAGCGTAATCAATTTCGCATCGACCTCTGTTGTAGGAAACGCATGTCCGAAAAGGCAGGGACACCGGTTTCGTGCTGCACTTGTACGGTGTGCAACCTCGGCAAACACCGGGTACACACTGTAAAGTACCTTTCCGCTCCTATTGATACCGAGTGCCTTATCGGCAAGTGTGGCAGTGTGGGCGAGAATGTCCAATTACTTCCCAGTGCAAAATACCCACCGGTGGGTTTGAGGATCGGTTCGTGCGGTGATTTGTACGGACTGTACCGGTTTGTGGAGCAGGACGGAATGAAACGTCAAAGCGAAATGACACAAATTAAGGACAGTGCCTGACGATTCCAAGGGTGTCCTTGATGGATCACTTGGAAACGAGAAAATTGGCATGTTGACAGGGGCATGGGAAGAAACACGTAAATTGGCTTTTCGTTTTTGCCCTGCTGAAATATGAGATACTGATGCGACCGGTGCCATTAGTCCGTTGATGAAACGATCGTAACATCTCGTGTGATTTGAGCGAAATAACTTCAATTAAATTTGAGTTACGTCGACATTAGACACTCGTAATGGCTCGTACATATAAGTATGTTTACTTAAAGCAACGAACGAGCTTTCAATCAAAGCTCAGACGCTTCCAATAATCTTGCAGCTTATCACTGCAATCTGTACATGCATTCATAAGCTTAAATCCATCAACATGCTACCATTTGATGTGTCTGGATGTGAAGGCAGATTTGGATGATGCACTGCCAACTTCCGTTCGGGCTCTATCAACAGACACACATACACCCATGGTACAGGAAGCTTCCCAGAACTCCACACGAGCACACGAGTCGTTTCGAGTCTGGTGCGGAAGATCTGCGGGAATCTCTGTTTGTCTGTCAAAACTGGTAAAATGCATATATACTGTTCAATTTAATTTTCTTCACCAAACATTGCCGTCCCCGAAGACGGGGGTGACGCGCGCGCGTCACGGGTTATAAATCAAAATCGAACGTGCAACGAAAGTTCCGTTTGCGAATGGGTTTTTTGGAGCTCCGATTCCTTTTTTTTGTGTGTTACCGTTGAATCCCTTTACGATGAAGTTCACACAACCGGGTGTCTGGTATGGGACTATCGGAGCACCCGAATACCCCGGGTTGGCGTGGAGGTTTTGTTTACTCAAACTCATCTTCTTCTGGGCTGGAAACTGCTGAGCATGTCACACTTAGGATTACGTTTCGAGAGGACATTGCTGCTGGCTGGTCCAGACAGCTACCGAACAGAAACTTTCGGACGCTTATCGTCGGGCGGATGACATTGTTGCCGTACTGGCTGGCTGTCCTCCAATGATGGAGTGTTGTCATGGCTCTCGGCACACTCGTGTGCGTACTGGATCCATCCCGGGCGTGTGTGTGTTTTTTTTAATACCCATTCCAGAAAACGGTACTATGATTAAGTCGCATGTCGTGTCGTAGAGTGTCGTACGGCAAGGATTGACGTGCGTCGTCCACCGGAAGGTCGTACAGCAAGGGGATACACCGGAGTAGGAGTTCCAACCATCCGGTATCGCTACTGACCACTCGCACACGAGAAGAGACGTGGACCGTTTTTGCAGTCGTTTTCATCATTCGTCATAAATTTCGGCATCCAAATGTCCGGACGAGATGTGCAGTGTAAGGGGCATTCTCGGTTTCGGTTTCGGTCTCTACCTATCTGGCGGGATTGTGATTTAGACGCGTCTTCTTTGAATTTCAGAACAATAAATGAACATCAGAATGGAGGACAGCCGAGGGTGAGAATTTTCCGAAATTCATAACCGTACCGGTGTTTGTTACCAAAAATAAACGACCAGATTTTAGACCGGAATTAGAACGGCTTCAGGCCCACCGTAGACATCTCTTTCTTTGATTGCTGTCCCAACCTTCCCCGGGTTGTGGAACTGGGACGACCGTAAATCATGCTGTAAATGCCGCCAACACTCGCGGGTTTTATATTGGTACTCGTCGCCTGGACCATCATTCTAGTAAGGTCCTGCCGAAACTCCCGTACCCTGCACAATCCCGGCTAATCCATTCATTTCGATTCTGTGCGGGTTTCCGGAATCGTCGGCCGATCCGGTTATTGCTTATTGACCGGTGGAGCCAGGGTGTAGAACTTCGCGGCGGGATAGGATTACGCCACTAAAGGTCTCAGCCAGTGCTGGAATCAATGGGGGAGGGGTTCGTTTGCAGTTTATTCATTCGTTTGTCACATTTTGGTATCGATTGCAAAGAATCGAAACCATTGTATTGTGTTGGGCGATATGAAATTGTTCCGTTTCCGGACAACGGCTTATGGGATGGAGTGATAAAATGGAGTGCAGGATGTAGAGGTTGTTGTTCCACAAATATTGATATACAGTGTCATAGGAAAAAAATAGGCACAAACAATGCCTGTTTTACTCTTGCATATTTGAAAAGCATAGAGAGATCCAGTTATATGTCTAGCTAGAGGCACGAGTTGAAATATTTTCATATTGGCATGTGGAATCGGATTTTTCTAGGGTGTCATCCGTAAATTACGTAATGCCCAGATTGGGATTTTTCTCCCAATTTTTTTTTAACAAAACGAAACAAAAATTAATATGTTCTAATTATGAAATATTAAATTACACGTTAACTAGCATAAAGGCAACTAGTAATAACTAGTAATCCATTTACAGGAAAATCTGTTCAAGGCTGCATGTCTGGGCTACATTTCTTGTGTTGAATAATTGAAATATCAAATAGTGTTAATTTAATTTAAGTCGCCAGACGACCGTAACAAATACGTCAATACACAGAAGTATGTATTCCTTGGTATGTATGAAATGAAAAATTCATCAGTTAGCAGTTCTTCAATGAAAATTACTCACATAAAAACTAAGACTGAGAAAAGAAACGTTGGTTTTTGAAAAAAAAGAAAAACAAAGTTGGTGCAGCGTATTTCTATGGCTGCAATGTTAGTTTTTGCACTCATTTGATCATGACTTTGTTGCAATAAGTGATTTCTTATGAATAGGCTGTTTACATATTAACTGTGAATTTTCGTTTCTTTTCTATCAACCGTTAATTTCGGATGGTTAGTTCATATTGTTTATAATATGAAGCTTAAACGAAGCTTTATTGCCAGAACATCGAAGAGAATCAATCTTACCGGACTACACCAGATGCAAAGTCCTTCCCCTCCTTCGAGCGTTTCGTAATTTTTGGACGACGCCTAGCAGACAGTAATAGTGTAAATCGGATTTTATTGATGTGCAATTTGGAGGCATGGAATGCGTCAAAAGTATTTAAAGTTGATAAATCAATTCCCGGAGTACGGTGTCAACGTGAATGATAATAATATATGTAAATGAATTGTACAGTCATACGTTGGAATAGCATTAAGCTTTAATTGTTCAAAGGGTGCTGTTACACCAAACACCAACAGTGTTACTCCTCAATTTTAAATACCCATGTCCAATCGAATAACCATCTCGATAGATGCGCCATAACAATCCCGAACTCTGTTATTGCTTCTGTTCGGTGTGATAGGCCAAACCCAACACCACAGCCCGCCAGCTAGGGGCCAAACAGACAATAATCCAAGTACATTTATGTAGTGTTTGGTGTTCCGTATTGCTCCAGCGCTCCAAAACGTAACAATATAATCCCTCGAAGCCATAAATAATCGCACAATGTGGCCCACATGTCGCAGTCACCGAGCGGGCTGTTTTGCAATGAGCAGATTATGGGAATCGGTTGAGGTTCGTGGGATTACAATCTTCCAACATGTTTTTGATAACTATCCGATAAACTCGAGACTACAGGAAGGGGAACGATTTTTGTGGATGACTTGCTTCGTTTACTGCTCCGTTGGAAGGCAGGTTCGCATCATTTGCTGCAGAATGACTAGACTGGAGTATACCGGACGATGTTGGTCGAACGTTACAGCCACCTTCGAGGATGTCTAAGCTACGGGCGGTAAAATAGGCTTGTTTTCGTCTTGTTGTGCAACGATTTAGTATGCATTTAAGAAATAAGTACTGTTTTACACATTTGTCTGACAGGCGGGACGGTATGTTGGCGTGAACACAACATGCTCACGTTGGCGGTCGTGTCGACCCTTTCCTCCATTCCGTTCATTAGATTTATGCATATGAAATATCACTCGGTGTACGGAAGCAACAAGATGGCGAACGTTACACCTTACCCGAGGCAATGCAAATGTTTGGTGCATCTATCTTTTCCCCATACTGGTGCCTTAGCTCCCGTGCCTGCCGGCTCTACTGCTATCGAACATTAGAAAGATCCAGCACACTGGTGCTAAGATTCCAACGTATCAACGTCATTTATTACTTAAGGATGACTGGCAGTCAGGACAGGTCGTCGTCTACACCGGCAGACATCCAAATGGTCCATGTGGAGTCCACCCGATCCTCCCCTGAAAACTTCGAAAAGGACTCGGCTTAACCCATACCATGTGAAGCTCAACCCTCCGGTTTTGTTTCCACCATTGTACATTGGTGTGTTGTTGTGTGGGAGATTTATGATTTTTTCTTCCGGTTTTTCCGAAAGGAAATAGCCAAATGTCCCAGTGCTTCGTGGCATTGGTCTGTTTCGTGTGTGTCTGTAGCGGGAAAATGCATTCACAATGGGCGTTAGTTGCACAAAAAAAAATCCATCCAAAATGAAGGTGTATGAAACAAAGAGGAAAGGTAAAACTATTTTACATATTACTTTAACCGCACCGAATGCATATTTCTATTCTAGCCGGGTAGACCCGTCGGTAGTGGTGACGGAACGCACGGAAAGCTCACCGTTTGGGGGTCTTGGTTTCCGAAAATTTTTGCCTTTTGTATCAACGCTTCCCCTTTTACTGACAGTTTTAGCCCAGCTGCATTCATTCCGAACGCTGCACTCCATTCATTCATTCAGTTTTCGGCAGCCGTACGCTCCGGGAAGGTGTAGTACTCTCCAATCTTCCGTTCCAATATGCATGGCTGGGTTTCTGTTCGGTGTCAGATTACGAGCTTTCCCGCTAACCGGGCTCTTGTGTTTTTCCCCCGGAAAACCGTATCATCACCATATGAATAAATATACGTAATGACTGAACATACATATGTGCACCACCGAAATATGCACCGCACAAAGCACACCCGATTCTACTGTCTCCAAAAAACCACATTCACTTCCGGGTAATTGGGGAAGCGCGGTGGGAGTCAGATGATCCGAATCATTCCGGGGCAAAAGGACTTTCTAGTGGGAAGCCGAAATGTGCGCCCTCGAAATGCATTTCTGTGGAAGGCTTTAGGCAGCTTGTTCGGGGCATATACAACGCGCCACAAAATAAATCCCAACCATCCCAGGGTGTGGGGATGGTTTTTGATGATTGGATCGGTTACGGTACAGGGTGGAGAGGGTGAAGTTATCATTATGCATTTCTTGAATTGAATGGAAATTCTCTTTTGATAATCAGTTGACAGGTGGACCTGGTCCGGGGGAAAAGCGATGAAGATGATGAATTAAAATTTTAATAAACGTTCCATCATCCACACATTCCAACCCCGAAACAGCCCAGGGAAGTGGGAGTGAATTATGATATTCCCTGTGGGGCCTTTATCAACCCCATCGGAAGGGTGCGGAACATCAACTCATCCTGACATTTGTCGGTGCTGTCAGTGTTGCCTATGCATTGCAAATGAAACATCTCCTGGGAAATCTGCCTACCGGTTGGAGTCTAATCCGTCATACGAATATCAAAACTCGAGCCATAAACCTTCGAGGCCGGGGAACACGCGCATGTATTATAATTCTCCCAATCTGACGGGCCTATTTGTACACCTATGGTTGCGAGACGGCTTATGGTATCTTCAGCACAGCTTAGCCATATATACATATTTTTTTGAAGTTCTTATTCCGCAAAAGCACAGCCCAGTGTGACGGTGGAAGAGACGACTCCAAAGACGACGGATCGAAGTTCATAAAAACGGCTTACGGTTTATTTTGATAAGATATTACATTTCGATCTCGGAATGATAATCCTCTGCCGCTGTTTCCAGTCTCGTCAGCATAGGGGTTGGGCAGGTTATAAGCAAAAGACCGCACATGAGGAAGTTTCCCCCGGAAGGAAGAAACCTTGGGAAAGCTCCCGGTTCGCACCTGAAACACACGCAGCAGTTGTCGTGTTCGTCCATGTGTAGTGGGGCGAAGAACGCTAAATTTAGTCTCGAGTTGTGACGACTTTTGCAAACTCCTCGCGCCCCCTTCGCTTTTCCGCTATCCCTACCTGTTTCCGGTTGCTGTTACGAAACCACCGAGCAAGTGGACCCGGTGGTTGGAGTTGTCCTTTGGCGGCGTTCTTGTCGGTGGTGTTTTAGTCACCGTGCGGCAGAAGCTAAAACGAGCTGTAGCAAGATCCCAGACTACAATCCCGGTAATTCCTTGTACAAACAGATGGGTACTAAACGGGGGCTCGTCGCGACTGTGGTTGGCGTGTGGGTGTGTGTGTGTGTGCCACCATCGATTATAGCGCCGTTCCTGCCATTTTGGCTCCTTTTTTACTACGGCAAGGGTTGCAATCGGGAACGCTCCGAAGTGGAACCATAGCTAACGATCGGACAAAAAACGGATATTGCAAATATCATCGCCATCGTATCGCAACCATAGGAGTCATCGATATGGGAGGCCCCGACATACACACACACACACGGGAGACAACCAGGTTCAAAGTTCGAGAAGTTGGCGGATAGGCTGCTAAACTCCTCGGATATCCTTTTTATGATAGTGGGGTTCACGAATCGGGATTGGAGATGGTGGAGCCTTTGGATGGAGTTGCGCTACACAGTTCAGTTAATTTCTCCGTCACGGCAAACCGAACCACCCGGAGATCGGTACGGTTCAGTGAAGCCATGGGAAAATGGCGGCATGGCAATCACCTCATCGCCGGATTCGTCTGTACGTCTATTTGGTGGTTTTGTACCGAACATTCTCCGGTCGGTGTACAAAGTGAACATTGGGTGATAGTTAAAAAAACTCCAAAAGGTTCGGTAGTAAAGTAGGAAGAAGCATTGATTTGGAAGGAAGTAGTTGGCCTAAACGGGGATGAGTAGAGATGATCATTCAAGCGTATGAGAGATGAGCAAAGGGAGTGAGAAAAAGAAGGAGATTATTAGAGATTGAACTTAGCCGTTGTGGGAGGTCGGTGTGTTTAGTGGGACGGTACTACTATTAATAATTTTCCTCCCTCTAACCGTCATTGATATGGAGTAACTGGAGCAACTTTTTCATACCACATTGTATCCTGGCGGCATCCGATATCACGAAGACGATGGTATCGTGTTGTGGAATAATTTTGTGGGGAAAGTTTCCACGCCTTGCTGCATTTTGTGCATCCCTGATGCACGTGGAAGGGCGTTGTAATGTAAGCTTGCCTCGTACAGGTAGTAGCCGAGCAAAAAGATAAGATGAAAATTGTTTTCCAACATTGCGAGAGTATGCTAGAAGTAAGCATAAAACTTTGAGAAGATTTATTATGCATAGCAGAGTTTTAGCTGGAGTGGATTCCCTTGCTGTGAGATTGAGGTTAAAAATAGATTAATAAAAGTATACTCATTAGTAGCATATAAGATAAGTTGAGTAAGATGTTACAAATTTCTTGGAAGCATTAAAATCCTCTTAACGTTTATCCCCACTTTTCAAGATGATTAATTCAGGCCTAATCTTCAAGGAACATTCCTGGAATTTAAATGTTCCTACCGAGTTGAAAGAATCTTCTTCAAATATCTTCAGCTTTCTTAAATCTTATTAACTGCCTAATAACACCACAAAAGCGTTACACTTCCAACAGTGCTCTCTGTTCGATGTGGTGTAAAATATTCGTTTAGCAACGAGCTGACTAACATTTCAGGGGGGGAAAAAACACTGCAAGCACACGGATACGGATGAAAATATGTCATTTCCACAAGGCGACCACATCATACGGGCGTCATCATCGAAATCATCATCCCCCATCAGCCACATGGAATATACTCTCCGTATTTTGTTGTGCGTTATATTTCCACTACTGACGATTGAAAGAAGCCGAAACAAACAAACAGAAAAAAAAGCTGCATCACACACCACCACAAAACCCCCATTTTAATGCCCAACCAAATGAGCAACGATAAAGGCGCCCAATAATATCCCCGACACAAGCGCGCGCGTGTGTGTGTGGAGAGAGAAGAAAAAAGGACAGTGAAACAAATAGACGACACAACCGAGAAGAACTCAGAAAACTTATGGATGAATTGTTTGGTAGGGGTGGGAGGATGTCCAACAGTGAAGGAAGAGGAACCTTTTTCCAATCCCAGTTATAATAAAGTTCTCGTCTCGTCCAGACGGCGTTAGCATCCGCCAGCTCACTGACGGTCTCTTTAATGTTTTTTTTTTGTTTGGTGTTCGAGGGAGGGAAAAAATGCTACTTCCACCCATTAGCGCTGCTCATGATGCCATGATACAGTTTGGCACACTGTGTTTGCCTTCCGCTTCCGGGTTTCACGGGGGTTTTTTTCCACAGACACACACACACACACACAGTACCGCCAGGACACAATGTTTGTCAGTGCCACGCTGACACGCTGTCATTCTTTGTTGTCTGTAAATGATAAATTTTCGCCAGGACTTCCACTTTCCGTCCTTGGAGGGTGGTGACGGGTTCCCCCGATTACCGGAAGGGTGTGCGAAGAAAATGGCCGGAATGCAGGGGTGAGCATGTAACCTTACTTTCTTGAAATTTTCGAAGAGTAAATGATGTGGAAAGCTCGTTTTTCTTCTTGTATCGTGTACCCCTTTTCCCTTGTGTGTAACAGTGTGTAACCCGTGTGTGTGTGTGTGTGGGGAGATTATAATGGTGGTTTGGCGATGATGTTGTACCGCTTGGGGACATGAATTGCTGGAGGCACCTCAGCTCAGAAGTTACCCAGAGCAACCGGGAATGAATGTCAATCAATCAAACCATTTTTATGACTTTCCGTTGTTGTTGCCATCATCTTGTTGCTTAAATCCTAATTGAAAAGGACGTCACAGCGTTCCACCGAACTTCTGCTGTGCGTAGGCATTAAATTCCACTAATGGTGTACTTCCGCTGTCTGTTTTCAGAAAGCACCAGCACAAAATAAAAACTTTTATAAATCAAAAATCGTAAGAAAATAATTGGACACAGCCCTCGAAATGGCCGCGGATAGCATCGTGCAAGTGGAACGAAATTGACTGTCTGACAATATGAAGATTCCACTTCGAAACGAACGATAATAGGCCGAAAAGAATTAACTCATCGATATAATCTTTACGCCACCCGGAGCACTCTGTGCCTTATCTTTCGCTCGGTGCCAAAAGTGTACACCGGCAGATATCGGTTTACGGCTGTTTTTCGCTCATCCAACCGATACGAAAAGGACCGTATACCGAGTCGTAGGGAAATGGTAATTCGACCGTCAGCACCGGAGCACAAACAACCGTACCCAGCTACTAGCGAACGCCATTTTTAGCGAACCTTCCCTTCGGAAATGCGTATCCGGACGGGTATCCTGCTGCGATGATGCTTACGCTCGTGCTCCGACGCAGGGAACTGCTAGTGAAAGATTGGATATTCATTTTTCATGTGCCATTAAGCGCTAGCAGTACCGATGATGGCATTCCACCGTGATGGTACGCAGATTTGGCTGTTAGAAGTTTATCTTCCAGCGTAGCTGTTATTTCTTTCGACCTGCTTAAACGGCCGTCTTCTTCGACCGGGAGACGATGCGTTTCCAATATCTCCCTCACCCCGGTGGTTTGGAAATGGTTATATCTTCTTGCGGATACAGCTAATGTTCGTGATGAAGAAGATGATGATGATGGTGGCTGTGGCCTGTGGGCTATCAAATGGTACCGGCTGTGCTGTTTGGTGTGCGTTTTGCACCGTAAACAGCTCCTGCATTATGTGCCGTCGGGTGTGGTGCCGGAAGTGCAGCTAGAGATATGTGCGCAGGGATAACAGCAGTGGCACAGTCGTAATTTCAGCTTATTTACGATGGAACAGAAACTTGTTGCTGGTATGATGGAACAACATGGAATTGATGGAACCTGTCCGTATCCCTAAGGAGAGACAAATCTCTCTAGAGCTCTGTTCGAATCGGGGTTGGATGATTTGAAAGGAAAATAACAGAGTGCTTTTAGTTGGAATTAGACTTTTACCATTTTTAACGCACTGATGATAAGACATTGAAGAATGGAAGGAGTTTCAAATTGAATAAAATATTTATTATTTAAAAAAATATATTTTTGAATAACTAAAATCTTAAGGACACTCATTTGCATCTTCAAATCCAGTATTGGGAATTGAGGAATAAGATCTACAGTGTCTTCCCAAAAAAATAGATCCCAAATTGACAGGCTTAAATATCTCCAGTGTTTGGGTGATGGAAAACATGAAGCCTTGTGGATACAATTTCCTTTACCGAATGTAAACAAATAACAAAAACACAGAGTTAGAAAAGTAAAGCCCATCCACTGGTTTGGTTCGTCTTTTAGTAACAGGCATACAATTTGAGACAACATTGCCATCTTTTATAGACCGCGCACCTTATCGCCGGCGGAGCATCTTTTGCGCATACTCTGCTCTTAAGCGGAATTCCTTTTTTCGGGGAAACCCAAGAAAAAAACACATTCTCCGTGAATGTGATGAGCGTTTGGGATGATTTCCCTCCCCAAATGTTTGCTTTTCGCCGGCTTCCTGACGGGTACGGGTTTTAAATAATGGATCTGAAGGTTCGGTCACGTGGAGGCCTCCATGGAAGTGTGTTCGACTTCGATTTCTCCCCGTCGGTTGCGTAACGACGATGGACGGTTGAGTGACAGGGTACCATTGACCGGAAAGCTGGATGTTTGGAGGAATTCTAGCTGTTTATCGTTGTACGATACCGTCGCTGTAGACTTTTCAGCTTTCTCCCGCTTTTGTGGGCTTAGAAAGAGGCATTCTTATCCTTCCGGAAAATGTTTCCCGCAAGCGGGGTAATGTCTAAAGGGCTTTCTGATGTTTTTTCCCCCCCAACGTGTGTGGGGAAATCCCCACGCTTTCTTTGCCTGTGAGAGTGTGTGTGTTTAGCAAAGTCATCTCACATACGCTGCTTTCGCACGGAACCCATATCCACACCGTAATCTTAAGGACGCGGGATGGAACGGAATACCACATTGCGCAACTGGAACGTACGGACGGGAATCCTGCTTAACGGAATTAAGTTTTCATGTTCGAGATAAATTGATACTGACAGCACTAATTGTTTCGTAAATATGTACGCCACAGCGGGATCATGCATTCGGAATGTAAGCGAAGATGCTGAGGATGGAGGCTGTATAATGTGTGCGCTACAGCGCCACCGCTTTGACGAAGGCGTCCGGCTGTCGTGCTGTATTGAAGAGGGTAGAGAGGTCGAGGTTCTAGAACCGGTAGGTTCAACTCCGCTAATCTATGTGTTGCGTTGCGCTTTTACGGGGAAAACCCTATTTACATTAGCGCTTTGACTGATGGTTTTGCGTTTGCTTTGCCGATGCAGGGAACGTGCATGCATGGGGCCGTAAGAGGCGTCCTTTTTCACGCCACGTGGAAATGGGAATAAATCATGAGCCGCTTTTGACACGATGTCGAAGGGATGGGGGACGAGATGGAATGAATGGACGGTCTAGCAGCATTCATTGCCGGATCTGGTCGTATGTCAATGGGACTAAAATTCGCCGGTCATCTAAACCAACCATACCGACCGGTTGTAATCTCGTGATGTGGATGATTCAATTGTCATGATTTCCTCTGCCGTGTTCTCTCTATAACGACGATGATTGCAAGGGATCCCTAGCGGTTTTATCCGCTGGAAGATTGGATGATGATCCTCTGTCGGATGACAATTCTGACGGACAAAGTTTTAGTTGGGTGTGATTTAATTAATACCTAACCAAATTACTATTCCAAATCTGAACGTTTTGCCCCGGCATACTTGTCTGGGACCGAGTTGACTACCATTACTGGACGTAATGGCTGGAGAGGACACTCCTCACATTTAGTACCCAATTAATTTACTTTTTTCCACATCTCTTTCGGGGCTAGCAATCCGCACGAAAATTGAAGTGATAATGGTTGGGAGTCTATTTCTTTTATGTGATTTCTGCTATCACTTGCTACATTATTCGTCTTTTGTGTTCAGTGATAATCAAATCCAGGGAGAGTAATACAAATTGCAGCTCTACTCTACGAGGAGTGCAATTTATTTTTAAAAAGGGGAGACATGAATGGATTGAATGTGTGGAGGAAGTTAGCCGCCTTCCCACCGGTTATGGTTGTTGTTGCTGACAACAAAAAGGACTTAATGGACATCCTATCGGAGCGAATGTAATATCTCGAAGGCAATTGTGGTAATGAGTTTGTCTCGTTGGACGCACAGAGCACATTTTCTTCCTTCCATTACATAATTTGATATCGTGCAGCAGATTTGTCGTGGAGTAATTACAGAGGTTATATTTATGCTTTCCGTCGGCAAGATTACCATCCATGGTAACAGCTTTACTTCTTCCTTACATGTAAGGTTGAAATATAACGTCCTGTGTAAGATGACCCTTCATCTGGTTAACAATCTCTTATCTGCCTTACGACTAATGTAAGGCACATTGGACGACATAGTGCCTAAAGTTATGCTATTTGCAACACAAAATGAACTTTTTCTTGGATGTTGTTTTCAGTTACAATTAAACACTCAAGAATTTACTAAAATTTACACCAATAAATGGTAGAAAGCTAAAACATCAATGCTTTTGTTTTGAGATATTTTTCAATTCATGGTAAAAGTTCTTGCAACAATTTATGACATCTTGGTGTGCGCTTCCCTATGGAGCTACTCTATTCCTAACATCCCGAGGTGCGGACGTGATTCATGATACAATTTTTGAACTTTCCATCATCAATTCCACCCGAACATGGTCCGGTCCCATAGTCCTCCGTCAGCCACCACCACCGTTAACGATGAGTTGTTGAGTGCGACTGCTGCTTGACTGTGCGTAAAGAGATATTACTTTCCTGCGGTTGCATGTACCGTGGAGCCTGCATGGTGTGGCAGCGCACGTAACTCAATGAACCTGAAAACGGAAGGTTCCAGAGTGAACGGAGCATTCGGAACCGGCGTCCTTTATCCCAGCTCGTCAGCTAGGAGTGAGGGAATCAAGTCATAAATGGAAAAAGTTTCCCATGTCTACAACACTCTGCTCCGAGTGCATTGGGCGCACTTTTCCGAGGAGTTGCCATCGATACAAGTAGGAGTGCACGGCGTGTAGTACGTCGGGTAGTTCCGAACCCAGAATGGATGTCGTTGGCCAGGAAAGTCCAACATCGGTTGACCTCCGGTTTTGAGAGGGTCCTCTTTCAGTGAAAGGAAGAGAATCGCACAGAAACACTATACCGTCACCTGCCGCCCCAGCGGGCGTGGGATGTCGTTCTTCATCCGGGACCGTGACGCCGCCCCAGACAAGAAGCTCCAGAAAAGCTGGCAAGCAAATCGTAAATAATAATGCAACCTAGCAGTGAGAGCACTCAGCACCCGGTCAGCGTGGGGTAATGATTTTTAATATTTATACCACCACGCTTTGTGTGACGATGGTGCGGTTCGGGTCTTGCTTTCCCGGAACCAGGAAAGAAAGCAAAAGTTCCACCCTTCAGAAATCCTGGCGCTTTCGCTTCAGAGCACGTGAGGTGCGTTGTCGTAACTTGTTCAACTGCGCCCTATTTCACGGGCGTAAAGGGGGAGCAATGATTTAAGATGAAAAGTTTTACCAACGGGTTGAAGACTTATGCCGATGGAAGCCAGGTTCAGGTGAGCGTAGATGGAGATCGGCGCCTGGCGCAAAAGTTATGCGTCCTTATGAGATATGGTTGGCTATTGCATCTTGTTGCAGTGCACAGGCCAGGGTGTTTGGGACATGAAGGAAACGGAACCGCCTGTTGCCGGTGCCGGATGGGGGGCGAAATCACAAAACTCGACGCGGAAGGCAAAGTTATCGGTTACCGGAAAAGGCGGCAAAGTTTCACCGAGACTGAAGGAACCAAAACGTGGCGATGGGGACAGGTCAGGTTTATGGTTAAGCCGATGGGGGCAAATATTTGTGCACGCCGCATGAGAAACAAAAACTCCCCTCCAAAGTATGCTGCAGTTTGTTGCAGTTTGTGTCCAAGGTTTGACGCTTTTGGGTGGCGAACTTGTTTGAGGAGGTACTCTGAAAAGTGGCAGCACTGTTGAGGAGGGAGTTGTTTGCAAAATGCTAAATATGTTCGCTTTGCTGGTAAACTTCTCAGATTACTTTCAGATCATAACGATAATAATTACGATGAAGATCAGTACGATGATAACGAGCCAGTTGATGATGATCTTGATGGTTTGCGAGGATGAGTTAGTAGCCCATTTCTGTCGTTAAGCCACCCTGCCTTGTAGGAGACAATCCGGTCCGGACTTTGCTGCAGGTGTACTACGCGCTGACCGGAATGAAAATGGGAAAAGTGGAAAGCTGGCTGAAATCTGGCTTTTATGACCCAAATTGATGCTTTCGAGTTAATGAAAAGTCCAATATTGACTCTGCCGTGACAGCTTGCCGACATGATGTTGCAAGCAATGGGGACGGTAGAGCGATGAGCAAACTTAACCCCATCCAGCAGCACGATGGAAACAGTCAACATAAACCATCCGTTGTAGCGAACGGAAGACACGTGGTACAGGTAATGCGCCTTCCCATTTCCCAACCAACACACACTTGTGAGCTGTTCTGTGAATGTTTCCCCATCTACATCATGCGCCCCGACACTGTAGAAAAAAAAGGTGCAAGAACAAAACGTAGGAAATTATGATTTAATAAATGAATATACATATCAACTTCATTGGAATTTGAAAATGTAACAGCAGCACCACAGGCACATTGTAGCATCACTTGAATGTTTTAAAACCTCTCCTAAAATGCCCACTCATCGTTAACAAGCTACCGAGACCCTTCACAATCTGTCCTGCTGCATTATTAATTCTTTCACCGCATCGAATTGTGTTCTATGAAAACAGAGTTTAATTAAGCCGCCGGCACCGGCACATCGATTACGGGGATGGAATTGTTTTGGGTTCGTTCGTTACTGCACGGAGCTTAAATGCACCGGCTAAATGATGCATCACCATTGTTTGTACAGGCGGAGGCATGCCCAAATGCAAATGGGGCGCAAAATGAATGATTAAAGGCGAAAAGGAAATCACTTTGTATGGAGCTGGGTTGCTGTTGTGTGTGTGTGTGTGTTTGGTTTTTGTTATTATTGTCCGGTTGGTTGAGTTCCGGACGTGGCATAAAGTGCGATAAAGAGACCGTTTATTTGTAATAAATGGAAGTTTGATGGAGGGTTGGGTAGGGAAGAGAAATAATATCCTCGTTATGAGTTAAAAAAAAACATAATTTATGAAGGACCGTTGTTTGACACAACTTTCGAGTGGTGAATATTTTCTATGGAATACTCACATAATATGGAAAATGTTTACGGCGTGTACTGTTCATTGATAAGTGTTGAATAATGTTTTCATTTGCAATAAATTGCTACCTCGTGGTGTTTGGGTTAAAAACAAATATTAATTTGTTGAAAAACGACTTAATTAAAAAATACAGATGCTGATACATGGAACTTATTGAAAAACTTCGTTCGTCGCTGTCAAATTAGTTAGTAGTGGTCAAACACAGCGCCATCTGTGATAAAAATAGGTAAACCCTATTTACACAAAAACAAACTTTAATTTTCATAAAGTTTTGGACTGTAGCCAAATTGTTACATTAATTTACGTACCATATCTCATGGGAAACCTCGAAAATTAATATAAACCTACCGATCAAACCTTAAGCATCTTTCGTAACAAACAAACCACTTAGAAAATGTTTCTCTTAGTGGATTCCCGGTTACAAACGCATCCCACAAAGAAGGTCATTCCGTTTAAAGCGAACCGGGGAAAAAGCTTTCAAAACAAAGCCTCTACAGGCATTAAATTTTAAGTCGCTCGTTCTCGGAGTGATTGGGAAAATTTTACAACACCAAACATGCAAGAACACAGCGCGAAGTCACTTTACGGTGCGAAGTCTCGAACGGTGCGCGATCATAATCTTTAATCCATTAGCTTCCCTGTACCGTGGGCTTCCCAGTTCTGCTCTTATACATGGACGTCAACGTCAAATGTCGCACGGCGTCTGGTTCCTCACTGGTTTCGGACATTTCCGGGTGTTTGCTGAAATGAAATCATAAAAAAGTCACAACCAATCCACTTTCACCGGCATCTAGTGAACTGTGAAAGGTGGGCTATATTGGGACAAGGAAGGCCATGTGGAAAATGTGTAGCCAGCTTCTGGAAAGAATTTCTACACGGAAGATGATTTTTGTTCTGTGCAGGATCTGTTCACACGTGGAAATGGTGCCAAAAAAGAAAATCCCTTGATCCAGAAGTCCGAGACTAGAGAGAGGTCGCGCTGGAGGCATAAACGAAAAGCTACGGGAACATCTCGACCATCCTAGGATATCCACTCGAACGATCAGATTTAGTAACATTTCTGACTTCCCGTTGCTGGCGGACCAAAAAAAACCGTGAAGAAGTGCAAAAGACTCGCACCACACACGCTTGCCGGGATGCAACAGCGCACAAGCACCGAAAGATAAAATCGCGTGGAAAATAAACTTTGACTTATGAGTTTCATGTTCATCCCATTTTACAGCGTTCCGGTGCAGCGTACTACGAAACCCAGTGTGGCAGCGAGCACCAGTCATTGGCAAAGGAGAGGCTTTGTGGTTAAGAAGACAACGCGAGAGAAAGGGAGTAAAAATTGCCCAAAATTCTAGAGTGCCTGGGAAAATCGGGCAGCGACGACCGGCGGCGTGAAGGTAAGACAGTTTAGTGAATAATGCCGGCAACCGGTTAGCGAGATGGGGTACGCAAAAACTTTTACAACCACCACACTGATTACAGTATCCTCTTCGGTTGGGTTGTTCCGTTTTAAATACCCGGCCCTTGGAGAGGGAAGGACTCAACGAACCAGACACTCTGGGGCAGGTCCTTCTTCTTGTGGCGGTCGGTTGCAGTTTCGCCTCGAGTATCCAACGCGTGCATGAGCGAGATGTTTGGGTCCAAGCGCTGGGAGTTTGTTGGCCGGCGATAGCTAGAAAACTTTGCTCCGTTACTTACCCGTCACGCAGCGCCGGGCGGGTCTTCTTAATCTCGTGAAACTGTGCGGCGTGGAGTATGCAAATAAATTAATTAATTTGTGTACGCTAACATGGTAGCTAATTTATCGCAGACGCGTGCATTTGCGTCGTGTGGAGGGATTAAGTTTGGCTGTGGACGTGGCGTATCTGTTGCAGTTTTAGAGACCACAGTGTGTCCTTCTTGAGTGTTGATTATTTTGCAACGATTTATGAAACGCATTATTCAGGCTATTAAGCGTTTAAAGAAACATTAGTAACTTAATAACTTTTATAAAAAAATAATTTACCCTTATGTTGGATAATATTATTATTATTCATGTAAAACAAGTAACATGTAGATATTTTTTGGAACGCACTGTAGGAATCACTACTCAACTGTGAGGTTGGGAGAGATACTTACAGTCCCAAACCGGTAAAAGCCGATTATTCATCGTTCGTGCAATATTTGTAATAAATTTCCCTTGGCCGGAAAGGCGTGCAAGTGGAGTAAGCTCGTAATCACTTGCCAAAAAGTAGATAAGTAAGTGGATTGGGTTTAAAAATTCAATTACGCCACTACCGGATAGGGGGACGATTCCGACTGTGTTACAGCACAAGGAGGCGAACTCTCTCTTGAAAAGGGTCATGCAAAATGGGATGCAAAAAAAACTTCCCCAGAAGATATCAATTGTCTCTGTTTGTTGTTTTACCCTGTTATCATCCCAACGGGCCCGCTCGCGATGACACTTGACACGTGTGGTTGTGAATTAAAAGCAAATTTGCAGTTCCCATGGTGCGTTCTGAAGGCGCACGCTTACTCCACACGCGTGACACCATAAATTATCGATGCAAACAAAGTTTCAAATAGATTCGTTGCGTATCGCTCCGTAGGGTGGCTCGATGAAGATGGGCTAGGATTTAGCTTCTAACCATCGTTCCCATTTTTGTGGGCTTGTTCTCCGCTTGTACTATTCCCGTTTCTGATTCATCTTTCGGGGAAGGCTTTCTTGGGAACAGGGGAAAGTAAAATTCAACCCTCCCATATCGTCTTGTGCTTGTGTCGACAGAATTGCTCGCTGCCAATCTTTATCAAATTATTTGTGCCAATAAAAAAATGGTACCAAAATAAATGGCAAACGCAAAACGAAACGTAGATAAAGACACAGCGCGGAGAAAATAAATCCGCCAGCAGTAGCTGGGGATTTGTTACGGTTTGATTTCGATTTGTCCTTCAGCGTGGGGTGCTGTAGCTAGGCACCACGATTAGGAATGAACCAACAGCAGGAGTAAAGAGCACTTTCGGGGCAATGTGACCTGCCTCGTACTTGAGTGCCGCGTAGAAGAAGCATTTCGTTATTGCGTTCGCAATGGAAAATAGGCTCGATTTCGCGATTTGGTGCTTCGGGCGAAAGGGAGGAGAAACTTTTTCCTTCCCCATCGTTGGGTAAATGGTATCGAGCTACTGCAATCAATAGCTGTTTATAACTTTCATACTTTCACCCAATGGATGGATGAACGTTTTGCCTGCGTCGGAAAATTGTCAACGCTACAGCATTGGCAATTCGCTGTGCATTTGATTTGATGGACGATGGTTTGGGTGGGGAAATAAAACACAGGTCGTTGAGAAAGTGGGAGAAAAAGAGGTCCAGCTCAATATTAGAGAAGCGTTTTATGGAGATATGGATATGAACGACGGTTTTATGATGGGAAATCGTTTTTTTACACCGAGTAGTAGTCAAAAATATATAAACATGTTTAAACGCATTTTATATTATATTATTAAAAAAAGGAATAAAAGAGCAAAACAACAACACTGATTGCTTACAAAATTCTTCACGCTGTTTCGTCGATCGTCACTTGCGTAAAGAATTAAAACAACGAACATGCTTTATGAATATCATTTTCCATCACCATCACAGCCGTGAATCATATTGACGCCCCGTTGGAGCAGGTCCACCGAAAAGGGGACAAAAAAAGAACACAACTAAACCATAGTGAAAGACCAAATGACGCGCTTTGTCTTGGTTGTCCGCAGCGTAACTCGGGCGTCCTATCGTGCCACGGCAGCATGTATTTGGAATTTCTTTCCAGTGTAATAAAAATAAATCGTCACAAACCGCCACTCCGGTCGTGTATCGAGCGAGGCTTGGAACCCCTCTAGAACGAGCGGAATGGAAGAATTGAAATTGTTTGGTGGATGATTGGAGCACGGTGAGAGGGAGTACAACTTTTCCGATAAATCGCTTTCCCGCTTTTCATCAATACACATTTCTTGCGCTCGAACGCGCCCGCCAGCCCATGGGGGATCTTTCGGAGGGGGGCAGTGAACGCACGAACGACGATAGAAATAAAAAGTCATGCCGGTCGAGCCGGGATAGAAAGAAGGAAGGGACGATTGTTTTTTGCTCTCTGCTGCTGTTTTTTCTTTCTCGGTAAGAATTCCCTTCCTACAGGAAGGAATCGTTTGGAGCAGAACACAGAAAAGGTAATAGATTATGCACGGTTCTGTCCTTGTCCTTGTCAATGCTTTACGCGGGCTTTGCTTTGTCACGATCAGGATGGGGACAGGAATGAATAATTCTGGAATGAAAATGCAAAAAGAGAGAAAAAAAATACAAATCGCATACTTTTCTCAATGGTAGAAATTTGTTATGCGGGAGTGTAGTGTTGGGCCGTTGGCACGGTCGGATATTGCCCTCGCTAGCTTCCGGGGGTGAGGCAAGAGAGGGAGGGAAAGCGACGAAATCATATTTTGTTTCGTTTCCGGTGCGTATCGCAACGGTGCATGATTTATTTGTGCTGTATCGGATTTTTTGGTGGAAGATTGTTCGGCCTCGGTGAGGTAGAAATGCTTATGTTGAAGGTATTGATGGCACTTGGTGCAAAATGAAATATTTTAATTGGCATACTTGGAAATTTTGTTGTTGTTGCTTTTTATGAAATATTATTCATTGCACTTGTTTTACATCGACAAGCAAGGTTTAGAACACAATTAGCCAAAATGTACGATGGAGGCGCCTAGCCGTTCATGAAAATTATGTCATGTGGGAAATATTTAAAAAAAATATATTTAAAATGTCATGATTAAGAAATGCATAAATATTGCCTACTTTCAAACGTTCAACTTCGTAAGCGTTTCAAGTAAACGTAAAATTGTTATGAACCCAATTTTTCCTACGAAAAAAAAAACCCCAGTTCCACGTAAAATCTCACCACGGCAAAGTTAAATTTGCGCATCAAGAAACAGCATAACGAGAGCGTATACTTGCGCGGGCTTCCGCTGAACTTTGAACGACTGTTTTGAGCTGTTTTGCCGCGTTACCTTGGATTGCACTTTTGTAGGCAATTTTTCTTAGCTAACATTCGGTGCGCCATTTGAACTTTTCCACTCCGAAGCGGAGATGCGTTTCCGAGGGAATGAAGTCAGTCGAACGACATTATGGCGGCTTTGACGGTAGCTCGATTTAATAGAAGCGAAACTTCAAAGCGAGAAGAACTGGGGGAGTTGGAAGGAGTTGGAAATGTTACAAAATTGCGTCATACAAAGGGTGAGGTGAGGTGTAGGCTTTACCCAAAAGTTTATCGACTTCATCCAAATGTGGACACGTGTGAGAGAAAAATTTTACAATTGGAAAGTATTCGCTTCGAGTTCATGAAGTAACGCAAAATATGAACCATTACAGGTTCAGATGTACACCGTACGGGGACATTTGGAGCGGGTGTTAGATCCTCTTCGCGCAAAGCACCCGGGAAACAGCTTCTATCAAAAGCAACCAGTTAAAGATAAGTTCGGCAAACATCTCAACAATGGTGGTCTTTTGTTTACGATAAACAATACACACGCTCGTACGCTGTTACGATACGTACCGGCAATGCTTCGTTTATCCCTTTTGTGGTCGTTATTAACGGGAGCCTCTGACAAACATAGGTGATAAGCGTCGGCATGACGGTAGTGGATCGGCCTGATGAAAGCCAAATAAGCACTTGATCCTCTCGGTTGCACATGATGCACATTCTGCAGGCTGTAGTTGATTACGAGGCGCATCATCATCGCCTTACCAAGCCGGTGCAGCCGTGCTTGGAACGATCCGGCATAATCACGGTCTCCGCATGATGGGGTTTCTGCTCTTGCAGAAGTGTGCAAAACGTTTACCTCTTTTAATCCACTTACCGGCAAGTAAGCGTAGATAATTATAATTATCATCCCGCTTTATTTACATTCTACTCATTGACACACATTATCTGCATCGGATCCACTGGCGGTGAGGTATGCAGACGGTAGAGGCGGTTGATCACAGTCATCTGTGGTCTCATGTGCACCATGTGCGGCTGTTGGAGCATTTAGCCCATAAACCCGTCTACCACAAGGCAGGCTTTTGATTCAATTAGAATTGCAAGGAAATGGGAATGAAATTTTGGTCCTTCCCAGTTTCGTATGGGAGTTCTTTAATTAGACAACTCCACCGGTACCGTTTCCAAAGACGAACAGACCGATGACAATGGGAAGGACATTGTCGGTGCAATTTGCCAACTTGAGTAAATGGACCAAATTAGTGCTAAGGGGAATGGATGGGAAGTTATTGTGTGTTCATGTGTGCGTGTGTGTCTGTGTGATTTCAAAAGGATCGTTTATGGAGACTGAGTACAAAGGATCCAAGAAATTACCTTCATCACGTATGAGATTTAATTGAGATGTATTGAGGGAAAACTGCAGTTGGAAAATTGCTCAATGCCGTATTGCAATCGTCCCGATGGGACTTTTAATCCTTTTGTAAAAGAGAAAGTGAGCAGAGAGAGAGCTAGAGAGTTGAAGTTTCACTTTTTGTAATCCTCATGTCTTTCTTGAAGTTGAAAACCCCCTCCAGAGTGGCGTCCGGCCACGAGCTACAGCACTCCAGACCGGTCGCTTAGCTTTCGATCAACGACTAACGAGTTTGGTACACTTTTCCACAAAGCCGATGTCTGGGCGGGTGTGGAAGCGGTGCGCTCAAGTTTGAGTGAAGAGTGAGTGTCTTTGTAGAGCGTTTTCCGAGAAGCGACCTTGTTGTGGTACGTAAGTCCTTTCTGGTTGTCAGTATCCGTACCGACTGGCAGCTCATTTATTATCGACGCACACAATGAGGGGGGTTTCGCTCGGGGTCGTCAGTATCACCCACTTTTAATGTGCAGGAGACTGTAATTAATAATTGCTTCACACAAAAGCTTCTTAGCGCGTTCGGTGCGGAACGAACCCGTTCAAGATGTTGGCGGTAATTGGGAAGGTTTCTGGAGTTGGTTGTAGGGTTTGTTTTGAGAAATGGTTTAAGCACCATTTGGTAGAGTTGCTTGACAGCAAAACACAGTGGATGAATGATTTGATGTCATGAGGGACATATTGATTCTGTGAGGTGTAATTATACGAATCCTGTCAGGTTGTGGTCGCATGACACAAATATTGCCTGATTCGTGTGATTTAATCGAGTGTGGTGGGATATCCTTTAGTTACATTGATCAGTTTCATTCCTGTCGAGAGGTAAAACAGGATGTTTCTAACTTCAGACAATTACACTCCTAGTGCAGACTAAGTATAATGGTGGCTAGTTGTGAGGAACTGTAGATGGAAAAGGTATGTCCAGGGGTGGAAGCAAGATGACAGCGAACGAAACCAATGATGATGAGTGTGCGTTGAAATGAAGCGATAATTAATGAACGACTTAAACAGGACAACCGCTACCAATAGAGGCGCAATTAAGGTCCTTTTAACGTCGAAGCGTCACAGGGCATGTTGCAGAAATGCTCGTTATTTATTTTACTTTAAAGTGCAGAGACAGAAGAAAAAAATCCCCCATAAATAGGGACGGGGGTAGAAAATTGAAAGGCTATTATTTATGAGCTTTTGTTGCGTGCTGCTACTTACGGCAGGACTTAGGACACTGGTCCGCTCTAGTGGTAGGTAAGGACCATCGACTCGAGTGCCAGCCATGTGTCCTGCCCGATTATTTACTATCGGCAAACGGGTGTTCTGCTTCATCTTTCCCCATTTCGCATACAATTACGACCCAGGCAGACCATTAATTCATCATAATTGCTCCCTGGAAACCTGAGGATGCATCTAATTACACCGAAGCCCGGTGGGTCGTGGCCCACGCCAACCGGGAAGCGGCGGGGATATCCACGGGAGTGGCAAAAACCCCTTTTTACACGGTGGTTTTGCGCGGTTTCCGACTGCTTCCGTGAAACATGACTACCCATAAAATCACGTCCGAACGATAAATATCGTCACTTAATTTTCCCGCACAACATTGGGCTGCAGCCCCGGGAAGCCGGGTTACTTGCAGGTTGCTCCGATTCATTTGTTCCCTCGTTAAGATAGCGATTCCCCGTGTACCAGCGAGTGCTCGCGCAAAATTCGCACGCTAATGGTGATGAATAATTCCCTTTATTTTACAATGGTATGCACGAAAGCTTATCAAACGGAACTGAAGCTGTGTGTGGGTTAAAAATAGCAAATTAAAAAAAATGGTTTCAGTTTTCAAAAGGTATGTTCAAATGCACATCGAAATCTTTTCCTTCTTTTGTTTTTTTTTGTTGGAAGCCACAGAAAGCGGAACGCACTGACATTCCCCAATTGGCGTGCGGAATTTTCATAAATATTACAATGACACAAAAAGAGATGCGAACGGATCCATTGGGCTTTCGGGTTTTTGCGTGAGTCGGACGCGCATCAGGCAGGCAGCTGGCGACGACGGTGGCAATTAATTACATCGCTTGAATATAATCTGGTACGCTTTTTACTTCCCTTCCCCCGAAACGGATGTCCATTGTTGAATGATAATACGTTCCGAGCACTATGGCGGTTGATGCGATTTGAAGCCTTTTATTTCGGTTGTCTTCCTTTTCGGAAGAGCGATGATTGTGTTTCTGTGTGTGTATATGTGTGTGCTGTCCTTTTGAGGTTGGGATTTTCATTTTCCATGCATCTGGTTCACATTTCATGCTTTGCGGAGCAGAGTTGCGTTGGTTGTTTTTTTCTCTCTCCCCTTTCTTGATTTCATTACAGTAACTTTAATCTCGTTTCATGATGGCTTGGAAAAACCGTGCCAGCTCGTTGCTGTTTATGGAAAGGTTTTTGTTAAATTTAATTGTGCTAAACCGGCAATTATCATTAGCCGAATGAGACCGCACATAACGGCACGATGCAATAATAGTAAACGATAATTTTTCGATGATATTTCAAAGCCGGCTATTTTTTTTCTGCCCCATCACTGTAACCGGACGTACCGACGCCTGAAGGTATGCAAACCGAAGGCAGAAGGAAATTTATTTTATGCATAATCATAATTCATTTTTCACGCGCACACCGCCCAGTGCACGCCTTTTTTACCACCGGTTCCAAATCGACCGTAATCAGTTCCCCAGCTGGGTGATGGTATGGTACGAAGCAAGAAAAAAAAGTTAGACCGAAAGAGAGTAATGGTGCTGATTGTTATTATGATGATGATGAACGTTAATAACATTCGCGACCGATGGCGGCAATGATGGGGATGGTTCTATTTTTTTTGTTTGAGTGTGAGAGCGGTTCTTTACCGATTCCTTCATTTTCTTTCTTCGCTTGTTCGAAATTTGTTCGGCCATAACCCTGCGAGGATTCCTTAACCATCTTCCCCAAAATAAGTGAAAAAAACCCAAACACATTATGCAAGGAATTAGCAGAACCGGGAGGCTAGGCTTCCGTTGTTGATGGGTGGGTGCGAGAAGAAAAAAAAGGAACATCAACCCACGACCCTGCCTTGCTGGGAGGTTTCACAAGGCGCGCCTTTTTACTCCGTCAGGTGATGCAGTCTCGGGGGGATCTTTCAACCGGAAAAAAGGAGAAATCCTTGCCGGAAATTGGTGCCCAACCTCCTTTTTCGGAAGGGAAACAAATGGATCCGTTTCTTGGCGGATCCTGGTGTGTATATTTTTTTGTGGTTATAATTTCTTGCACGTCTTTTCGTGCTTTCATGGAAGGACCCTTTTTGTGCGCACACGAGGGATAATGATTTGCAGGGGTGGGAAATGTTTTGACCAGGGTTTTCTTTTTATTCTACCCCATACTACACTCGCTACCTTTTCAGTCAGTCGTAATGAAATTGATATTAATTATGTTAGGATTACGAAAATTGAAATCACCCAATCCGGTGGGCGATATTGGGGGAGGGTGGACGTGACGACGGAGGGCGCTATACTAGCAAGAGATAATTGTCTCAGTCGGTGTCCTTGTTCATGGGGAAAAGAAGCATTTTCATCGGTGTCCTTCTTCAGAGGATGTTTAACGAAGGGTAAAAATCTTGTGAAGGTACTTTCATGGAGTATAATTTTTTATAATTTGTTTAGCTATGCTTCTCTTTCTAATTTGTTGGTATTAAAATAATTTTATGAAACAATGCTATTAATTTGAATGATATTTTAAATAAGCTTTATAATCGAAGGCGTTTATTACTCTGAAGCCTAAAAGTATGCAATCGTCATACAAAATGTGCTAAAAAGTATAGTATTTTTTATAACACATTACCATTTTTATTCCCTATAAAAAGATGTATTGAAAAACAACAGAAGAAATTAAATTTACTTGAATTTTATAGTTTCAGATAATAATAGAAAATCCGATAGCATTTTCAACTGTTCAGAGTAAAGGCAGGTAGAATTCCTCCAAAATGTCTCGTGGAAAGTTTTATTGCTTTGTTGTGATCATTAAATAAGGCTTTCTGTCTCGATCTCTGCCTTCTCCCCTGTTTGAAGTATTATGTTATAACCCGGATTTTAACGCTTCACTACCGTTGAGAAGATAAAACCGCGACACTCCACTCAATCTACTTGAACTGTGGATTCGTTTAACGTTCGAATCGTTAACGTTTCAATTCACCGTTCAAAGCACTGTGAAGATAGAGTTTTTGAAGTGATTAAACAGCACTAGAAGTGGCAGACATATTATGGAAACTTCCTTTTCCTTCATTTTAGAGGTAAAATCCATTCAGCAAGTGTTTTATTATAAAAGATATGGATTTTCCGGTGGTTAAGTTTTCGTTACAGCTTCACAAAAACCATAAACATTACAAATACACCGTGTTGGCTTAAATCTGCTTAGCGCGTTACTGATCCCTTGAATTACGTGGTACGGCGGATATTGAAGCTTGACTGAAACACACACCAAAATCAACCTGCAACAACGTTTAATAATCCTCTGTGCTGGGTCGGTGGTAAAACTTCGAAACTGTTTCGGTTTTTCGATGGGATGGACGACCTTCCTCGTATACAGCTCGGTTAGGATGGGAAACATCCGTCAGGAGGTGATAATATTGTCGATGATGGTGATGACACTGGTGATGAGTTGGCTTTTGGTAAATGAAAGCAAAATTTGGAGCACACCGTATCGTTTACCGTGCTTTGGGCGTCCTTAACTTTCGCGCTTGTCACGAACTGGGTTCGTAAAGGCTTTGCGTGATGAACCACCCACAGGAAGAATGTATGCAACGGATGGCTTTCTAATTACTTAAAAAGTTTTGTGAAATTTTATCCTGTCATTGATTATGGTGGGTACCGCTTCCGGGATGCGCAGCTGTCGGAACAGTTTATTTTAGGAGGATTTTTGTTTTTCAAGGAAAAGAGCGAAGCTGTGTGTTGGGGGAATTTTTCACATGATAAAATCTCTCTCCCTCTCTCTCTTGGAACTCAGTATGGTTTTAACTAATGGTTTTTTGGGAGGTTACCTTTTTGTTCACCAGAAGATTATAATTACATGCTGTGTTCGCTGTTATTATCCGGGTTTGAATGCACCAAGTTCTCGTTTTTTTTCTTGCTATGCGTTGTTATGCTGTGGAGAGGAAAGTTAAGCCGTATGCACACGTCCACATGCATGCAAATGTAACGCGTGGGAAGCATAATGATGTTAACCGAAAGTGCATCAATCGCGTACGTGACTGGCATGGATTGTATGGTCAGGAATGAGTGGATAGCAGCCGTTGCGATGCAATCCTGTTTTTTGTGTGATAGAGAGAAAGTTTAGAATTACGTGAAATTTTACAGTGGGCTACAATGTAATCCTTTGAAATAGAGGATTATTTACAAAATGCTTCTATGTCGATGGAATAAACTGGAAAAAGGAATTTTTTTGCATACCTTTAGGCGCTTTTCAAAAATGTATTACTACTATGGGTAGTTTTGTTCGTAAATGCTCCTAAATATATGCAATCCAAGTACATTTGATATGTTTTAAATAAATCTCGTTTGAACAACCACAATTAGCCGAACTAAAGCTTGGAGAGACTTTTCTCTCTTTCTCGCTCTGTGGGAAAACGTTTTTCCTTTCAATGCACGTTTGCTAATTGTAATGCAAATAGATCTGTTACACAACAAAACCCCGGTCGCTCGTTACTTGATGCGCACGGAATCAAGGTTCGTTCGTTGCACACAACTATCAGCACCAGGTACGGCTCATTTGCTTCGTCCACCGAATTACTCCGTATGAATAAGTTTCCGAATGTTTGGTGATTGTCCGTCGCTCCCTCGCTTCCGGTTCGATTCCAGTTCTGGGTGTGCTCGAAACTTTGTTCCCTAAGTTCATTTACGACGAAGCGGCTGGATACGGGCCCAGTTCGGCAGAAGACAAAGTTTGGTATTGCTTTGGTGTTCCTTTTTTTTACTAGCAACGTTTTTTTGCAGTTTTTCTGCTGGAAAGATTCCTTACTAGCATTCCGTCACGGCAGGGTGCTCCGGGTTTGGGTATCGATTGTCGTTTTGCCGGTGATTCGAAGTGACTTGAGGTTTGGAAGTGATATCTCTCCTCAATAATACATTTGATTTGCAAAACTCTCCAACTTTGACGTCCGTCTGGGCGGGCGTGTGTGGATACACACAACTGAGCAACATCCAATTTTCTTCGCGAACCAACGAGTTGCCGGTGCGGTGTGTGAGCGGCAAACGAGGGAAAAAGTTTTCCCTCATCTACCATTAGGAAAACTTTTCCCATATTCCACCATCAAAAGCGATGCAATGTTTGTGGTGGTAAGAAACTGCAATTTATGTATGTTTTTTTTCTTCTACGAATGCTCATAGAATGTCACACTGAAGACGGAGTAAACAATTCCTATTCAAATGTGAAACTATCGCAAAAGGTCAAAGAATTGTGAGAAACAAAGCTAAAACAGATCAATAACGTAACCACAGTTGAGCAAAACACAATGGCATATAAAAGGTATAATAAAAACAAAAGCATAAGGCACATGTACAAAATTCAGCGATGTAAAAAAGTGCGATTTGTGCAAGATAAAAGCGACGCGAATGCAACAGGAAAAATCAGATGAAAATGAATACCCGCGGTGGCAGTGCGATTATTACTTCCTGCTTTTTCCACTGAAGCCGGGCTAACATTGTGCCCCCAGGGGCCTTTCATTCCTGCACAGACACACTGGCAATCGTTCTGTTTGTGTGTGTGTGTTGATTACACTGTTGAACTATTGTGTGTTTAAAGTTTCACATTTGTTTCTGTATCGTGTACAACGGTTGCTTTCACCTTGCGCGTGTTTGGATTTCCACGGGCCCACGGTAAAGCTTCGCGTAATGAATATCGCCTTTTCGCGGCCTGCAGACCGCATTCGAAATGGGGCTCCGAACGATGCCGGCAGCGATGCGAAAGCTGTGTCCTACGATTGGATTGAGTTTCGGTCCGGTGAATAGAGTGCTAAAAATATACACAAGGTACAAAGAGAGAAGCCAACAAAAAAAATACCTCCCCGACGTAAACCTTCTACAACGGTGCTTTCTCTTGGCCGACCGTAAAAGGAAAATGTGCATTTGCATCACGGCCCCGTATCTGCAACGTGATTGGAGGGACTGGCAGCGCGGGAAAGACGTTCGGGTGTTACAGTGTGGTGCGGTAGTTGTACAGAGGTTGTAAAAGTATCGTTTTTCATTTTAAACGTTCTCACCGTTGTAGTGTGGCACAATGAAAGATGTTGTGGGTAGAAAAATGTGATAAAAGTTTATTATTAAAATGCTTTTGAGTGTTCTTAATCGAAAAAGTATCGTCTCTGCTTCAAGTAAAAATAATTTTTAAAAACGCCTAAAAGTATGCAATTTGTAGTTCAACATCTTTAACCATGGCAATCTCCAACTTAAAGATATGCTTTGACAAATTTATTATTAAATTCCTTTTGTATTTCCTACATTTGTGTCCAAAACTGCCTTTGTTTAGTAAAAAATAAATTTCCGTCTTAAAAATAAAAAAATAATCTCCAATAAAACCTTACTCGTTGCATTTCCACGGGTTGTTTTGCATTAGTTGTAGACCGCTAGTTTTAGGTCATTTGTAGGTCGGCCTTGGAAACTCACACCATGTCGACTACACATATACACCAAATATCTTCCTTTCATATCACGCCAAAAGTTTCGTTTATATTCCGTGTGGAACGCCGCGAATCGTTTCCCGGCATGCGGAAAAACAATAAGACATGTTGTTGCCGTTGTTTGAATATGGTGAAAATGGAGGGAACCAAAAGAACGTGGTGCTATGGTAGTGTGCGTTCCATGGGAAACATATTCACACCCATGCTGAAATGGGTTGATGGCTCTCGATACAGATTTTCTGCTCCGGGGAGTGGGATGGCTTTTTTTTTCACTCCATTCCCAAAATTAAGGACCATCCGTCTGGCTTTATGAAAGATGGCCCCGGGCTTTGTGTAATATCGGCATAGTCCTCCCGTCACGAAACTGCCGGTGTACCGCAGATAGCGTAGAAAGCAATTCTCTGTGAACTATATGTTTTGTTCCAAGCCATTTTTTTATTTTTCATTGCTCAGGGCGGCTCAGGGAGGCTTTTCAAAATAATAATAAAAAAAGATCTCATCCAAAGTTGGTGGGAAAATATTAAAATGAGTACTCACGGCATGGTGCAGATCCGATGGGGTGTGGTTTAGAATGGGTAAAGTATTTTTTTGTTTTTCACTCCGCTATAGCGTAACTCTTTTACATAGTGCCCCATAAACAATTGTCAAATGTACGACCGGTAAGCTATTGCAAGTAAAAACATTATGTCATAACGGCAGGGAATCTGGAGCATAGGAATTCCACCTAAAGGGAAAAACTGTTAAAAAATGACTTTTCTCGTGTTCCACTGGAAAAGCTTTGACACCGGTTCGGTTGCATTTCTTTGCTGTGTTCTGGTGTAAAGGATTGTGGTTTTGTTCGGTCCAATTTTGGCGGTTAAAGAGCAGGTGTTTGGAGCTTCAATCCTATGGTTCCTATTTTTGAACAGATGAAGTAAATACAGATGAACGAGAGGAATAAAAAGCGGCACAAGGACGTTGTTTTTTTCTTCTTCAAGGATCTCCCTCTGGGAGTTTTCCCCCACCGGAACGTAAATAAACCGCAAATAAGTTACGAACATGAAATGTTTCGATTACTGCAACGGGGATTGCTTGGAGCGGTTGCATCTGCATCGGTGCTTTGTTGCAACTCTGGAGTCGGCCCTTGTGCGAGCCATGAAGTAAAAGATTAGTGAGCAATGGAAAATCCTTGTTGCGGTTTTTTGAATGTGCCAACAAAACGGAGAGCACGAGAACAGGGAGTGCCGGGGTGAGAATTGGTACCTGTAATTGAAAGAGCAAGCGACGGCTTTTTGGTCGGTGACGATGAGCATGGTACGAAGCGTGCTTGTTATTCGAAGCTTGCAAAAGTTTATAATATCCTTGACTCGGATGGTGCATTACAAGTGGTTTAGCAATGACGCCTAACCTTTGCTCAAGCTAAAAGCAGACGGTGCAGACGGTATGCGCAATTATGTACAACATCGCTTTGTTACAAACGTAGTTAGGAGTTGGGAAATTGTTTCTTGTTTACATTGATTTTCCAATTTGCATCTATTGGAATTCATTGTGTAGTGCGAGGGGTTTATTGCTTTGGTCTTGGGAAATAATAAGCCACTACTTCAAAGTTTGTGAAAATAAATGATTTAGAGAATTTGTAGGATTTTATTTGTAAAACTTTATTATCTTAAGAACAGATTTTTTTCCAATAGTTATTAATGAACAAACAATATTTGGCAGCTATTTTGTGCGTTCAACAATTTAGGGAAAAAGGGGGATTTTGATGTGTCGTAAAAACTCCAAAAGTATACCGCAATAACCGATCCGCATAACCCCAATCGTCGGGTTATCGGCGTCCCGTTTGTTTTTTGGGGGCGATTTGTTTGGCAAAACATAAACGCCTGCCCGCGTACGGTACCGATCCAAGGTGTGGGATGAATGGTGGTGATTCATAAAATGCCAACCTCAGAATCCCCGCCGATTTTGCCGTTCCTGCATTTGATTTCAATTTAATCAATTTTATTGCAAACAAAATGGAAACCCATGCCAAAACCCCCACCGGAAGGGGTGGCCGTGCGGTGGCCTTTTTCATCATTCGAGCCGTAATGGAGCTTCGAACCCTGGTCGGGAATCGGAAATCAATCTATGGTAGCATGATGCCAAGAATGGTTAATGGTAAACGTTGCCAAAGTGATCTGACCAGCTGTCGTTCACCGTCTGGCTAGACAAACATGCTCGAAGACACTAGCGAAGAAGCGCCCAAGAATACGGCGCCCGGTTTGGCCCGGTGATAAATGAATTAATGTCAAACGTCTATCAGCCATCGAATTGTGGTTTATGAGATGCTGGACGTGGTTTACCCTTCAGGTTTTCTGTTTTGTTTCTTAGCCAGTTACCCAACTTCTTAGCCAAACAGGGGGAATTTCTGGGAAGTTTGTTTCACTGCCATCACTGACGTCCCTTTGCGCCGGAATAAAAGAACCATTTTCCGGTCCTTTATTTTGGGTTTGGTTTATTCCGCTGCACTCAAATCCTGCTGATCCTTTCTTGATTGAATCAGTGTGGTATTCTTTGTCGTCTGAGCGACAGGAGTATGGTGACGGTGATGCAAGCAGTCAATCGATATTTAGACATGAGATTGTAGGTATGTTTGTTGCTTTCTTTTCGTGCAAATTCCCCAAGGAACTACTCCTTAAAATTTTATACTCTTCCCGGAACCGGTTCTGCATTGTTCTATTCCTTACAAAAAAAGAAAACTCTTCCCGGACAGACTTTCCGAAAGATGTACAATAAACACCGATCGACCAAATAGCTCCTAGGAAACGACAGACACTTTCCCGGATCTTGGAGACAGCTTCGGAACAATCGGAAATGAATGTAATATTCCATACCGTGTCTATTTTTGTGCCATGCAATGGATTGAATAACACTGCACATTATCCCATCCCGAGGAGTTCCTGGTGAAGTGACTTTGTTTACAGTTCCATTGTCTTCGTATACCAGCACGCTGACTGGCCAGTAGGGGAACTTTGTTTTGCTTTTAGCCCGGAACCGAATTGTCGCTCCCGGTGATGGCTTCCTGTCATGTTGATGTTGATGAAATACTCTGACTAGCTGGTTCCTTGCGTACCAGTCACTCCACCAACACTACAGTAACGATTAGCTTCACAGCAGCATGGTTCAAACATAACAAAATAACTTTGAGCAGGATATTGGAAAGGAATGGTGTCGGAATGATGGAAGCGGGTGTGCTAGATGTGGTCGGATATTCCCCAGATGGCAAAGTACCCCAAGAAAGTTTTGCACAAAAAATGGAGGAATATATAGAAGAGGTTTCTGGGTGTAACGTTATTCACTGGCATATTGATTGGTCGAACTGGTAAGTTTGACCGATGCACTATCAATCATTGCTACTGAGTGTGGGAAAATGGTTGATATGAAGGACTTTTCCAAGGATTGTTTGTCTCCTATGGAGGAGTGTGTTTCATTTCGTGTGTATTTTTTCTCGAAAAATAAGCAATTTTATAGTTATTTCTCAAAAACTGACTTAAATTAGAATAAATTGTTTTTCCCCTAAATGATTTTGTAAACAAATATTATTTTGGATATTCTGTGAGTCCAATCTGAAGCTTGTTTTATGATCTCAAATATTTGATTTATTTTACCAATTCTTTAAAATATAATTGGAATTTTCCATCTCTTTTTTTGTCCTAAACTATTTCAGAGTGTAGTTTTCCATACGATCAAAGCAGAGTTACTGGGCGAATAATGGTGCGGAAGTGGTTAGGTACATGGGTAGTTCGTCACGTTTGATCTGGTTGGTTGATGCACATACAATTTAATAAAAAAGCTCCACCGCAACTGTTGCTGTATGTGGATTTACTCGGATAGTTCGGGAAACGTAAAAGTGGGAAAACATGTACTCATTCATAATCACATTTTGCGTTACATTGAACAAGTTTACATGTATGCCACAGCGTTTCGTTTCGTCGAGTGGTTTGGTGGTCTTCAAACGGCCTAGAACAAAGCATTGAACGCGCGAGTGTGAACAGAGAGTGAAATATTGAATATTGTATGCGTATCAAAAATACAATGAAAAATTCATGTAAAGCAATTTTTATTCAATCCCTTCATAAAACCGAGTTTCTCCTCTAGAGCGTGTATGTAAAGTTTATCGTGACACGAAGCGGACGTTAACCAGATGCTGATTGTTGCGATAGTTCCGTTTTACCGGAAGTCGTTTCATTCCGTTCGTTTTATACGAAAGCTAGAATAAACTTTGATCCTTTATTGCTGTTACCACCAAATGCAACCAACAGCTTCGCATAAAATGTTTGGAACCATGTTAAACAAGAATGGAATATTTTTTTCATGACCGGAAAACCACTTTCTTCCATAGCACACATTCTGTTTCTAATCGTGCATGATGTTTAGTACATTTAGTTTCCAATTCCCGGTACCGTTGTTGCACCGTTAACTCTTATGTTCGGCATCGTGTAGTGTGTGCCCGCGAAACAGGGGCACGTTCAATCGTTCTGCTGAATGGCCGCTCAATCAAGGGGAAAATCTCTTCCAACTTTAGCGTCAATTTCCCGCTTTGATGCTGGACGCTACGGGTAGGAAATTTAAGCCGCCCGTTTCGTCGGGGCTCGGCAAACGGCACGATGCCATCAGCCACTCCATTTGGCAAATTGATACTGCAGTGAGTTTTGCACACAGAAAAAACCCCAGTAATGGGCATGGAAATGGACGTTCGGGTCTGGCTATGGCAGTTTGGGCAGGGAGTCAACGTTTTTCGTTGACCGTCCCGGACACGGTTCGTACTTTTATCTGACAGGGCGCAGCATTAGCTTGTTCGGAGTGTTAGTCAATATTCGCAAATCGGCAGGCCCACCCTGCGATGGTGCGATCAATGGGTTCTGTTTCCGTCCATCGAGTAATTAAATGACTCAATTATCTCTGCTGGTGGGAGCGATGGGTTATAAGGATCTGGAGAATGTTTTAGAAGAAAAAAAGAAACATGGACGGATGTCCACGGCCCGAGATGACTTCTTTGTGATTCGTTTCCGGACGTTCGATGAAAGATTAGGTAGTGTGAAAATTCCTTTCAAAAAAGGACCTCCTCGGAAGGGACACAAAAAAATAGTGCTGCCACTACAGGGCATAAGGTTGCTTGTGGTTTTTGAGTAAGCACCATTTTTTCTCCCCTTTTTTCTTCCGTGATGCCTCTTACTGTGTTAAGAATTTGATCCAGCAGGGATATGCTGAAACGCAGTCGTTGAAGAAAGGGGAATCTAAGCTGGAGGAACACTTGTCCTAATGGGCCATATATTTTCAATTGTGTCCGCCCTGTCCTGATAACAAATGGCCCCAGCTTCGGAAGGGAGATGAAGTGCTAACGGAAGTTTTTCTTGTGCAGTGAGAAGGTAGCACGAACCGGGGGGGAAACAGTATGAGAAGGAAATGCCAACGGTATCGGTGCACGGTGCAGGACAAAGCAGGAGAAAGGATCGAAAAACCCGTACGTTTGGCTATTTTTATCCAGCCCCAGAGCATGTGCTTCGGTTATGGTTCCGTTCCGTTTCATCGTCGTCATCGTAAATTCTTTCGTCTGACCGGTCCGAAACGGTCAGCACTAACATGACTTTTAACTGCGGCTAGCAAAGGCGCACGATAGGAAGTGGAGACATGCTGAGTACAACAAACCGTCAGGAAGGGATGGGAAGATTTCTTTTTTCGAGGTTTTGTCCACTCGTTATCGTGCTTGGGGTTGGCTTTACCCAGCGTTCTCGCATGTCTTCATTGTTCATCTCCCACGGGGAGTGACCGAGGTCGACGACGCGTGTGAGCGATAGTAGTGTGCTTGTGTTTCACTTCAGTCGTCTTGTTCTTTTAGCGGTCACAGAAAGAAACCGAAAGAAAGCAGGGATAGTCCATTTTCCAGCATAAGTATTCTTACTATCTTCTTACGTCCGCTGGAGCTCATGTCACTAGAGGATATGAGGTCAGCTAACCGGCTCTAAAAAGGGAACAAAATGGCCAAGCAAGGAACGAGTTTAGTGTCTGGAAGTGACTGTGGTTGTTCAGTTTTTTTTTATTTCAATTTTACAACAGAGAAAACAAGGCTCATCTTCATTCGCTTGCTAGCGCTTCCAACAAGCAACCATGAAATGATGATCTCACCAAAGGCCTGGTGGAGTTACACTCCAAAGTCCCCGACGACATGCTCACAGATCTTATCGCGCAATTGTCCTACCAGCTTTATCCGATCCGAGACACGTGTGTAGCGGTTAGTTCACTTCCGGGGGAATCTCACACCGTCCGGAATGGGTTTTTTTCTGTCTTTCTAACCCCCACTTTAACTTCACAGCTTTACCGGCTTTTCCGAACCATTTAGTGAGAGAAGCCAGGGACTAAGGATAAATCGTTACCGTCGGGGGTTGGATGATGACCAAGGATGCAGAGGGAAAATCCACCCCTCGACTAGTAAAATGTCTGTGGCCGTGCGGCCATTGCCCAGCCATTAATGTTATCGTTTTTGCTAAATGTGTGATAACCGGTATTCGATTTATTGTGTCTGGGTAATGTTTACGATTGCGCTATGGTTTGTGTGTGTGCATCGGACGATACTAAGCGTAGGTTGTGCACGGTGTACATGCTCTGTAACTGTCATGAAGCAACGATATGGCATGCAATAGGTAGGTAATGAAAACAAATTGCCAGGAAATCGTACCCATTTTGTTGGTGTAAAAAGGGAAGGCAACGTTTAAAGCCATGCAGAGGGATCGCTTTACGAGACGTGTGGAAAAGTTATGGCACTGGTAAGGGGTTCCTAGCTGGGCGAACGCGATTTCGATGGTTGTGATGTTCTGGAGAGCGTATAAATAATGGTTCCGTGCTAGCTAAGTGTAGCGGTGCTATTCTGAGCTTTATATCGGTTACGATTAGTATTTGGAGATTGGATTACATTAATTCATTTCGACATCAATTTAATTTGCTTTTTTTGCGGATTATTTTTTACCTTCGATTGGTTGTAAATTTGAAAAATTTAAATTGTTATGCAAATCGGAACGATATTACAGAATATAAATGAATATGAAACTAAAATTTCAATTCTAAACAATGTTCTAACTCCTCTACCTATTATAAAATACAGTCGTTAATAAACAGTGTTTTAATAAAAAAGACTTCATGCTACAACATGGATGTAAACCTAATAAATAGAGAAATAAATCAGGAAGGGAGTCTTAACATGCCCATAAGTGTGACGAAGATTGAGCGAAATCTAATACGTATCCGATAGTAATAACACTACAACGACTTAAACAATCATTAATTGTTTATTTGGCTACATTGTTATTAAAAAAGCTAAGCGATCCGAGAAAGAAGACAAAGTTTAATCTTCAGTGGTAAACCCAAAGCTATTTTCTTCATCGTTCCTGAATGTTGCGACAAACTATTGAAGAATTGTATACCTTTAGGCGTTTTGCTGGTTAATACATGGGTTGTACAATGTATGGATTAACAATAATTAGAATGGATTGATGTTAACTGCATATTGATGTGGTTGAAATTTAAATTTAATTTAGTTCAAATTTGTTAATGTTGGACGATAATTAAGTCGTGTTGTAATAAGTGATAATAATTTAATGATTTTAATTAACCACTTAATGAGACAGGCTACAAGTTTCCGATAATAACCAAACTTTGCAGGGTCCTTCCCCAACCGAAATGGTTCAAAACAAAGTTTCGAATGAAGTGAATGTTGTCCTTTGATGACCGGAAAGCCCTCGTTCTCCGATAGTATCTTAACATCTGCACTTTCAGAATGATTTCCTTTACTCGAACCACTCGAACCTCGAACATGACAACACATCCCATGCTAGCCAACCCATCTTCACGATGCCTCAAGAACCATTGAAAGAGGTAGCTTTTCACGCTTGGCAAAGCGGCACCTTTTGCTCAAGGATGCTTTCCCAAGGATCATGCTCGTCATCGCCGGGTACCGGGTACTGGGAGCCTCCATCGAGGTTGCCCCAGCTTCTCATTTCATAATTAAATTGATCTGCTTGAAAACTCTCTGCACTGGTTTCCTTTCCTGCCCGACCAGTGATGACCGTAGTACCGCGTACATAAGCATGCTTCAAAGTATTTTTACCTCAGCTGGGGCGAAAAAAAGGGAACCGATGTTTTCACTGGAAGGCAAGAAAATGGAACGTACTACCTCGAGCTGAATTACGAACCCCGCTCATGGTGTTGCCGACCGGTTCACTAATGCGATCTGCACCCGATCTTATCTCCTCTCTTTTGTACCACTGCTTAGCATGCTATCTTGCTTTATCGGCCATGATATGGGCATGTTTGAAGTCCTGCAAATCTTGTAATTAACTCTGACACCGGTTCTCGCATCCGAGGTTACACTGAGTGTTTGAAGGATTTTTTGCCCGGTGAACGTCCATGTACGGAATGTTCCCTGATTTTTTTTTACAGCGTCGTATCGAAAGATTGACGCAGTAGGAGTGGATCTCGAGCCATTTCCAGAAAAGAGGTGCAACTGCTAGCACGGATCACTGGTGCAGGGGAGTTTTATTTTTCATTTACCTCTTGCTGTTTTCCGTCAATTTCGCTTGATTAATTTTACATCTTTCCAAGGCAGCGAGCAGTCGAGAGTTTAATCTCTGCTATTGAAGAATCTCTTTGGCACAGGTTGGGGGTGGTGGGTTTTATTCTTCGTTCGTTCCTTTGCTTTCCATCGCCAGCGTTGTGTTTGTCGGTGCGAAGTGTATGCAGCTCAACATTTTCAACCCCGCAGTTGGTTGCACTTTTTTCCCTTCGATTCCTGTATTTTTTTGCACCGGCCAAGCGTGTTTCAAAGAAAACCACTTCCTCGAGAAGTTGGTGATGATGGTGGATTTTTCCCTTATTCTACTTTACTTCCTCTTTTCGTCACATTGAGCATCTTACAGAAACGTCACTCCTTCGACAGCGACTTTGTAGAAGTTGTTTTTCATCTTTACGATCGTTTTCTTTCTTTGCCTCTTTTCGATGCCTCCGAAGGTTGGACGAAAGGAGTCAGAAACTGCAGGAAATAGTTGCACACGAATTGGAGAATCCTTACAAATGAAACCAAACAGGAAGCCTCGCTTCTGGCGGGCGCGACAGTTCGTAGAAGTAAGGCTGGTTGGAAGTGTGGTTTGGAATTTTCAGTTGTGATTGGTGTGCTCTAGAGGAAGTCCTTGTTGAACTGAAAGTACAAGCTAGACGGGAGCTATTTGGAGGAAATAAAAAAATCGAAAGTTCGTGTTCTTGCTTTCCACTAGCAACCCGTCTAGAGTCGACTTTTCTGAATGAAGCAGACGAGTCTGATGAGATACTTAAGCTGGTCGGGGTAAATTAAAGAAAGCTAAACGAAAGCCCCCGCGAAAGCGAGCAGTTCGCGGAAGGACGATGCACTAGCTCCCGGGGGAATAAGAGCGAGAAATGAGATTTAATCCATTCCATTATACCAACTCGCACGATATGGATACGGTCGATCTGAGGTGTTCCTTATCCGGTATCGTATTCCTTTATTTTTTGCCACTGACGTGCATCTGACTGTTGCTGGTAGTGGAAGGGGAGGGAGGTGGGGGGAAAAACGGGAAAGAAAATCACAAATTGGTGTTGCACATGCAACGTGTATAGCTGGTTCGCTCGGGATATTAAAAGAGTCACACTCATCCCTCTATTTCGTTGCTTTAGTCTGCTTGTTGGTTGGGAAGCAGGTTAAAGGCTACCTAAAGATTGCTCAATTGGTAGTTTGTGTGCTTAAAATGCTGAGCGGGAAAGGTGGCGGGAGCATTAAATTGAAGAAGGTGAAACTGAATAGGATGCACGTTTAGTGCATAGTCATCCGGTGAAACGCTAACTGACACCCCGAATCCTTTGGTTGGGTTATTAAGCGACGAACCCCGCTGAAGAAGATGAAAGGCAGGTAGGAATGGAGTGAAAGGGAAAAGAATTTTTTTCTTCTGCCAAACCCAGTTGAATGCAGCTGAAAGGCTGGGAGAAAAAAAATAGCAGCAGTGTGAGAACAAATTAGCGTTGGATTTTTCTTTCCTCGAGTGCCATTTTTCTGGTGCTTATTATCCTTTGCCATGGGTGCCAACCTTGTGCGGTACTTCGTTCAGTAGAGGATAATACCAGCACCATTTTGCGTGTATCTGTTTGTGCAGTGCATGCACAAGCGAGTGACGGTGTATTTTCCCTTGCCTTTTACCGTAAATAGGATCAATTTATGAAAACACTTTTGCACATTTTGCTCTATTTAATTATTACAACACGGTATCAGAAAGAGAAAGAGAACACAAAGGGAGAGCGGGAGGGAAAACGACACTTTTCCACTAAAGCGAACGAAACTGGGAAAATAAAAAAAGTTAAAACTATTCGCGAAAGGGAGGACATTAGCAGGCGTTATGTAATGGAGCAGTTTTTCTTTTTTTTTGTGAGCTAGATTAGCTTCCGTGATTTCGTGAAAATGACGCTATAGGTGGTTTGTCGACGGTGGAGTTTTCTAATCAGTGTTAACTGCAGAACCGATTTGAGCGTGCTGATGTTGCGCAAATACGAATAAACATTACCTTCAATTGGTTGTACCATTTAAATAGTAGTACGAGGTGCTGAAAGCAAATTGCAGTAGTATGTGGTTTTACAGCTGATATAAACGGTAAGAAATCAGGGATTTATAAATTGGAGAATACTTTAAAGTCAGACTTTAATTGGAGTTTTTTTATTGAAATTATAAAATATTAATTTGTGTCCCTGTTTCAACATAATTGATATAAATAGATGATCTTCGTAATGCACTAATAATTTTTATATCTCTTTTATTCTATTCCAGACTGTTTTTACCACTCGCGCGATATAACCTCAACCAATCAACCTGGCTGTGAGTGTTTCGTCTGTCGGTGAAATGAAAACCCGAAAAATAAATCAACGTACGATACTGACTGATTCCAGATAAATTGTAATCTCGGCTGATAGTATCGCATAAGTCATGTGCTGGTATAGTTAAAGGAAAATTCAAAACGAACAGTTGATAACACAAAGTGAAGTGAAATAGACTACCACCGCAGAAAACAAACTCTACAGGCATAGACATTTTTCATCGAGTGAATCGGGGCGTTGGTTTACAGCAGATTTGCAGTTGAGTCTGCATTTTTGTGACCTCGCGATCTAAAGTGGCTGCAAAAAAACATTAAACAAAAACCAACAAGGTATCCTGGAATATATGGTGGTTTTAGAGGTGCAATCGAAGAGGGTGGTGCAAAAATATAAATCTTTAAAAAAGCCACCAAGCACGGGAACGAATAAATTACGGGCCGCAAGAAAGCGGACCGGTTGTGTCGCCGGTGGTGTAGTTGTTGCGGTTGCGAGCTCTCCGGGGTTCGGGTTCCGGTGTCGGTTCGCATGATAGAGAGCAATAAATTAATAGGAGATAAAAAGCGTGTATCCTGCAGAGGATTCAGTGAGAAGCAGCTTGCAAAAAACCAAAAAAAATAGGGAGGATCACAATCGAGTGGTGAAGGTATGGGGAAGAGTTTTCCCGTGAAACAGATTTTCCAAGCATCGGTCAGCGGATGAGTACGCTCGAGCGCTGGACGAACGTTTGCAGCACAAAGCAAACGCAAACACAAATAATCACAGAAAAACAGTTGATCCACTTTCCCTTGCAGTGCACGTGCACGAGTGGAGAGTGAAAAATAAATTTAAACAAGATCGCAAACCTACCCACTCGCTCGGTTCCTGAAGCCCGGTGAACAAAAGGCCCACGGTTCCCGGTGGATCCCGGTGGCGGGTGAGCGAATTGTTCGGCAACGGGGGTTTGAATAAAATGTATTGCTACAGAAAGGGCTAGTAAAAATGGATCTCCTGGCGCAGGAATAAAGTGCAGCGGTTGAAAAGCACGATAGACATAGGAATCGAGAAACCAGTCAATAGGTGGATCGGTTAAACTGTGACCGAGAAGGACTTGCGGGGGCAGTTGCTTCGCCGGTCGGTTAGGATTGAATATTGCACCCCAGTGTGCTGCTGCTGCCAGTAAGCCTGACCGGAATTGTGAAATTGAAAGCGAAAACCAAACGAGACGACCGGGAGGCAAAAGAAAAAAAAAACGACATTTCTCCCGTCCGGAGAAAACAATAGGGCCCTTTCGGGCCCGGGGACACACAATCGTCGCAAAGCCCCGTGTTCGGACATGCAGGAAGTGGAATATTTTAACGACACCACCACGACCATCAGCACGGAGCGAATGGAGCGCAAGCATCCTCGCAAGTGCAGCTACGACTTGCTGGACGGGCCGGAGGTACTGCCGGCGAGGCAAACACCCCAACATCACCGCACCACCGCCTCGTATAACAAATGCGATGAAAATGTAAATTACACCGCGGATCCACTGCTGCTCACTTCATCCGACGAGGATAGCAGCGGGTCGCCGACGGGCGAGATGAATAATTGCATCAAGTTCATGGAGAAACCGGCACTGGTAAGTGATTTTATTGGGTGGATTCACTAGGTTCTTGCCCCGGCGACGGAAACAGATGGACTCGTTGCGATGGTGTGTTTGGATTATTTTACAAGATCGTGCGTTTCTTGTGGCGCTAACTGGTTGCGAGAGATAAATCCATTCCTGCCGGATTGCTTCTGTCAGATTTGGGACAGATTTGAGTTTGAATCGGTATCGGTAGGAGGTGGTAAAGGTTCTCGCTCTGGGACATAACATGTGGCTTTTGATGTCGTTACATTTGTAAATTGTGATTTAAATATTATTTATCGCTTAACGATAGGATCGTCACATGTTGAATGCATCGATATTAGGTTGTTGATAGAGTGGATTTAAGTTCCATGAAAAAAAAACATCAAACTCAAGGAGTAAAATAATATTACAATTACTACGCAGATGATAATATTTGTTCCTAGGTTCAAGAAACGCCTAAAAGTATGCAATATGCAAATCAGATCTATCCTCATTAGACCATTGCTTGATTTTTGAGTAATTAGTGTACATTTATCTTCAATAGCTACAATTCCAGGAAATACATCAAATAATTTATGTCATTAAAGCCTCATTTATTTAAAAACCGTCTAGATTTTTAATCATGACTACTGTTCATGTGACGACCCTGTACGTGTTTAAGCTATTGTTAGACAAATTACTACCTCCCATTCAAAAAGGCCACCGTCCAAATTCCAAATCTCAGTCCTCAGTCCCTAGTTGCCATAAGCAGACCAGTCATTTAGACCGCTCTCTATCAGCATCTGTAGTCTGGTTTGGTCACAGACGGTGGTTGAGTTACAAGCGCTTTTTGTCGGGAGACAAATGATGGTAATTGATATTGTTTCTCCAAAACCTGACCGAAAACACACATGTGCCGGGACGGTTCTGACAGACGGAAAGCAAACATTCCACCGAATAGCCTTCGGCGCTATCGCAAGCCGTACGGTAGATCAAATCACGCAGTAGCACGCGCGCGACATTCCAAAATCGCGACATCGCGCAACAGTATTGGACTTTAATGCCCTTGGACACTAATTTCTAATGCCCAGTGCACGGGTTACATCTCTGTTTCATTTCGGTCCTTTTCTACACACTCACACACAGATCAAACGCTTTGCCCTCGGGTTTCTGCGTAGCACCGAGGAAAGCTTGCCGCTGATGTGCCATAAATCATCGCCCACCTCGCCGCAGAAGAAGCTCAACGACATCCTGTCCGAGGACATCTACACGCTGGACCAGATCGTGTCGAGCAAGTTCGGCGACTCGTGCAAGCAATCGTTCGCCGGTTCGACACGGTTACTGCCCGGTGCGGGCAATGGAGTTACCGGATCGCCGGTACCGGCCGCGACGACCACGGTAGCGGACGGTGTGGAGTACGAGTTCAAGCGGAACCTGATCCGACAGACAAACAGTGCCAGCTCGAGCCCGAAGCGCTTCCCGACGGTAACGCCACCGAAACATGCCGACAGTCTAAACAGCGTTAGTCTCGGCGAGGACAGCGAAGAGCTGACCCGGGCATCCTGGTTCCAGGCCGGGTTACCGCGCGAACTATCGCTCGAGGTACTGACCCAACAGAGCCCTGGTGCGTTCCTGGTGCGGCGTAGCACCACCAAGCATGGATGCTTCGCGTTATCGTTGCGCGTACCGCCCGGACCCGGTCCGAAGGTGGTGCACTATTTAATTATGAAAACCGAGCGTGGATATAAAATTAAGGTAATTTATTGCACAGCGTACGTTTGGGTGGGACTTTTTGGGGTATGTTCGTTTTAAGGTTGGGTTTTCGGTGTGTGCGTATGTGAGTATAGGTGGTAATTTTGCATCATCATGGCCGTGGACACCTGTTTCCGGCAGGATTTCTACCGGAAGCTTATTTTTGGGTAATGAGTTGGCGTTACTACATCTGCCCACACATACCGGGCGGGTAAAGTGGAATTTAAATTACAAGCTTCTCGTGGAGGTCTCATTTAAATCACTATGAATGATGGAGGGCTAGGAAACGTCTCTTAATTGGTCAGTCCAACGTTGCTGAATATGTGCTGACGGTTGGAAGGGAATGGAATTATAACTTACCCAACGCTTATTGGGTGAGGAATTGGGTAATAATATGGAAGGGAAGTAAGTCACCCAGATTAAAGTAATTTCTGAACCACCGTCAGCCACTAATCATGAGTGTGAGCTTAAACGAACGAAACACTCTACAGCATCAATATAAGCTGATGTTAGCGAAGCGAGGGCAAATTCACGTAAAATAAATCTTGCCCATGTTGATAGTACGCGTGTTCCGCGGCCTAAATGCTCCCGGTCCGAAAGGATAGGAACATTATATTCAATTTGTAACCAATAATGTATCCCTAAGCGAATAGATGGATAGCATTTTCAGCTTATTTACATGTAGCTGGCTAGCGATATGTCCTGCTAATCATGGGCTATTGAAAGCTGGGACACCACAGTCGGGACGTGTTCTGAAATCTGAAACCTAGTTAAAAAGGGTAGTGATCTGAAAAACATGTTTATCATCCACTTTGATATTTTTTTCCAACCCTCTATTTTCCCTACTTTTTCCCTTGGTTGACGAAGGGATATTGGTGCATAAATAGCGATAAATTTTGCAATGAATATGTGTGCATTTACCCGTTCCATAAATCATGCATTTAAAGCCCAATGTGTTTTGGACAGCACAATAACCGCAAAATGGCTGGACTAGAAGAGAGAGATTAAGCAACGCGAAATAGCATTTGAAAACTTTATTCCCGAGCTGGTGCTAGTGCAAATTAATATGGCTTTTAAACGATGAAATCATTTGCACGCTTTAACGCAATGCGAGACATGACGCTGGATGAATAATGTATTTGGGAGAAATGATGCGCATTAATAATGGCGTTGACAAAAAAAAGTTTGTGAATTCAACTGTTAGGTTTAATTCGGTTCTAACGCTCATTCTTGTGGTGTTTTTTATTTTTTAATTATTTGAATTATCTTAAGTATATTATTAATGTTAGATCATTAACTATATAATTTTGGTAGAATATTATGAAAATAAACGAAAATCCTCCAATGTTTTGTGTGCTGTAGCAGCTCTGGATGTAGAAATCCATTTACCCAATTTTTCTCAACTTTCCTTTTCCTAATACCACTTCATATAAAACTTTCCCTAGAATCTTAAAAACCGTGTTGAATTTGACATCCTTGTTTGGGTTTATCCGCATTCCACGCATATCTTACGCCACACGCTTTAGTAGAGTGCAGCCACCACAGCTCGATCGCCCGTCTCGTCGGTAGCGTAATAAAACTCCCTGCCATACCTGCTCCATTTTCTCATTCCAGGGCTTCACGAAGGAATTTTCCTCGCTGCGCGCACTGATAACGCACCATTCGGTGATGCCGGAGATGCTTCCGGTTCCGCTGTCACTGCCACGACCGCAAAACATCCCGACGAAGTGCAAACACACGGACGACTACGATACCTTCAGTGCGCTGAACGAGTTCTCCAAGCTGTTCTCCGACCTAGACATCTGCTCGTAGTTAAGCACCGGTACGGAACTGCGAGATGACGGTACCCGGAAGCTGCAGTAGGTGTTTTTGGAACATTTTGATAAAATTTAGTCCTCCTCGTGCACGGCGAAAGTTGGAGGTACGGTGGGTGATATCTCCTGCGGTTACGTGGTGTTGGTGACATATGGAAGCAGTTAGATGGGCTGTAGGAGTCAGCTTCCTGATGAGTTTGTAAATAGCGTGTCAAATAGCTGCGTGTATATAGTGCCTGTGATGGAGTGACGGCCAGCAGGAAAGTTCGGTGCGGAAGTTCCCAACAAGTGTACGGTTGCCGGTCGCGGAGCGGGAAAGGCTTCTTACGCCCGTTCCCCCTAAAAACCGGTAACAGAATAACAATCAAAATGTACTGAAGCGTCAAGACCAGCCGATGATGGTGGTGAAGGTTGTGGACCGCTTCAGTACGGTACTTATACCAAAGGCACGGTAAAGAGTGATCCTTCTTCTGTACGGCGGTAGTCCTGTTTTTGATATTGTGATATAGAGAACCGAACAGTTACCACCCTTTTCGGGCTCGGAAAAAGGGTGTGGGCCGCTGTATTGTTGCTATATCAACAAAAGGTGGCAAACGGCACAAGTATGGAGGCGAGTACAGGGGCGGCCACAATCGTTTGTTTAGATTGAGCATTGATTTAAGAATAGAACGTCCAACCGGCTGGACGTGGCGTACTGGAAAATGTGCCCTAGACTATACTGCGTACGCGTACCCCTAAGTATACACTAAGTGGATAAATATATGTATGTGTTCGTACATTGGCGTAAACGGAAATAAATGACTTGTAAAGTTAAGGCATAGCGACAGAGTACGACAGTTTGGTGTTTGTATATCGTACCGCAATCCGAAAACTTTATCCACCAAGCATCCATTTCCCTTCGAGAGCGTAAGTAAAACTATTGCGGATTTAATTTCCTCCCCAAGCGTTGTGTTTCCCCAGCGCACCAAAAAAAAAGAGGTCCGTCAGGGGTCACATTCAATTTGCGTACTTAGTTTCACGTTATCACATTATCTTCCATTCATCTCTCCACAACGGGCAACGTTGTCATTTCCTTTTTGTATCGTTACACCACTTCCTGTGGGATCCCGCAAACGATGGACAACGATAGCAGCCGGGTTCTGTTACGAAACATTAACATCTTCGCCCAACATCGTTGCAGGGAGCAGGTCATCTCAAGCGGGCAGCATATCATAAAAAACTCGGCGTACCATTATTCTTCAGCGACTCTTTATTGTCGCGATGGTGGACGCGCTTGAAGTTAACGAGTTTTTGATTACATTCTACGAGTACCGGAACTCGTCACCGTATGCAATGGGCACATTACTTTACCGCTTCATCTTTGACGGCGGAAATAGACTTCAAATCTAGACGGAGGAACGTTTCTTGTCTGCTGTGAAATTGAAGCATTGCTTTCTGCTTTCGGAAATGTCAGATTAACACTCGCCTGCTAACTCCCTTGGGAGGAGTTGGCGCTAATAAAGGAGCTCAGTTAAGTGTTTGATTAAAAACGGATCTCCTCGGTGAGTTTCTGGGAAGTTGGAGGATGCTCCATGTAGAAGTGAGAATACGAACCGGACGGACTTTTTGCTTGTTCTCCAAAACGTTCCGAAGCTCTGCCCCTCGTCGATGATAATAATGATGGAAACGTGACGTTGATCCAAACAAGCTTTTTGTTTCGGACGCCCCGAAACGCAGCTGGTTCTCGCTTCCAGTAGTCGGCATCTGGGGCAAGTGTTTTCAATGCCTGGCAGACCGCTGGGAACGAGTTGTGGCTAAATTGTCCGAAGCAGTTGGTAAATAATGTTAAATTGTCATCACCGGGTTGTTGGAGGTATCGACGAGCAGGAAAGGAACTGTGAATGGAGCTGTCTGCGTACGGCGGACAAACCATCTCCCGGGAGTGTACTGCTTAGTATGCTGGCTATTGCAACCCGTCGACAGGGGGTATTAAAAAAAGGGATCCTACTCAAAGTCAGACCGGGCGGGAGTTAAGTATCCGAACCCGGTAGAGCTACCGACGGAACTTCTGATGACATTATTTCGTTCGAGTGTATCTACTCACGGGCTACATGCCGGGAACTCGACGATTTCGCACGCAGCCAAGCCGGCGAAGAAGAGTGAAGCAGCGTTGTCTTGCCTTTTATTTTTTTGGTTATTTGTTTTCCCTTCTGTTATTCAACCCCAGCACTCCTGTGTGCTTGCTCTGCTCGGTTTTTATTATCCCATTATCTCGAGAACACTGCCGGTGTACACGTTCGCGTCCCGGGGAAGCCTTTTCGCAGCGTGGCCACTTGAGAAATAATTGTAAAATAACATTTGCACTTACTTGCTGTGTCCGTGTACGGTTGCTTTCTTGCCATCTCAGGTAAAGCTGTGGGAAGGGATCGGGGTTTTCGGGAAGTGGTGCCCAGATGCCACACGCACACACCATGGATGAGTTTGCTCGTAACCTTAGCCCGTAGGACGGTAAAGATGACTTTGGAAAAGGATACGATCCGTTGGTTGGTTGAGATCGAAGAGGGCGGGGTTTAGTAGTTGGTAGTGGAATGTTTTAACGCAAGGTGCTTTTTAGTGTGTCACGGTGCTAGAATTTATCGTGTTAGTATGGTCGAGAGGCTATTTCAAGGTGTTTTCAGATGATGATGGAACGATGAGAATGACTTTAGTCAAGACAAGTGTGACACGTACCTAAAGTACATTGTAATGCAGAAAGTAGGATGAGGGTTTTTGCATACTCAAGGACAACTTCATACATTGACGGAAAACGGTTTAGTGTTTAAAACCTTGTTTCTTCAACTAGATTACGGATGGCAAGTTTTGCACCGGAGATCCAAGTGTGAGGATGTCTTTATGTGACTCAGTTGGTAAACCTGATCTTTGAGGTAGGTTATGTTAAACGGAAATTCTCCGTGAACATCTTAAAGATCTGTCTTCCTATATGTACCTCGAAAATCCATTGCCGGACTACAAAATTACAGTGACTTCAAAACAGATATCGTATTTAAAGCTCCTAACAATCTAATCAAAAAGTCATGAAATTTATTTTACAATTATGTTTCCTAAATATTTAAAAAAATAGTCTGCAGCATAGGCAAATAAAACTGAAGGCTTTTCGAAATATATTCATCTAGAAAAACATGTAACTTTCAACGCTTAAAAGAAAACTTCCGTTTGAATCCTCTCGTTCCAGTTCATGGCTTTTGGCCTGTCGATTGTAATACAACACAGTAAGCATTAAGACATAATTGAAAAATAGTACCGAAACGAAAGTGCATCAGTGCAAGATAGCTCTTGGACCAACTCGGAAAAAGAACTTTCCCAGACGGCCGATGTAAAACGGACATAGTTTTTTTTTCCTGTTCGCACCAAACACGAAACTGCAAAAAACGGGGGGGAAGACTAAACTTCCGAAAGCCCAACATTACCGAAGGAGCAACGCTTGTGGATAGTTACGTGAGTGAGTTGGGGGAAAAAATCTGATAACAACCAAAAAAAAAGCTGTATATAGAAAAGCTCCCCAGCTCCCGCACACCAGTAAGCAACTTAAGAAAAGTGTAACGGTGCAGCAAACAAAACTTGTCCTACCGGAAAATCATCTCTGGAGTGTGCCATTTCGTTCCGTTTCCGAGGCGGGATTGTGAACAGGAAGCGTTTGCCAGCCGGGTGCCCCAGTGCATCAGTGACCGGAAACCGGGGTTGGGTAACAGGAAAGCGTCACACGACGTGGGGGAATGGGAGTTTTTGTTCGTTTCATTTTTTTTCTACTCTCCCGTCCATCCCTTGAAGAGTTTTTCGTATTCGGAGCCGATTGTTTCCTCCTGCCAGGCTGCCCAATCTGTCACTCCGGTTGGAAGTAACGAACGCAGGGTTCCGGGTTATTTTTTTCTTCTCCGAAGCTCTTATTCCGGTTGTGCAGATGGGGATCCTGCCATTCCTGTTTTTGTTACACCCGTTTCTTTGAAACAAGGATCGAGCCACGGGATCGAGCCCTGAACCTGCTGCAACGGATGTAAAAGTGTTGACAACATCATCACCATCGCGAATGGTTGTGAGGTAACGGAAAAAGAGGAGCCAGGAAAAGAAACATTAAAAATATCAAAAAGAAGTATTATTTGGTAGTAAAGTGATGAAGTTGCCGGTGGGCATGTTTTCATCCCCGTTTTCCTTACCAAACTGCACCAAACCACACGACACTGAATTCCGGAAAGGAACTCGTAAGTGACAAATCTGACACATTCGCCTGTTACTGCCAACAATCCCTCTTCCCGGGAGATGGTGTTTGCCCCTCCATCAGATGAAATTGCAAACCAATAAGATGGAACAGTCGGGAAAAGTGTGCCAGCGTACGGTGTGTTCTTCAAGTGTCGCACCATTTCTGCCCGTTCGCGTAATGGCGAATCGTAGTTTGATCGTGAGAGGAACCGTTTACATGTGTACACACTCCACCGATACGGGACGACGGCAGAAAGATGATGATGATGGTGGGTGTCGGTGGTGAATGGATTCTGTTCTTTTTATCTCCATCGATGGAGGGGTTGCATTTCTTTGCTCGAGCGTTCTCAAGCGCACCACACAAATGGCTAACGGCTTGTGAGGGTAGTTTAAGGGTGTTCATTAAAATGCGATGAAAAACGAGCTACGGAAGGCTTCCGTGGCAAGCAAACGTCAAAGTGTTTGATGGGCGCTTTACATTTTCCACTCTGGTTTCTTACTGTGGAAGAGGTTAGATGTGTATGTGGTCGTGCTTTTTACAGCAGGATTACAGCGAAGTTTCCCATCAAGGAAGGTGGGTTACGAGAGGTTAAAAATGGGGAAATTTCTGTAAGAGATCTAAGGTTTTTATTTGCCTTCTTGTGGAAGAATTCGTCATCCATGTTTTACACCTAATGTGGATTTTTTTTACAATAAAGAAACAAGTGTCATAGAAATAATGGTACAACGAAATTTCATCCCATCTGAGGTACTCAAGGTAAGACTTTCTTGTAAAAGTTTTACCCCGAAAACATTAAAATTTGGCTAATCGTCTAATCGATATGAAACACCTGTAATCAACGAGCGAGCTCGATTGCTTCCCGAACAACTATTCGCTCCATTGCACAGTCAAAACGGTTCCTGCCGCTTCAGTCAAACTAATCAAATACACACACAAAAACACAAGAACCATTCCTTCGCCCTTGAAGGTACGAACGTGGCTAAAGTGAAAAGTACACACTTGAAGTTAATTGAATGAGTTTTTCCCCGATGCTCCATGCTGCTGCACTTGAAGGAAAGCGGCAAGGATCGGATTCGATTGGAATGAATGAAATTCTATCGACTGTTCTAGTGTACCCGTGGATGCGTGGTGTGTTTGCAAAGGTTGTACGATTGTGCGAGGGTCGGTATTAGAGGATTTGGGAGTTTAGTTTTAATCAGTAATTGAAAAATGGCTTTCATCTTTTTGGGTGGAGTTCGGGAAGAGGTTATCAGATTGTATGGATCGGGGCACCTGATCTAGGAAGGACTGCGTTGCCGGGGATACACCGTTGAGGTGGAATTTTGGGAACCAGAGAAGTTTGGGATTTGTTATTTCATTGCAAGACAAAATTCAATCGAACCGTAGCATATCCGGTTTCATGAACTGTACAGTTTGATTGACTTCTCAAAAACAAAAGCATTACAATAATACAGTAACGAGATAGTAAAACGTCAGTATGGAATGGAGCTACAACAATTTCAAATTAGCCGATACACAAACCGAAAATTCTCAAAACTGTTCTGAATCCGAGTTATGCTAATAATGCGCGAGTATCTTGAATTCTCGTGTAAGAAGAATGTTATCTGATTCGATGTTAAAGTGCGTATTAAGGTATTGCATATTACTATTTAACGTTTGTTTTAATAATTCAAATTTATTTTATTGATGTTTTAAACCGAGAGGAGTTTTAAAATTAAATAATTTAATACAACTTTATCAAAAATCATTTTTAAATCATTAGAAATTAACGAATGAATGAGGGTTTTTGAAATAATGTCAATTAAAAACTTGATATTCATGTAAAAAAAGCTACAAATTGTCTTATTTTAAAATTTGAAATTCTCGTATTGGAAAAAAGAAATTGATCACCATCCAAGGTAATGTCACAGATACACTTAATAGAATTATTTTTTACTTGATTAAATATTAAAAAGGATTTATTTTTATAAATCTATTTCAATATCATTAATAGTATTTAATTAATTAACATGCAATTTAAGTTACTATAAGATGTTAATTGTTTTAAGAGACAGATGAAATTGAACACATTTTCTTTTATCTAATTGTTTTCCGCACCGAAAGATGATCTGGAATAATGGAGAGAGAAAATCACTGGCGTGTCCTGCTATCGAGGGAAGGAGATCATCTACCTTTTCTTCGCAGGCTCACGCTATTGTTTGCCTCACCGTAAACGCAACTCTTTCCGGTTATCAATCTCAGCGGTAGAAAATCCCGTAGTATCGTACACCGTTTCGATATTCTGTTTTTATTAGTACTCAATCACGGTGCCATTCCGCTCTGGACTCTCCGGAGCAGATAATCCTTAGTGACGATGTAATTATAGTCGTTTTTCCTACCCGGGGCAAAAGGGGTGATGAAGGCGCTATCGGGGTGGGGAAAAAGGAAATGAGCGCCATAAAATACACCACATAGCCGAATATAAAGGGAAAAGGGTGGTTTTTCGCGCATTTTCCCCCTGCAGTTGCTTGAGTGAGGGTTTTTTTTTTCAAGGTAGGAAGTAGGTCAGCGACGGTTAAGCACGGTGTGCTGGATGATTAAACGGGTTGTTAATTTAGTTATCTTTTGTACCGGTCGGCTTTTCCGAGCAATTTCCCACCCGATGGCAAGCGTTCGTTTCGTTTGATCCGTATGCTCATAACACGTTCCCGTGGCAATGTGTATACGTGTGTATAATCCCTTTTACCCATCGCATACCCCGGGTATTGAGGGAGGATGAATGTTCACCAGATAATGAGCATCCGCTTGTCAATTACGTGAAGAAGGACTACATTAACTACTACGAAAGGTGACACAGACACACACGGGATAGTGATGTCAAGGTGGAACGCGGTTTTTCTCTTCTACCCGGAACATCATTGTCCATGTTGCTCACTCCACCCGTGCAATCAACATTTCCATACACTGCACATTGTTACTGTGAGGAGGTGCAAACATCCCCTGCCTTCATTCAATCTCGGTGACATTTTTCAATTTCTCCATGGAAAATTAACACCGATTTCATGATGTGCCGGTACGTGGCACGTTGGTGTAGGTGAAGAAGCCGGATGCTTCATTGTTAGGGATGTATTGTATCGAATCCCAACAGGGAAATGTGGGAAGGAGCGAGGAAAAAATGGACGACAACGGTTACACATCAAACAGACCGGTTTCAATTCTTGTTCCAGTGGCAAAAGGGGTTCCCCTCTTTCCACACACACACATATAAAATATATTTACCGTTATCTACCATAGAGGGCGCTATTTCCAAGCTAAGTAAAATTAATTATAAATCAGTCTCGTTTAGAGTGACAATTCAATTACCGTGCACTGTACGTACGGATGTGAAGGATGTGAAACCTTACCGATGTAAAGGTTTTTGCGAAAGCTCAAAGCTATGAATCCTAACAAATGAATTATAATATGAAATTGATATGAAATACGAAACGGACCGTGGCAGTGGATCTTCAACAATGTACTGCGGTAAGTGCCAGATAACGCAGCTGCTGCCTGCAGCACAGATGGGTCATCTTTCTTCCAGCATATCCCTCTTCCGAACGGTTCCCTTCCTTGGAAGTGGTATTCAGTAGTGTATTATTGCTTTTATTACTGCGAAGTACACATTCCACATGGGGATCCGCAGTTCGAGTAGATGACTATTGCCAGCAGTCGTTCCATTGTGTTGTCACTGGATACGCTCCACTTGGTTACTGCGAGAAGCGACACGAGAAGAAGAATGTTGCTTTTCCTTACATCTTTTTCACCGTGCAGAGCAGCACACCCGATGAGTCGATCGTATTGCGGTGCCGAGACATCCGCAGCTCGGTCTCCGTGAAGTGATGATATCCATTGGTTTCGGTGCGTTCTTGCGATTATTCCATATTATTGTATCTGTCATGTCGGCGAAGGATTTCTGATGCTCCGTAGTTTCGGTCGGTTTGGTGAGACGGTCCCGGACGTTCCGTATTAAATTCCTTTTGTTCGGTCCATTCGGTAGTGGGTGGCGGCCACCGAAAACTGGCACCGGCACCATCATTTCCGCTTCCGTCAAACCGTCAAACCCGGGGATGGACCGGATTTTCGAGCGCGTTCAACCAGCTTGCTCGGCGCTGGAATCCGTTTGCACAGTCGCCCAAGTATCGCTATTGGCGGCAATCCTTTGTCCCTGGTCCTAAAGCCCGCCGAAGAAAGGAACGGCCAAGAAACCGTTCAATGGTTCCATGGTTACGACTTCCCTCAACGACTCGCTCCCTTTTGCGGGTTGGAATCTCTCGCTTGTCTGGTCAGAGTTCCTAGAATGAAGGATTGCCAGGTTTTTGGAGATGGGGAGCATTTTCTATCGAAATAGGAGGGTGAGGGTACGAGAAACGCCGGTGCCGGTATTTTCAATAAAATGTATGAAAAGCGATGGTTGATATTTTGTTCCCCGTTTTTGCATACACCACACAATCCGTCGTTCCCCCGAGTGAGGACGTTCTTCATTCGCCGATGTAGGTTTTCCCGAGAAAACTTCAACAATAGTGAAAGGATGGAAAAACGGTATGAAACCGGATATTACACCCAAGGCTAGTGATCAACATGGGACAGAGTGAGTAAAAAATGCTTTTATCCCGTGTACTGCACAATTCCACCTTTTTTTTTAACGGTCCTTCATTTGTCGTTCTGAAGAATATCTACCCGAAAAGGCCTGAAATGTTTGGGAAAAACATTCCGGAACCATTCAAGCCTTTGAAATGTGGTCCACTTTAACTTTGGATGAGCTTGAAGCTATTGGATGTGAACAGAATTTCCATCAAACTTTAATCTTCCCGGGACGAGCGTGTTCCCTATGCGGACGGTGCATACTCAACACCCTTGAGCAGTTTTTGTGATCAGAAAAACGATGTAATCAATAACATGATACAGATATTTTTCATACGGTTTTATTGTGTGCTACGGCTACAACCCATCTCCATGGCAAACAAAATTAGTGATGCGTGAGAATCTTTCGAGGTAATCTTGTAGCACTAGCACTGTCAGCTTTCTCCATTAAATCCAATATCCTGACGAGTAGATAGCGCGTTATTATTAGCATCATGTATGTAACTTCTTTTCCACTAGCTACTTTGTCTGTGTGGGCATCCAGACTAGTTCTTATGATTCTCATTCAGTAGGTACTTGGAATTTCCAAGAAAAAGGGAACAAAACAGGACACACCGTGGAGAAGATATAAAACCATCAAAAATAATAACGAGAAAAAAAAACCAACGTTGTTCCGCTAGAGCTACTTATCCCACGGCTGGGTTCGTCCCGGTTGTCCCAGGATGTTGTAGGCAGCTTACAAACCGGGGAACAACGGCACTGACGTGCCAGTACGCTTGACATAAAACCATCGCAAAAGACGAATCCGCAATGGAGGAACCGTACCGCAATGAAAGGTATATTCTTTCGATCGAAGAAATCGACCTGCGAGCGTCGGATGGAATGTGCTGTACTCATATCGTACACAACGCTACAGCGCTGGAATGTTCGGATGATTTCAGCTCCAGAGAAGATGGCGCGGTACACATGCTTTCCTTCCCAAGGTTCCCGTGTCCCTACAGGCAGGCGAGCGTTTGACGTTGATGATGCAGATCCCAGCGCGGGCTATTGCTTTCCCATGTCCTGGAGCGTTGCAACCGGCCTTCGTATTTTATACAACCTCCTCCCTCTTAGAAGACGAGTTCCTTGGGTGCTTCTTGGTGGAGAAATTTATCGGATATGTGCCGGATATCCTTCGGGATAAGGTGGTCTCATAATTTTGTGCAGCAGCAGCCGGTGTGAGACCGGATTCCGTTGGATCGTATTGCAGTATGAAATATCCAGTGCATGCAAGATCAAATCTGACATCGTTATTAGTCAGGCTAAATGGGATGGAACGGTACGGATGGCATTGGGCATCTGTGCGTCCAACCTGAGAGCGCCTGGGGGCATGTAACTTGTTGATGGGTTTGATACGCCTTGCGTGGAGAGTAGCGTTGGAGGAGCAATTTTAATAATTGGCTATTTGCAATCGTTCTACTCGGTTGTCGAACTCTTATTGTGGGCCGTTTGTTAGACGACGGTCCTTGGAAGGGTGTAGTTTGCATAATTTGCTTGTTATGATGCATTTTACGGATATACTTTTGACTAGTGAAGCATAAGGAATTTTATTTATAGTTTTTTTTTGAGGATTTTATTGCATTTAGACATTTGACATCTGAAGGTGTTTTTATTCCAAGAAATAATTGAAGTTTCTTAACCTTAGGATGCATAATTAAATAATTAATCTTCAATGAAACAAAAATTTAATTTATCACTTGCAAAAGAATGTAGTATGTTGTTTATTAAATTAAACCATTGCTATTTAACACTTGAGCTGTCTGATTGAATGTTTTAATTAAAGCGAATTAAAGTGCTCCGCAAACAAATCCATTAATCGGTACATCCGAATCCTTAATAAACGCAAACAACGTTCACAACGGACTACGGCCAGTACGGTACAGATTATGTCTGTAATTAACCTTGCCTCTTTGCTAATGCAAACCGCTCCCAAAAACCACACCACCACCGACGGCCAGTAGTGGCCACAGACCGGACGGGCACATAAACGCGCCCCGTGTATCATTAAGCCTACGACCGCAAATAATTGGCCAATTGGGTTTCTGGTTTCGTCCGCGACAACCCAAACACCCCCGGATGGAGGGTAAACGGTCTTTACGCGCAATCTGCCAGCGATGAGTCGCAAACGGATCGGGACGTGTATCCTTTACCGAAGGGTATGGGAAGGATTGTTATTGTGTCCGACGGACTGGGTCATTGGAAAGGGTTGGGTAGATATACGGGGGGGAGAGATAGAACAATCCACCGGACACTCCGGACACAGTGGCGTGTGCGTTTATCCACATGAAGGGTTGCGGTTGTGGTTTGTTATTACCCCCGAGGAAGATGGGATAGGACACAGGTGGTTTGATAGTATGGGAACGTCATATGAACACGCGATCAAGTGAAACGGTATGGTGAATTATTAACTCACGTGAACTATCAATCCCTTTCGTCTACATATAAAAGCCCTCACACTATGGATGAAGTAGCATCGTTTCTCTTGGATATAATAGTTTGGAGTGAGTGGAGTGATTTCTCTAAAAAATCTGCTTAACATGTAGATCATTTTCCAGTAGAAATTAATCAATCGCTTTGACGTTGTACACCCTCGGGTAAGGATTACAATGGTGGATAAAGTTCCAGAGAAAAGCTACGAAATACACCGATTATAAAAAGTATGGAATGGTCTTGGTTTGAAAATTTTCTAGCAGAAAAGGAGATCCCTGGAGAGGGGCCAAATATAGCAATATCGTGAAAATAAAGCGAAAGCTAATGGACGAAAGGATTAATGAAGCTATTTTGAGAATGAAGTCCTGGCCGTTGGTTGTGGTTTTCCGCGGGTAGAATGAAAACTCCTCGTTCAAGGATTTACAGAACCTTCGAATGCTCGGCGCTGATGAAAGAAATCAAAATAAAACTCTTACTCCGACCCCGGACGGTTGGAAAAAACACGTCGAACCGGTGTAGCAACTACATTGAGGTGAAATAAAAAACTAAAAACCGAAAAATGTAAATCATGCTCGAAACAAAAGAAATGGTTCACAAGAGTGAAACAAGAAGTGGAAAAAGCGGTTGCTGTTTTTCATCAAATTTTTCCAAACATTGGCACAACTTTGTCTTATCGGAGTGCAGTTTTGGGGTTTCTTTCGGTTGCGTTCTGTTTATGTTTGTGCAACCATCCGGTTATGGTGGTTTTTTTTTTTTATTTTTTGGATGATTTTTCTTCTTCTAGTAGCATTATCCTTCATTGCTTGGTTTACTGCTTTACCAGCTTGAAGGTAAACTGTGTGGCTGCAACAATAGTGGGATGTAAAGAAAGGAAAAAAATACACACAAATTCCTTCTTATCGCAAGGGTGATTTCAAGTGAGCGCATTGCAATTGGTAACTTCAAATGAATGCCACCTACTTTCGCGGGGCCAATCGTGCTTCGAATGCGGTGGTAAGAATAATGGAGCCAACATCGAGGAGTTGATCAGCACTAAGAAGTTTTTTGTTTGTTTTCCCAAATTTTTTTTCTGCGCGGAATATTATGATTTCGTTGTACTGTAAATGGGCCTCACTTAAGGTTTCGCTTTCATTTTCTTTTGCCGTTGCATTGCATGACTTAACTTTTGAACGTTGCACCATCTACAAACAGGCGTTTTAGTGTAAGCCATGTTGGGGAGGGACTCGCTTATCGCTAGACGTCAGCGTAGTGGCATGTTTCGAAACCATTCTGTAGAATTTTATTTTTCAGTGCCGTGGTTTGGTTGTGCTATTTCTAACTTGGCAGAAAATTTGGCAGTGTAAGAAAATGTTCGCCTGATTGAAGCATTTTTGGCTGTAGTAATCGGTTCGGTGGAGGCAAAACAGTTGATAAGTAAAAGAAAATTGACGAAAAGCATGGGCATATGGGAGACATTCAACCTCAAGGGAGATACGTTTGTTGTGTAGTAGTGTTGAAATGAAGGTGTATTAGGAATAAAATTGCATTGATTGCAAGCGAGATTTCGATGCAGTTTCTCAAAATTTGCTGTCGAACATATCACCTAGTAATTTAAGTAAAAAATCACTAATCATCAACAGTACATTCGAATGAATGTGTTTTTTTTTTCAAAACGTTTCGATTCTATTTCCAAAAATGTCCTTATTTTAAATTATTATCTAGTTTAAATATTATGTAGAACTTTTTCAGATTTTCTTTAAGCATTCCTTACCACTTCTGGAAACGTTAAAAAATTCAGAAGAAAATGGAAAATTTATTTCAAAGTATGACGTCCCACTGTGCATCAAGTTGTACGAAAAGTTGCACGAAACGCTGGATACAAGAGAGTTGCAAAATTTCATTAAATATTCAGTGTGAAATATTTCATTGAAATTTTCGTTTCAGCGGGAAAAAGAGTTATTCGCACCCTTATTTTGGGTGGAAAGTTTAGGAACTGTTAATTAGTGTGTTCATCTAACTAATACACTAACAAATTACCAATATTTTAGGAAGTGTAACAATTATTTTTATGTAAGCATAAAAATTTGATCGACGATTTGTCTCGATTTTTGAACTATTTATTTGCTTTTTTGCATTTGATCTACAGAGAACTCCCTCGCAACTGTTACGCTTCGTTGGTTTCTCAAAAGGGGAATGCTTAATCGGATGCTTTTTGTTAGGGAGTGGCCTCACTGAAGCTTGTCAAGTTGCGGTTTCAGTTTCTACCAAGTGTCAGTAAAGACATTCATTCTTCCTTATGCCTGCAGGAAGATGCCTTATTTTTTACCAATTTTGTTCGGAGTTTGATTGCAGTTCGATTGAGAATCTAATACGGTGTCTGAAGCGTTTGATTGAGGACGTATCGTGTTACGGAACGAACTACAGAAGGCGAAGAGTAAAGCAGAATGACGTTGTGCTCTGCGCAAACAGGTGCTCTTCGACCTTTCTTAATCCTTTGTAGGTCACGCCGACACACCGGTTTCCCCAAAATCTGACCAAAACATCGTTGGACTTGATTGCCAAAAATCGAAATGACCGATGGCAAGCTAATGAATCTCCCGTTCAATCCCGGACATAACGCAGCACCGCCGGTGGGTGTACGGAGGGTTTCATAATTACGCACGCCAAATCTTCACCGTGGGAGGAAGTGAACCGAAATTTCAAGCAAAATCTGCCAATCGTGTTTTTTTTCTCTCTATCGTACCAAAGTTAAAAAAAAACAAATAAGGAAAGCAAACCGCTAACAAATTAAGCTGCAGGCAGGTGAAGTGGAATAACAGACGAACATAGCTTTAGTACACGCGCCTCCGATCGTTGTGTCGTCCGGCCGACGGCCAGAAGGACCGATTTTGTGTGACTTTACAAATTGACAGCTATTAACAGGGTTTATATCGCTTCCATCGTTGAGTGTTGGCGGTGGAGGTTTCGAATCCGAAACGCGTACGTTTGGCTGGTGAAATGAACGTAGCACTAGTGACACGTCTCACATTTCTTCACCAGCGTGAACAATCCAGTGATCAGGTGAAATCCGAAACCGTGCGCACTTGGCATCCTCACCGTTCAAAGTGTGGAATCGTTCGATCTAGTTTCCCTGGGCCATTTCTCAGTGAGAGCCTTAACTCGTCGAGGTGCCACCGGCTTTGCTCGATCGTGATTCTGGAGCGAAGCGAGCTAGCCCGCTCTTCATTGCTTGTAGCGCATGTAAACGTTGTGCGTCTCATTAAAAATTCATTACGAAATTAATATCACCGTGGGCGATCGTTAAACGAGTGATAATTATTAACAAGTTTAATCGTTCTACGAACCTGTGCATGCCGGCCCCCAAAACGCCAACGCTCGGCACCTTCAGGTTTGGGAGTGGTTGGGATCCACGAACACGATTAGCGCGTCTGCGGGGTCTTTTGAGCGGGACTCGCCGGGAACAAGTGTACGCCTTACATGGGTGAGGTACATGGAAATCCCTACAGAAGAAAATAAGCTTCGTGGGTGGAGAAAAAGATGTGCAAAGAGGGTGAGTAGTTTCAAATAAATCTTCTGGAGATGGATAGATCTTATTTCCAAGAATTTCTAGTTTGATTAAAAAATTGATAAATAATTTGTTTGCACGTACATTCTTTTTTCGTGGTGCCGTGACCAGGAAACAATTTCTTTTTCGTATTTTGCATATAATTTAACAACTATATTTATTATTCAGGGATAAATTGAAACCTTTTTAGAGTGTTCAGCAATATTCTTGTAAAAACTAGAGCGTATCGCCTTCAATGTTTGTTTGGACATATATTCAAACATTCCTGGTGCCGTGACTAGGATACAATCTTATTTCTTTTCTCATTTTACATACTGTTTGCAAAACTATTGAACTGTTTTAAATATTTTGAAACTTTTTGTGAGTTCAGCAATATATCCTCATCAAAAAATTTAAGTGTTTCACCTCCGCAAACAAGCGAAACACGTCAAAAGCCCATCATAACAGCTTGTGTGTTCGATATGTTCGATTCCAGTTTATGAAGTTTATCTGATGAAAACGTTAATTTTTAGCTGGTTTTATTCTACACCTTCTCCATCCATACAGGTTTGTGTCGGTTGCTGTTCGTTTGTTTTCCAATTTCCTTTCCTCTTTGTTGCTATCTCGCTTCAACCGATTTCCACTTGACGTCGGTTGTTGTTTTTGATTATTTTTGCGATGGTGTATGTATTTTTTTTTGAATGTTGGTGTAAGCTGCTTTGTAGATGAAGGTACGGAAAAGTGGAGTCAGGATTTGTGGCCAGGATGGAAGGGTTCATCATTAGCCGAATGAGATAATCAGGTTGGTGTGGTTGGACGAAGGGTACGAAATCTCCACCCTCCGCTTTAAGACGGATGGGACGGACGGAGCAATAAGACTTGATTAATGAATCTTTAGTGTAATCGATATTGCGTCTCCCGTGCGCACCCAACCCGATCGGATGATCGTAGCGTAGGTCCCTCCCTGGCGCTCTCTCGCTCCGCTAGCTGGTATGTTGGGTCGTAAAACCGTGCGTTAATACCCCGTCCGTACGATCGTCTCGGCACGGTAGTAACGAGCGTGTAGATTCGCCTGTTTTGTTTTTGTTTACTTCCCCAAAAGGCGGAATTCGGGAAGCGGGAAGCAACGCCGTTCTGCCGGGCGTATTGGATATCTTAATTTGAATCTAATTTGAATGTGTTTTAATTATGACTGGCTTGTTTTTGATAGTTTTCCACCTGACCCTCTCACCTTCTCTCTCTCTCTCTTTCGCTCTAGCTGCGCACTTTGGTTTTTTGGGTCAAAATGGGTGGCAAAATCGCATGGTTCCGGTTTTGTTTTGGTTTGGCAGGCGTAAAGGTACAATTAATTAAGTCATAATCATCTCTGAACCGGGCGTGCGGGTTGTCGGGTGTTGTTACCTGTGTCGTCATTGATTTTGGAGCAGCCCTTTGGCAGCGTGCGAACTTACCCCAGCCGCTACTGTTGATTGGAAATGTTGTTTAATTTATTTTTTTGTTTTGCGTTCTTGGGGCTCCGAAACTGTGGAGCTAAATGAAGAGTAGGTGGGGATCATTTTAATTTGATGTGGGTTATAGGTAATTTTGATGATCCGCTCCCAGAACATGGAGAAAGGAATGGTTTCGCCAATGCTAATGAAGTTTTATTAGTTGTACTGTTTGTTTAGAACATTACATCGTTTATTTTATGCTTTTTCGAATTTTTTTTTAATTTATTTTTTTCGAGCGTTAAAGACTTTTTCGAAATAATTCTGTTATTTTTATTCTTAAGACTTGTATAATTTAATAGATTTATTTAACAATTATTAAATATTTGTCAAGTACACCCGGCAGGAGTGCGGAGTGCTTTCAAGGTTTAGCGAAAGAATTGTATTTCAACCTATGTAAATTGTGTCCAAGATTAAGTATAATTGCAAGCTGCTAACTATAAGCAACACAGACTAGCCCAGTGATTCTCAACGTGCTTCCTAATGCCCATTAGTGGGCAGTGGGAAATATTTGATGGTCGTTAAAATTCAAATAATTACTACAAGAACAATAATTAACTTTATCAAGTTACACTTCTGTTTCAAATCTGATTCTGTAAAGTTTTAAAACTTTTGAAATTTGTGCATGCATTAATTTAACATGCAAAAACTTTAACCCAATTTAAGGAATATAGCCGAAATATGGTTGGTTGGTTTGTTAGCTTATAGTGACTTTGAGTCAATGGATTTTATTTGTTATTTATAGTCAAAATATATCTTCAAACAAATAGCCGAAATATTAGCACTTCCAACAAGTAAATTAAGATATCTTGTGGAAGTATTTTAAGATCCGCACCTCTATCTCCACCGGCCACCATAGCCATCGATCGCCCATAGCAAGAAAGAAGCGCTGTTGATAATTTGTACCTATTTAATATCAACATCTGGTAGATTCTTCCGATTGACGGTTCAGATACTTAGAGCCACGATAAAAAATATTTAATCTTAAAGCTCAAGGATACAATTTGACTATTTCATGGCACATACAAGTGGGCGTAAAAGTGTGCAATAGTTTAATACATTTGAGAACCACCGGCCTATCCGTTCTTCAGGAATATAAGCTGTCCAACATTTTGTTTGATAACCAATATTAAACAGAACAACAAAATAATAAAATAAATCTATAGTTCGATGTTGAATTCACGGAAAGATCACCTCTTTACTGTTTTTTCCCTCAGTTTGCTTTTATTGCAATTGTAATTAAGAAACTTTCAACATTGACTCGCTTTAATTATAATGAGCCCTTTTCCTTCCAATTTCTATTCTTTAATAACAAATAAATGAGAAGCCTACCCATGCTTGCGAGTCGTTCCATCCTAATTACGAAAAAACAAACCCCAAGCACATAACTTATCCGGTTTGGAAATGATGGCCGGCGTTAAAGTTTGGGGCTTCTTTTCTTGTTTTGCTGGTTTTGTGGCCCAACAGCCGCCACTCCTAGTGTGTTTCCGCCCGGTAAAGTTGGCTACTCCTTGGATCATATTTCACGGCGCAACCGTCGTTGTTTCCCAGGCCGCGGAAGAAGAAGCGCGGTTCACGCGTTGATCATCAACCTGTTCGTTGATGCATAAAAATAAGATCCCATTGTTCTCGCACATAACTGGTGGGAGGGAGTGGGGGGGGAGGGTTGGTAATGCGGTTAAAGAGGGGCGATTGCCGTCTTGGAGACAGATCCCATCATAAAATGGCAACAACAGGCGTCGTCACGCTCCAGACTCCAGCAGTTATACCGGAGAAGCCGGGAGGGCCCTGACCTGACCTGTTGTATCATGGCACCACACCACACACGGCCATATGGAGCGCCGATTAAGATCTGATCGATCCTTCCTACCGGCGAAATGGAAGGTGCGCTGTACGCGGTGGGGATGTGTGGGTGCTCACTCATGCTAATGCCGAGTCGGGCAATGACGCTACGATGTGTGCATGACTTGTGAACCTGTTCACTTATGCGGTGGAGGAAGAATGGTGGCTGAGAAACTGTTCAAGTGGAAAAAGTGAATAGATGTAACGAGAAACGGTTGGTAGAAGATTGGTTTTTTTCGGGCGAGCGGTAAAATCTGGGCTTGGCGTACGTAATATTCAAATCAATTCACTTCACCCTTGCGTGCGTACATGGGAGGGGTGTAAATATATTACAAAAAAGCAGGGCGTTGGGATGCGTCTGACAGGTTTGGGGTGGTTTCGTGATTCATGCCGCGTTTATATCCTCCAAAGAACCTGCTTCCTGCAACAACGATCGCCCTGGTGGGCTTGTTTTATTGTACCTTCATTTTATTGTCGTGCGTTACTGATGCAAAAAAGACTCAAAAGGGGAGACTTCAGTGCATGGAGATATGGAAAGATAGCCATTTATCAGTCGCATAAGGGACCGCTTTCGGAAGACGTCAATAATTATACCTTGGGCGCACACTAGAACCGGAAGCAAAGTGCAGGCAAGCAGGGAAATATGGCATGATATGGCTATGAAGTGAAAGAAAGGGATTGGCCATAATTAGCTTCGAATGGAGATGCGCCACCATGGGAGAGTCATTCTCGATCGAAAGACAATTGAAGGAAATCATAAAACGTCATTCCGCCCGGTGCTGCACAATCTTCGGAACGAAGATCTTACCGAAAATAAAAAAAAGCGCTAATGCACCGGAAAGGCAGAAAAAGAAGGTTGGGTCCCAAGAATGAATATATCACACCCAGCCAGTCACAGCCAACCTAACCTGGAACGGGTGGGGAAGTTTTGTGTGATGAGTTAAGTGAAATTGTGTACAGCCCTTTTTCTGTGGCACAAACCTACGCGAGAGCCTTTGGTGCGCTTTTCTCTACACACTGCGCTTGATATTACTCCACGATGATGAACGTCGACTCCCAGATGGATGACTTTTGCCTTTTTTGTGCTTTCTTCAAGATTGGAAGGATTTTGTTCGGCTGTGATAGAGATCGTAGCGACAAAGTAGATGAGTGGATAAGTTCTGCTAGGTGTGCGCTATGTTTGCACACAGTGTTTTGTTCCCACAGGGTGCAACGGGATCAAGTAGATCTCGATTGTTTTGCACGTTCGTGAGATATTAGACGATAAAAGGGAGAATTACAATCGGAGTTCCTGAGGTTGGGAGGAATGTTTTTATGCAGCATGAAAGTAACATTATTATTATTTTAAACGTAAACTTAAAACACTCCGTGGGATTCCGATGGATGAGTTCTGCTTCAGTTCAGAATTCGCTTTTGAAGATAGATAGAATAGATGCTCTGAGATCATTCAAATGTAACGCACCTTAATTCGACTTATTCGTCATTATTGGGCTCTGAAGATCGTCGAGATTCGATGTGTTAGACTACTAACAGATCCCAATTTCCATTCTGCCTTCAAGAAACTTGGTGGTTCTGTACTCCATTTTCCAAATTTGAGACTTGAACTTCAGGATCACGTTAACCGTATTAAGCTTCTAGAATCCGGTAAAAGCGAATAAAAAATGTAGTATAACAAATAACTCGAATTTTCTGAACACATAAGTAGAACTTGGTGAAAAACTTATGGGAAAAAGGAGCAGATTGATTTGTTCTTGCAAACAATAGATTCTAACAATTCTAGGACCCTTTAGATTAATAAAAAATCCATTTCTTCAAGAGCTCTGTATTTCTTACATCCTTTATTGCTCTATCCCCATGCAAGCTAAACATTGGTCTCCGTTTGCACAATCCACACTAGAAGCAATTGTCCACAGGTCAACAAGAATCCTTTTTATCTTCATCAAACTTCCTCGATGACGGGCCCGTTTAGGTATCTCACGGCCAATCTTGAACAGAACATGCTCCAACACGCACACAAAAATGGTGAACAGTTGTTGTCCGAACCTTTGTTCGTTCGATCAGCTGACAAGTGTCTTTCATCGTTCCGCCCCTTCTCCATATGGCCATGTCGCGTTCATCTAGATGTAGCCCGCTGTACAATATATTTCTTTCCTTTCCCTATTTCCGTACGCGAACTGCGACTTATTTGGGTTTGAACGGCGAAATTTGCATAAACTTTGTGCTCAAAATAACATGACCACGGATTTGACTCTCACTCGTCACCGGGCAGCTACTGGCTATCGCTCGTCACATCACGCACGTAGAAACGCTTTCCCAAGAGGGGGAAACCTAGCGAGGATGGGCACGAAAATGATCGAGAAAATGTAAACAATGCAGCTTTTATCAACCACGCATCCCACCCACGGCCATACGCGAGTGGCTTCGGTGGCCATTTCATCGGTGCAAAGCATCGCCCGGAACATTGGGTACGATAATAAACTTCCCTGTAACGTATGGTCGTCTGGAAAGTTTCCAAACCTCCCTCCCGGTATGCCGTTCCAGAAATCATCCCAAAATCTTTGTGAGGCGCGGCATCCTGACGATCCGAGTTTGTGGTACGCAAATACACCCTGGTTTCCCGTTTTTGTTTTTCATGTTGACGTCCGTCACAGTCGAAGTGGATCCGTATGTGAAACCCGCCTTCCCGGCAGTGGTCAACAGCGGCCAGCTCGTAACCATGGCAGTAGTCCTCATGTCATCATCCACATAATACGCCATAATAATGACAATAAAACTGATCATCTCTTTCCCCGTGTACCCGGGTCGGTGAATGAGACGATCACGAGGACCCAACCCCAATCATGCGGACGGATCTCTCCATAATCTCCCGGACCCGGTGATGGACCACGGTACCGAATGGGATGCTTTCATTTTGAATGCCTGCAATAATTTAAAATAATTGGCAACGGTTCCCGGTACTCTCAGCACGGGAAGCAACAGCAGGAACTCGAGCCGTCGCACAGGGAACGGATACATATTCGCTGGCAGGTTGGTTGGCAATACGGTGCCGGTATATAAGGGCAGGTTGGACAGTTCGCTTGATGGACATGCCGGGTATTGGGACGTTTTTCAGGGCGGTGGCTTATGGATGACGATGACAGTCGTGAATGCGAACGACCGTAGGACATCGTCCCGGAACACGCTGCGGTTGTGATGATTGCGATCAACACTTACTCCACTGCCGGATTAAACGGTGTACGAACTGTGAGCGAACTGTGAGCGACCAGGTAGGAAGGGTACATCTCTTCAAACGGTCGTTCTAGTGGTACTTGGGCGCGAAAACCAGAGTGCCGTTTTGTCAATGAGCTCGTTGTGGTGAGTGATCTCGATGAAAGTGATCGCGAACGATCTCGGTAGTTTTCAAACGGACAGCATGCCCGGTATGGAAATTAGCAGCTGGAATATGAGAGAGCATAGTCATTTGACAATGGACGAATGGTGAAGCTAAAGGAGGAACTGCTCTCATTGTAGGGGAAGGTGCACATTAGTTTTGGTGTTCGATTAGTTGTATTTGGATCGGTTGAACTCATTTCAGAGAGCTTGATACTATCGGAATCAATAGAAATATCAGTGCATCAACAATTTTTCTGCTTGGGCCTGGACAAAAGAAAGCAGGAACGGTAGAATTGATGTGTAAATTTTGTAAAACAGTTCTTGACCTTGCTATAAATCTAGTGTATTCCTTTTACTTCTTGTCTTAATTCTGCAGTGTTAAGACCTATGACGCTATCACATATGCCACCGAGCCAATTTTGTCCTAGTATTCTGCGATATTTAATAAAACCCTTGGATTTCTAGGCAGGACCTAAGAGTTATTTTCACGTACTTGTAATAGGTTCTTTCTCTCAGTGTTCTTGTTCGTTGTGGAGATACGAATACTTGTTTTTTCTGCTTACAATAACTTCAGGTACTTTATTATTTGACTTCGGTTTTACACTTTTGACTTTGACAGTTTGACTTTGAGTAAACTCTTTAAAGTGGACATCTGACTGTAGACTGTGGACTATTGACTATGGATTGTGGACTGGTTTTTGGCTCCACGCGAGCATCCTTTTATATCAACAACATTGTCGTATGGACGTATTTAGCCCTTGTGCTTATGCATGCGCGTCTTGTATTTACTGTCCTATTCTAATTAGAGCTTCTACGAATATGCTGTCTCCGTGAAGATTTGCTTTTCGTTTAATGACCTTCATTGTTCTAAATTTTTCTCGAATGAATTCTATTTAATTTTCTTATTAACTTATTGATTCCTGGATCGAAAATATTTCCTACTTGTGTCGAAAACTAGCGCGCATCTAACTGTTAAATGTTATGTTGTTCAACTTTTCTAATTTAATATTTATTAGGTTAAAACTGTGTCGTAAATGCGTGTTAGTGGCACTACTTTATAAGGATTCATATTTCTATTTTCCCCGTGCAATAAATTAATTAAGATCGGTTCTGAGAATTACCGGATGGTGTCTCGGCTAATTAGAATCTTGTTGGAGCTCGGTTGCATAAGACGTTATACTGATTAACGTTCTCTCGGCTAAAAGAATTATTGTTCGCTACTATCTTGGAATGTCAAACTGTTCAACTGTGGTAAATATATGAGCTAGTCAGCCATTCTATTAAAAATTGTTCTAATAAATTTGTGGAAGTGTGCCCACAAAGGATCTAAACTACTAGAACTTGTTAGTCCTCCGATCTCGAGCTATTTATCGTCCGTATCCTCTCCAAAGTGGACCATCTTTGTTACAAACAAACAAATCATCAAGATCACCATAGTTCGATTCATTCATCCCTGGGTGGGTGTCGTCGAACTCTCCCCATTGCCCCATCACCCGTCCTATCTAACAATCCATTAAATCAAAGTATTGTCATAGATTGCAATCGTTTTAGCGTTCGGTTGTTGGCACGATCAGAACTTGACACACACGGCTCGGCGTGCTGCGGCCACGGCAAGCGCACCCGGCGCGATCCGGTTATCGGACTGATCGATCACCCGATCGACCGATTGATCGGTAAACATTTTTCACCTCTGTACACACGGCGATGGAGTGAACCGCCGGTGTGTCAGCTAGCCCGCCCGCGTAGGGCCGCACCGGGGCAAACAGAGTTCGGGGTGCAAATGGTTAGCTTTCAACCTTTTTCGGGGCAGTTCTCCACTGTGAGGTGTAAATTGTGCGCCTGGTTTCGTGGTGGGAAGCGGGCGGGTGTCGCAACGATTCTAGCGAAATAGTCGAGCCCGAATGTCTCAGTGTGGTGGCAGCGTACATCAAACCGCCTCCGAGCCACCGGAGTAGCGGTGTTTATCGAACGGTATAATCTCGCGCGAAGGCTGCTCTCTCGTACGTAAATAGGCTGAAAATAAGCGAGGAGTATGAGATCGACGCGTTTTTGCTAGATGGGTGGCAGTCAAAGTTGGGCCCTAGCAAAGGGTCATACGGTGCTCGGTTTGGATTGCGTTGGAGGTACAGAACCACATAAACACACACCAACCAGTGTTGCTACTGGGCGGTTTTCTGGAGACGGTTCTGGAGACAAGTCCCGTCGATAGCCGTGAGGGGGAAAAAACATCGAAATAGTTCAAGGTCAACTCAATCAATGTGATTTTTCTTCTCTACTATGGTGGACCACCAAGTGCACTAGCTGGATCGCGAATCGTTCAGGATAATTCGTTTAGGATTTCTAGGAAAAGATCGAACTATATATGTACGAGCGGGCAACGAAGGGAAGCAGAATGACCAAAGGTGTCACCAAGATGACGTTGACCCACCTCCATGAAGGTGGGTGGATGCTGTGTGGTCTATTACAACGTGCATATATCGCCATTCCGTTTCGTAGCAGATTCTCCATGTTTGCGCTTATCTATTCTCAATTAAATGGTGAACATGTAGCAGAAATAGCACATCGTTAGGGAAGGAATAAAATGTATTCTGGATCGTGTTGGAAATTGAATGCAATAGACGACTAGGCAACAAAGCATGGTAGAATGATCGGTTCTCAGAAGTAGCTGCACTGTAATTGAAAGATTGTGAAAGAATGGTTTAAGTTGATCGTAACCACGAAAAGCGATTGTATACGAATATTTGTCAAATAAATGGATTTTAGATTATTTCAAAAAGTTATTTTTGAAAAATTTTGGCATATTTTATCTTACGAAGTTTATTTAAACAACTAATAAATACGTGACACAACATTTCGCAACCAACAGCCAAAGCAAAATAGAAACAGAAAAAATCCCTCATGTTACTATGCAAGGATAGACATTAATGTAGATCAATTTTCCTATTAGCTTCCGCCATTACTGGTGGGTTATTAAATCATGAGCCAATGATTAGAAGCAGTTTCAACATTCAATTTGCATGCATTTCCCACATCACCACCACCACGTTGCGCTTGATAGATTAAGTGAATTTGTACGAAGCACACCCCGAAGCGGCCATCTTAACAGCCTGTCATAATCAAAATGGATCCTAATCGAAGTACCAATTCATTACCGCGTTGAAAAGCAATTTAAAATAAACGCATATCATGCACCCTGGTGGTAGTGGGCCTGGTGCATGGGATGCATTTGAGGTGAAAATTTGCAAATTGAATCCACCAAACAACGCCTATACGAGTCTCGTTAGCTATGGGTGTAGGGTTGAACCTAAGCGAGGCACTAAACACCCTCGAGAAGCCAATATGGTCGAATAGTGGCGGACGGATCGTTCAAACAAATCACTGACAAGCTACTGAGCTACTGGATCGTGAAAGCCTGCTCGTTGTTGCCGATCGTTGAACACCCACGTGTGTTCCCACAATCCGAGGCCGTGTCTGTACTTCGATCCTGAGGTTATATCGATCAGAACCTTAAATAAGGTAACGGTTCGGTGCATCATCCGTTCAACAGACTGCAAGGAACCGAACAAAAATACAAATCCCTCAGAGTGCCATAATCCATAACGGCATCCGAGTCATCTGCGTGTGTAGGGTGTTCGGGAGCGGGAAAAAAAGGTGCATCAAAAGCGCCAACTTTCTCACCACAAACCACCGGGCACCGGGCAGATGTACAGCTTTCTTCCAGCTCCCTTTCAATCATCACGATTGGGCAGTCGGAGGCTGATATTGATTTACATGCAAATTTTGTGGAGAAAGCCTCACTGGAACATGGTTGCGCGGACGGCGCCCGGTGATGATTTATTTCCGCATTGAACCGTGAGGCGCAGGTTTGGCGGGTCGATAGAAATTTGTAGCCGAAGATGCCTGAGAACATCGGTGCGAGAACGAGTTTTCCCCAATCGCATGAAGAAGTCAGTATGGCACTGACACGGGAGTTCGTCCGAGAGCCGGTCAGGTTATTGTGTTTCTAGCGCAACACCGATCAGGTGGGGGATGAAAATTGTGTCTTAACCTTGCACTGGTAGACTTATTTGGGTTGATTGTTGAGTTGAGTCCAAACTTAGACACTTTTGAAAACATCCTACTGTTGGAGACCTTCCGAATAGACGACCGTTTCCAAGCAGAGGAGAATAAAAGCACACAGCTTCGAACGCGCACGTAAACACTTCCATCAGGACCGATGGAAGAGTGCGATAATCTCAATTTGATCGGCAATCACGGCGGACCGTATATCGGAGGCGACTAACTGTGGAGACTGATGGACGAAACTGTCGACTCGCCCGGAGCGGGAACCACTGCGAGCACAGTAGCAGCGGAAGCTGTAGATGAAAGCGCGGTGTGGGACAAATTATGATGATTGTTAGACACCTCCCATTCCGTTAAAGGTGCTCTGGTAGGGGTGACAGTGGACGGTGTTGTGTGTTTTGCTGCTTGCCGTCTCGATCTCGCCTGCTCTGTTTCATACGCATTCACCTGTCCCGCGGTGGACCCGGGCGGACTGTGGTCGTGCCCAAATCGATTGTGTCAACCTGTGTGCCGCTCCTTTCTTGGAGCAGCGTGTGGAGTCATCGCCCACGTATCGTGTTTGTGTGTGTGGGTCAACCGTTTCGGGTCGGTGTAGCTCCAATAACCGTAACTATGGTTGATTTGTACGATTTTTGTCATGTGCTGTTTTGGATGGCGTTCCACCCTGATGTCTTTTGCCGAGTTTCGGTTGCTACCGTTCACATTTTCTGAGTAAGGTTTTCTTCTTCACACGCCGGCTTGGAAAGTCTTGGATGGATTTGTCCAATTTTAGTCATCCGGTCCACCAGACACACATTTGGGCGGTGAGGTGGATAGAAATAGTTCGTCTGTGTGTGTTGATGCATCGTGGATTACCGCGGGTGGAAGATGATGCCTCAAATCCATAATCATAAAATGTCACTGTACGACAGTGTGGTGGCTTATACAAATGGCTAGCGGATGATCTGTAGTGCTCTTCAACCTCCCAGCTGGCAAGCGTCTGTTGGGGAACTTAAATCGTATAAATCGAAACAGACGAATCTGCAAAAATGGTACCCGTGTTGGCAGGATGGTTTCATCGAAATGCCAAACTTAGTATGTTTTACATTCAAATTCCGACACTTTTGTTGTCCCCTCTTTCGCTCAAGGATGTCAGTCGGTTTTGTCCGGCTGGGGTTGAGATTATTTATGAATAATTTCGACCGATTATTGAGATGTTAGGTGTGACAGGAATGTTGGATTTCTTTCAGATTGTCAAATATTAGTGTGTAACAAATGAATGATGAGTTCAAAGGAGGATGTTTTCAGCGAAGATTTTATTTTGAAATTCAGAACAAGGGTAGGTAGTGCTACAGCCGGAAAGATTCAAAGTATGACAAAACCCATAGCAGCATGCAGTTCCAAATTATTGTTTCCTTCTAGAATATTCTTTTACTGTTTGTCCTAGTAGTTTTACTACATTTTTGATTTTGAAAAACATTGATTTTAGTTTAGCTGTCTGAATCGATCAATTTATTAACGATTTTATGAGAAATGACATTTGTTTGTTTCACATTTTGATTGAAGTTCATAATTCATGTCAGAAGGTTGTAATTATTCATTTATGATTGACTTAATGTACAATTGTCCGGGCATGCTGCTAAACGTATAGTATATTGAGTTCAAAAATAACACCATTATTTGTGCAAGGGAAACTGAAAAGCAACAATTGTTGTACAATGTCATGCTGTCAAAACGAGCTTCAACATGTATTCAGCAGAATTCTAATTTTCTTTCAAATGATGAATAAAATAGAATAGTTTTCTGATATAAATCATTTTTAACAGATGTTTGAAACAAACTGCAAACCTCCACGATTTTGTGCTGATTGCACAAATTGCTGTCATTTGGTGTCAACATGAAGCATACCTTGAATCACGATTTTATAATTAACGAAAAATACATTTTTTCAAAATATTATACACATTTCTAATTTTGGATTAGTACAACTATTGGAACATTGGGGAGACTTAGGAAAATGGCTATAACTTTTGTAATAAATGTTCAAACATGGGATTTATGAGGTTTATGAGATAAACGTTGGTTTGTGAAGTTTGGTGCAAAATTGTTGTGGTAATCGTCGGTTTCGTGCAAGCGCTTTACATTAACCATAATTGGTACACATACCCAAGTTCATCCTTTCTGGATGAATGTGGGTAAATGATAGAAAGGTTTAAAAATTACGATTATGATTCAGTTATCCACATAAAAAACATATCCATCAGGGACTAAAGTTTGTGATTTTTTCTCTTTGACATTTTTAGCTTCAATCCGTGTGTGGTAAATTAAATAATGCATTTTACGGATAATTACTTACAACAACTTGATCCTCATACTCCCAAGTAATATCAAATGTGCACAAAAGGCACCGTAAAGAGCAAATTTTAATTTTAATTCGGCGTTCGAAAGCGAATTCCTTATTCCTGCTGCATACTGCAAAAGAGCAAGGTTATCACGATATTGTAAATTGAATCTATTTCCTACAAACCGTCCATGTTCAATCAATGGCTGAACCGTATCACTGTTTAATCACCATCCAAAAATACCCCATTCACCTGCACCGTTTTTTCATTCCCTCTCACTCACTCGCTCGTATATCCGTAGCCAATGGGTAGGCACGAAAAACACCCAAAAAAGGTTCGTTCGATTGTGCTTCAAATGGCAAATGTGATCCGTGCTCTAAATCGGTACTGCCTGGTAGTCTAGTTTTGGACGGTTTATTTTTATTTCAACCTCACATTCTTTACACTCCACGCCCAGTCCAAACGAGGCAAACTGAGGGAAAAAAATCGTCCCACATTTCCGGCACCTGTTGTACTGGCTGGCGGTGTGGCACCATGTCGTAAAATGTGCTATTTTGGCTCGGTTTGACTTGCTTAATTTGTAACCGTTTGTATACATACCGTGGAAACGGAGTTTTTTTATACAAATCTCTTCCCATGATGAAATCATTTAGACGATCGACTCGATCGGTACCCAGAAGGCGAAGGATGAATATTGCTTTTGAAATATAAAAAAACGGAGCACGAAAATAGCTCACATTTGGTGTGTGAGGGAGTGCAGACCGGATAAGTGGAGCCTGGTGGAAGTGGGCCGAAAAATTCAAATCCCCTTCTTTATTGGACAGTATCGCATACTTTGCGTTGTTTATACAGCGAAATAACAGTAGCGGCGGTACGGATTTGGCAGTGCTTTTGCGGATACACGCGTGACTTGAGAAGCGAGGGAATTGGAATGAAGTATCTAGTGCTTTATTTTCCAATTTCATTCGATGAATTTTAATGTCATTTCCTTGTACAACTTGTCCAATTTTTAACCTAAAACTGACGAAAAGAAATACAGAAAAAAAATAATCGTTTCTCTATGCGTGCTATTTCTTTTTCGCGATCTGGGGTTCGTCGTCTCTTTGGTCGTCGAGGTCGTTCGTATCATAAACCTCGGTAGGTACCGGTAGCTCGCGCTCTAAGCCAGTGGCAAGCGTCAAACGGTCAAGTGGCAAAGCGAACGATTTCGGAAGCTGTTAGCGATAGCACTTCACCCCTCGCGCTCCACTGGTTTGCGTGGCCGTTTGCATTTCCTCACCCTTAAGACACTTGACGTGCGACTTAAGCGGCTTACGCGGTGGCCACCGTAAAATCTCATCGCCGGTAAATTCGGTGGCAATATTCTTCGGATCAGGCGGTAGCAAAATGCCGGTGTCTCGGTCCAGCCAGCGTGCTAAATTGATTGGAATCTCTCGGCCGTCTTTAGGGGCTTTTGAATGGTGATGGGGTGGGATGTTTTTTCTTCATTTCTGCATTATTGCCACCACTTCTACAGCACCCAACAATGCCTCCATGCGGTGTGGCAAAAGTGGCCATTTAAAGCATTAGGCGAATCCAACAAAATAGAGGAAGATGTTGATTTTCGCTGAAATGGCAGAACGTGCACCGCAGGTGGAGCGGAATGATAAATTAAATTAAGAAATTAATTTCAAAGGCGTGAAATTTTCCTCACAACCGACGCTGGAGGCAACACTGAATGACTCCATTTCTGTGCGACCACGATAGACGAGTCGCGAGAAGGGTTTTACGAGGTCACAAGTGTGAAGACTTTATGAAACGCAAAAGCAGAAGGTGCTAAAACCGATTAAAAGATTCGATCGGATGGGGTACTGTAGGGTGGTGGTGGAATGTGGAAGAGAAAATCAAATTTCTCCCACAGACGGTCACCGAAAATCGGAAGCCATGAACGATCGTCTGATGAAGCGGGGGACGGTACGTGACGAATTGTGCATTTATGCCGTGGAAGTGGTACGGTTTTATATCCTTCCGTATTGCCAAAACCTGACGGGGTAATGGGTTTTATGTTTTTACCGCCAGTGGAACAGATCTTCCCCACGATAACGAGAAGGAAAAAGATGAAATAAGTAATTTTTTTGTATTTTTCCGAATCAACAAAACTTATCAAGGGTTAAAAGGTTTTACTTGTCCACTGATCAATGAGGTCGTGGAGTTGGATAACGTTGCAACCAGGATGTTGGGTTTTGATTAATTTTACGCTGCGTTATGGGTTCAGTAATTTCATAAATTGCTTTATTGCTGAGGTGATTTTGATTTTAGATAGTGGGCACAGAATGAAAATTATATATCAAAACGAAAGGAATTATTTCTTACTGATTTTATACACATTTTTTTCAATGTTCTCTACAATTTTTGTCTTGAAGAATTTAAGATAATTATCCAGCAACAGTGCCGTTTGAATATATCCATCCATACGAACGGTAGCCATCGCTTTGCACCCCATGTTCCAAGTCACTCACGTCATACCAATATGTAAATTCTGGCAGACTTTTCGATCAGATAAAAATGGCATCCCAAAACGAACCGAAACCATCATCTCCCTGGGATCGTCTCGATCGTCCCTCGCATGATGAACGAAAACCTGCACTCGGAAGAATGTTAAGCCAATGCTTCTACTTCGTGTAGCATTCTTGGTCGACCTAAAGGAAGGACCACACACATGGGTACCAATGGGAAGAAGAAAGATTCAGTGCAAATCATTCATTGTGAGTTTGAGATCAGGTTGATCGTTCGTTACACTTGCTTATATGGAAGCCACCTGAACGATTCATTGAAAAGGAGAAAAACCGGTAACGATCCGTCATGCAGCAGGAACCTTCGAGTCCACATCGCGCATCCGGGGATTAAATCCTTCAGCCCCACAAAGATGCATTCGCTTATCAGTTGGACAAGTTGTTCGCCTAATTAAAATGACGAAGTGGATGAATTAATAATGTTAACATTCAGCGGGTCCTGTTCAACGAACCTCTCAACGATAGATGTACCACGGCACGGTCTATGCGACCGTGCTAATATGCACTGGAAACGATATTTCGCACCGAGTTTGTCCAAAAGCGGATGGCACTGCACGGATTGTTGGACACACGGTGGCCTTGTTCGGTGCCGAGCTTTATCGAAAAAACGACACCGAGCGCGACATGTTTTTGATTGAAATAAATTGATTTCGGTCATGGGACCCGGGGACTCGTTTCCGAAAACGGGGTGGCCATGCCGGTACGATAGTACAGGTTCAACGGGTTCAACCAAGAAAAGGAAACGGCCAGACGACGAACCCCTTCCAATGCGATCCGAAGGTGCGATCGCGTTCAGTCGTTTTAATTAAATAAATAAGACATTACCTGATGGCTTCCTTCTGCCTCTTTTTGTCCACCCTCCTCAGTACCCTCCCTTGTCCACGCTAAAAACAAGTGAAACGATACAAGTTGGGGCAGGTTGCTCTGATTTTAAAGTTTTTTTCCCCATGTCCTTTCTTATTCCGATCGAGCAGGCTCGTGAGTTGATTTGGAAGATTTCGCTTGTCCCAGTCGAGCGGGACAGGATCGAAGCAAATGGGCACAGAAAAAGAGTAGCTCCGATGCACCTGAACTGCCTGCACTGCCCGATCTTAATGAACTTGATTCTGGTTCGTTTTTTCGATCGCGGAACGACCGGGACATGAAGGTGGAGGGCGATGTTACATGATCACCTGGAAGCTGTCTGATTACGGGTTTAATTTTGCTTTTACCGCGCTGTGGTTGGCAAGATTTCTAATAGTGCACGAACCTTGTTGACACAAGGGCCGTAGAAAGCGAACGGTTGAGGGAGGAAGTTTGGGTTTGCACATGTGCGAAGGACCTGTTAATCAGACATGGGCGTGAAGGTGTTGTTTCGTTCAATAGTTACTGGGTGGTTGTTTTTTTTTCTTCGCCAATTTATTTATGTACTTTTTAATGTAGTTCCTCTGTTCCGTAATCAAGGTGCTTTGTGTGCACTGTGAGATGTATCTCTCTGTTCTGGTGGCCATATAAGGCCATATAAGAAAAATCATTTTGGGTTGCGAATAAAAATTAGTTTTTAATTTTTTAATAATAAATAAGTTGGAAAATAATATAATAATGAGAGAAATTAAAATGTATATATTTATTTCTTATTATATAGTCATCTAGAGTACGTTACAATACATAACTATGCTAAGCGTTATTCGAATAATGCAGAAAAAGAGAAAAAGATACAGAAAATAAAATAAGGAGATTGATTAAATGACAGCGAAGCCAAAACCTGTCGAACTGAATTGAGTGATGGGTACCGGTTGGTCTTAAACTTTTGGTAGGAGCCTGAAATCGCTGGTGTAATAATATGCACTGTGCCATCATTCTAATATGTTTGAGGGATTCCAGTTTGAACAACATGTACCAAAAAAGACGATAGAAGAGTAGACATGTAAAATTCGTTTGGACTGATTCTAGTGTGTTTATTATATATCAAATTTAGTTTACTAGTTTATTAGAATTTATATTATAAATGCTCTAACTATCCAATTTTTATTTTTTAATATTAATCCTTAAAATATTTTTTGTTCAAAATTTAAACTATTCCAGTGTGCACAGTAGCAGGTTCTTCATTAGCACGAAATATGGAAACAAGTATCTTGATAGCCAAAAAATGAGACAAAAAACCGTGTACTAATTTGGTATTCCAAAAATCAACCTAAAGAAAAATTAATTACACCTCAAAACGACTACTTGCACCCACCCATATTACAAGTCGCGGTATATCGATAACGTACCCTTGTACTTTAACTTATGGAATGGCCTCAAACGTGTCCGGAATGAAAAATACACATACGAAAAAATGAAATAATTGTGGAAAAAGTGTGAAAATAATGGCAAATTTTAATCGTACCGTCCGTCAGGAGGTTAATCACTACGAAACGGTGAAAGTAAATTACTTGATCAAGGTGGAATATGTTTGGAATTCTTGTCGAAAATTAGTCAAACCATAAATTGACCGTTCCCGATAGGGACGGCGGGAAATTGAAACTGAAACCGTTACCAGCCCGAAACACCCCACGGTGTATATTTGCTTGTTGTTTTGTTCACCTTTGCTGTTTGGACACCCTCCACACACCGGCGTCAGGTGACGATCGGCTACGTGTGATTGAACAACATCGTTCGACGCTCGATAAGCATCCAAGGGCCGCACCGTTGACGGCACTGGCACTCCGGTAACCGGTGGCCGTGTGAATGAATATTAATAAGCCATCAAATTCCACAGAAAACAATAATTTTCACCAATTTTCGAATCATTAAATCCAAATGAATACGAGCTAATCGGTGCACAACGGGGACGCTTCATCGTATCCGTTCCGGGTAAGGGTTGCCCCCGGGAACCAGCCGGGAGAGTTGAAATTATCCGTAGAAAAATCAATCGCACCCGGGGAACGAGCACCGATCGGAAGGATCGTGATAAGAACGTGATCCTGTGCTCAGAAATTCAGAAGCCTGTCCATCTATCTAGGTCCATTCGTTTTTGGAGGTAGCAGGTTATTATCATGTAGTGTTTATCACTAGCAGCTGCCGGGTTCGCTTGGGAAGTGATTTTTCTACCCTGGTACCCGTGGTCCACCGGTATCGGATATCAGTGATAATAGATTTGGGATTTTGACACTTGTGCCTCTGTGTCCCATTGGGGACCGGGACTGCCGGGGAGCGAAGCTGGGTAGGATATACTGCGTGAACCCGTCCCGGTGGACGTCATCTTGACGGCCGTGCTTCATGGTCAAATTTAAATTAATTAAGTCTCTCGCTTCTATGCGTTCGTCTGCGGGGTTTTGTGAGTTTCGTACGTAAGTTCACCAAAGTTTTCCTTTGTGTTTTTGGTTCGTTCGTTCGGTTTGGTACGCTTAGGCACGGGGAACTGATTGGAAAGTAACGGGCTCCGTCGGAATAGCGTGCGCTATCTATCTATCGAAAAATTCAACTTGTTTTACATATTATTTCAATAAATCCATTGAGCGTAAGGGAGAAAGAACGAAGAGATGGGAGAGATGAAGTGGAAGTAACTATGAAAAATACACAAAAAAAAACCCTTCCAAACAGCTCCCGTGCTGCGATTCTGATAATTTATTTTAATTTACGATGCTCACGATTTATGTCTCTTCCAGTCGCGAATGTGTGGTTTTGAAATTGGGAAAGAAGTGAGTTTCTATGTTTGGTTGTTGTTTTTTCCTTCTTCATCTGTTTGCTTAGCTCTGCTCTATTTGCTCAACGATCTGAATCCGCCAAACTTCCTATCCTGCCAACACCTGCGAAAGAGAAGCGAAGAAAGCGTTTTCGCATATAAAGCATCCTTTTTTTGCCGTCGCTTCAGGTGTGTTATCTTAGGCGCAAACACATACTGATTAGGTTTGGGCGTCAGGTTTTTTTTGTGTGTGGACATTGATTAGTTTGAGGCTCACCTCCCACTAGTTAATCGCTGTCGCCCGAAGCAAAATGTGATCTTTTGAGCGCTGCTCTGTGATTATCACTATGGCTACATGATGATCGTTTTGCACAAGGTTTAGATAGTAGTAGCAATAAAAGTGAACACGGATCCGATAGCGTACCTTCGTAACGTCACACCGAAACGGGGATGGATGGATGTAATTATAATCTCAACCCCGAAATGATATTTCCACCGCCCAACCACCATCACATCCGTTCGTGTTGCGTTTGACAGTCGTCTAACCCATTCCCGAGGTTTATCTAACTTTGCTCGAGTCCCGTTTGCCCTTTGTGTCATGTTTTTATCATCGTTTGTACCGTATAGATTGGTTTTGTTGTTTTGATGTTGTTTCTTGCTGTCTTTGTTTTTCTTCTTTTTTTCTCCCCTTGGGGAGCCATACACTGGTATTTCACTGTAGGAAATTTATGGAAAGTGAGATCGGTGCGGATAAAGTGCATCGTTTGGATTCTTCGATGTCGTCGACTGTCTGTCATATTTTTTGGTCGAGATCGCTTCTCATCTCCATCTTCGCTATCTTTCTATTGCATTCCTATTTTGTGTGGGGTAAGGCGAGCGACAAGACTAGGGCTAGAAGTGGAGGAAAAAAAAACACATCTAGCTTGTCGGGATCGAGTTCGAACGTTTTACTTTTATGATTATCCATCCCGCGTCTGGCTACGCTTCGACACGCTGGTATGCTACGATTGTTTCGTTTTCGTTTTTAAATGTGGTCTGTTGTTGTTGTTGTTAGTGCTGTCCCGCCGTACGCCGATCGAAGATGGTGTCCAAAATTGAGGAATTGAGCACGGTGTGCCCGAGGGCGATGGTCCAAATTAATGACTTGTCGGTGAGTTCTGCCACCTAAAACCTGTACACCCTCTTGCGCACATCTCCAAGCGCTGGGAGGAACCACGCGAACAGTTTATAAATTCAACGATTAGCATGATCGGATTTAACGAGCCGAACCGGGCTAGAATTTTGGTGGAAGCGTGGACACTCTCAATCATAGGGCCCACCCAGCGTAAAGCGTGCTGGTCGCGAAACGGTTGACAGCAATCATCATATTGAGGGGGATTAAAGAGAATTGGGCGCTGGACTAGTTGTTAATTTCCGTTTCTCCTTCATCCGTCCTCACTCCCCATCTCTCCGGTCGCAGAGTGTTGCTTAATAATCCATAAAATTATTAATTGAATTATGATTTATCGGTCGTTAAAAATGGGGAATGCTCCGGTTTGGTATCGTGTGTTGTAACCGAACGAGAGAAAGAGAAAGATGGGCACGCATGCATCACAAATCCAATAAACACCGGCCAAGTAAACCTGTCCGCATGGTATGGCGGCACATTAGTAGCGCAAAAGCAGTAAAGCCTACAAAAGACATCAATGCCGGTATTGTAATGCAAAGCGACGAGCCTCATTGCACGGCACCGAACTGGACGATGTTTTCGTTTATTGTTGGCACCATCGATAGACTATCGGGATAAACCCAAATTTGGGGTTGTGTTGAGATTGCTTTTCGATGTAGAAAATATTAAACCAAAAAGGTGCGTTCGTCTCATTAAATATTGAAATGAAGAAGGCATCCGCGGCCGAGGATATATTATTCGCACTAAAATATTCATCATTTTAAATGACAAACTTTCCACTTGGCGCGGGCGGTTTTGTGTTCCGGTTCCTGTACCGTTTAAAATGCAATTTCAAGCAGTTTTACATAATAGCCCGGTTGAAAGGGGCCAAAGGTTAAAAGCAATAGGGTTGCATTTGTTTTGATCGAATACTTACCGAACGAAACGTGGAAAAAAAACTTTCACGATGCCTGGTGCATGATCGTGCCCATAAAAGTCTTGGCCCGATTTTTGCACCACCCCTAGCGGGACAACAAATTGACGTGTTTCGAGTGATTTCGGGCGCTTTCGGTGTTGGTACCGATGCTCGTTGAGAACGTTCAAGTGCTGTTTGTTTGGTAAGCAATAGTGATTTGTTTGCGTTAAGATGAGCTTTCGGGGAAGCTGATTATGTGCTGCTGAAGATTCGATTCGATTATGTACCGATAGGCAATCGGAATTAGGAATCGATGTCAATTATATTAAAAAACCTGTGTAGAGGACAACATTTATTTTGCGTTTGCTTTCAACGTACGAGCTGGGCACGTTTTTGAAAGGGGCACCAAAGAAATTAAACTCTTACAAATCAAGTGCTATCGGAAAAATCTATTTTCATCCGGGGGTTTTTTTTTGGTGGACAATAAAGCCGGGCGAAAGTGGTTCGCATCGTGCAGACAAATGGAGTCGGCGGGAGTAATTGTAATAAAATTATAATAACAATAATCAGCAGCGAATAAAAATAATGAGCATATTTGGAGTGGCGTTCGTGAGTAGAAATAATTAAACTTTAGGTTCAACCGTGCTGCTCGTATGCTAGGGTTGTCGCGATAATCGCCATAAATGGTACGGTTTGGCTGCATGAGCATTTTCACAGTTTGACTAAGGTATCCTGGTAAGCGTACGTCGACGTAGGATGAAGAAAGTTTCACGCTTTTGTGAAGGCGCAAAGGTGATTTCAAGCCGCATCTAAGCTTGTCAGTTTGATGAAAGCAAATAGGAGCAATACCGTTTAAGGTTTTTTTTTAGCTAAATGTGTACATTAGGTAGGAAATTTGCAACCAAAAAGAAGAGAATAAGGCACACGATCGCAAAACCCCGATAAGAGGGATTGCAACCGGGCCGGCGAATAAAATCATCATTAAAATGAATGAAGTAGCAGTGTCGTTCGATTGAACTGTTAATAAGCAACCGAAGGAAAGCAGTTCGAAACCCACCTGAAACGCAGTGCCACACGCTGAAGACCCTTGGTGACAGTTTGATACCGCCCACGTACCGAGCCGGAGGTTGGATGCTGCCATTCAGCTACCGCACACCGTTTCTAAAGCGGCCCAAAAAATTACACCGTCATTTATATTCCAGTGCATGTTTTCTTCCTCGTCTGCCATTATTTGTTTGCTTTTGAAGTTTATTTTCTTATGTTTGTTTGCTTGAAGAAGAAAAAAAACACATCGAGCCCACAATGGAAGCCACAGGTTTTTGGGGCCACGAGCGATACCGACACCGGAAGAACGGAACGAGCGTGCAGAATTGGTAGAGCTTACAGTCACGAAAACGGATCAACACGAAGAAGGTGAGAGTGTATGGACACCCTACTAGAGCGCCCGGTGTGAAGATTACGCCAGGAACACTTTCCCAAACACGCGCATCGGTAGTTGTTGGTGGCGGAAAAGGTTGCTACCGTTTTGAGTCGTTCATTTGTGACGGATGTACCGGGATGAGTGACTGGGGAACGTAGGAAGTCATTGTTTATAAATTTTATTCGATTTGAAGATTATATAAAAAGTATTTTAATGATTTTTTAAATAATTCCAAATATAATTTGTTTTCGCAAAAAAAATAAAAATAAAAATTCTTGTTTGTTACTATTTGTCAGCAACGACGCGTATTCCAACTACTTATCATCTTCCCAATGCATCTGTCTTTACAATCCGGGAGGTCCCTCTTGATTTCTTTTGTAGTATTGCTTCTTAACCGTTCGACCCCCGCGTGCCGAAGGGGCCTCCAAAAATGGCGCCCCCACCAGCTGGCGAAAGCTTTCTATTTGCGGTATTTCCCTACGGTAGCTATCGTTTTCGATGCAATGATGCTGCCGGCAGTAAAGTTCCGCTTTTCGGGTCCTCCGTGCCAACATGGCGGCGGGTGTTTGTGATTTCTGCACCTTTATTTATTGTTATTCTGGGCTTTTGCTTTGCGACAGGGGGTTGACTGATGATGATTGTTCGATAAAAGCGCACAACAATACGGATCGTCAGCTGGAAATCGGAACTGCGCCAAACGAAGGGGTTGCAAAAAAAAAAACAAAAAACGGGAAGTGCACGTGGGATGACCTACCAAACCGGGGAGAGTCTGCAGCTTCATTTCACCTCAAATAAACCTTCTTTTGCTTCTCGGCGTAGCCAATATTCATGCAAATGAAGAACCCATTCGGTCGCGTGATGTCTTCTCCGGCAAGGTGTGTGTGAGCTATGGGTCGAATCTACAGCCTTCTCCCCTTCTTGAACATTCACAAGGTGTCTTTGTATGCGCCAGTTCTCACTTCGTGAGGTACGAATAAATTGCAATCAATCAAGCGCTTCACCAAGGACTGGCGGTTGAAAGGGGATTGGGGTGGGTTTTTTTTCGGTGAGCATAATTTCGTGTGGATGAAATGTGCTCGTGCCGTACTTTCCAGGCTGAAGGTGGCAGATCCGTTGGCGTTTGCCCTGTCGTGGCTTCCTTCCGCGTCTAGAAGGGTAGAGGTGAAAATGCAGTTTTTTTCTTCTCCACTTTACTCGCCCGGTGTTGCCGTTTTGGCCGATGACACTTTCGACACGACAGAGACAGTGAGCAGTGTTGTGCCACCCACAGCAAATGGAGAGCGGCCGTTCGGCTGGCGGATCTTACGATGATTTGTTTGGGTGCCGCTTTTGGTACCATCGCGAACGGTTTGGCGTTGTTTTGTGCAAACACTTACTTTGTTTTGGGTCAACTAGGTGAGAGTTTTCCTTTGCTGGTGTTGGTTGTTTGATGTTGATTAATTTGATTGCAGTGTTTAGAAGAATTAGTCTTAGTATGTAGTGTGCGATCGAAGAAAAATATAAGTTTGTGTGAAATAAAATGTTTTGTAATATACATATAAATTTGAGCAGTACACATTGTATGCGTAATATTTTAACTGTAACATTTTGCTAAGAATGCTCCAAAATTTTTGATCAGGCTATTCTTCCATCCTTTCACCTCCTTTATGCTGATAATCTTGTATATCTACGTATCTCCTGAATTGTGTGTCCTTAGTCCAAGATCTCGGAATTTTTATATTCACTTTGCTTTTTTAGAGCGATTTGGTGGCCAAGGAGATTGCGGTTCCATATTTCAATTGACAGGACCGGGTTTCGTGACCCATCCTTACCATTTCCCAGAGATAGGACTTACTATTCTGTAGCTAAAAAATTCAAGTCACAGAAGCCAGAAATGGCATACCTTCGGGGTTCAAGTGATAAAACCTTTGAGTCTTATTCTCAAGATGTCTTATAACCATGTATTTCTGATTTGTTCGTTCTATGCCGGAACACTCCTCTACCTCTTAGAGTTCGATCTGCCTAGTTTGGACTGTTCGTGTCGGGCGGGTACAGAGGTTTATTTTTTACTAAAATTGCCTTTAGGCGCCTCCGAGGTCGATCAAACGCTTCACATCAATTATATTCATCCAGATGTCATCTCCTGGGCTTTGAGATTCTGGATTGTAGACGCTCATTTGTCCAGGGCTCATTTGCTGCTGATCTATTTTTGGGTGAGCTCTTTGGGTATCTCTCCTGTTAATAAGGATTGGATAAGATAAAATTTTCAAATTTGGAACCGGATTAGATCAAACGTGACATCTCCAACTTGCCACCAATATTGAGGATTTTAAATATTGTTTGTTTTTAATTCATGAAGATCGAGCAAGCCGCAAAGCCAAGGATTTACAATATAGTACAGCACATAAAAAAATGCAGACAGTCCTACCGTCTACCGCACACAGAAGTGGCTATCCTGTTGCTAACAAATAAAAATCTAGGAACCAGAAATGGCAGACGACCACCTCTTCAGATAGTGCCACAAAAGAAGAGGTTAATTTACTCAACCACTTAAAAAGCTGAGCATCGCCGTGTTCAGAATATATCTGTCATTTAACACTGCTCACGAAAATCACACACCACGATCATCGACGACCTTTACCGAATCCATCAATAAACATAATGCTGTGAAAGGAAATCGATACCTTAAGCCAACAATAAAGCATAGATTAGCGAAGTTTATTCCACTTTCTCCACCTTCGCTCTGGCCGTGGTACGTATTCACCGAGGCACAACGTCACCAAACACCAACCATTGATCATGCCCAACCATGCCCCAGATCGACTCCACTCATTAGCAACCGTACGGTCGTATCTCGCACCTGCTAGAAAGCGCCCAGTGGCGACAAATGGCTAATACCCGGTGCTAATATTAGATCACAATCGTCCTGATGTAAGGACGCGGGATTTGTAGTGGTGGTCAGATTCCGAGGCCCCGGCTATCCGAAACTCGGATCTCTGTTTTCGAAACAATAATTCACGTTCGGTCGAACCAGCTTGGTCGGTTGCGGGTGGGTCGCGTTGAAGAAAGTACACGAGAAATCTCCGTGGACCAAAAAGGAACGGTCGGTGAACTGAATGGGCGACTAATTATGGCCGCTCTAAATCAATCAAACTTATCGCGATCGGACGATCGTAGAATCGACTGACGTTGTGGACGGTTTTGCTCGGAATGGACCACCACCGAAAGGGAACAGATCCGCTTGCTTTGTGGTGTGTGTTTGGTTGACGTTTATTGGGAGGAATTTACTGATGAAGTATCTACCACGTCCGAAACGTGGTGACGTGTACGCATGATGATCTAGTGAGCGCTAATAGATACGTAATGATCGAAATCAAAGTCACAAGGAGCTGCGGGCTGTGTAGATGTTCGAGATATACTCACTTCACGTTGGAATTCGGAACGGGACCTTAATTTCCAATGATGTGCTGTATCGGAATGAAGGTGGTTGGAATGTGTTCTGACCTTCTTGAGAGAGTTGTCGATTCGTAACGTTGGCATTGTAACGCTCTCATCTCGTGCAACATAGAACTTTGAAATGCATCTACCTCCAATGGTAACTTGCAAACTCACCGAGATGATTGTTTCTACCCTACAATCACCCAACCATCCGAACCGGCTCGGTACAAAGTTGTGTTTTTCGAGTTAATTTCGATTGCAGGATATTCAGCACCGAGATCACTCACGATCGCTTCGATCTAATAGTCGCCGAACGCTTAGCTCACCTTAGCACGCTTGCGTAAGCTGTTCCCCGAGCGCGGCCCCGTATGTTTGGGTGCAGCATGATGGGCGATCGTTACTGTATGTACACCCCGACACCCTGACATGGTGCGCTGGTCAAACGGATCAAATGCCACGGCAAAGTTCACCTGAGCCAGCGACGCCGTAGCCAGAAATTTAATGTAATTACTATGAATCCCTGGCAGCCCGGTTCGGGAGCCCGCCGGACCACGAAAGTGATCGTTAGAAGATCAGACCTGAAAGCGGGATGGCCGTAGTGAAGAGGCGGCATTCGTGCATAAGTACAGGCCCAGCTTGAGGGGGGGTGGTGATGAGGTCGGCTGAAACAAAACGAACTCTTAATTTATGTAAAGCAGCACATAATTGAAGCGTTATGCAAATAGCGCCCAGCGTACCTTTCAACTTTCGATGGTTCCCGAACCCGACATGGCGCGATCGTGACGCGTTCATGCGTTCGCAAAGGCGTGAACGCGTCTGGTGGAGCTTTTAGAGTCGTGTGGCAAGTGATTCGGACATCCCGTTGTGATTTGTTTTTTTTTTTTGGTTGCGTTGTGGTTGAATCAGGAAGGATTCTTTGTGGGGTGTTGGATTGTGATACGTTGAAAAAGAAGTGGTGCAGGTGGATGTTTAAGGAATAATGATTTATTTATTTTATATTCAAGAAATATTTTTGCCAAATTTTACAAATATTGCAAAACCTAGAAAGGCTGATAACAGTCATACGATCATATTTATGTATAATATCTGTCCAAGCTGTCTCAAGAGCTGTCGAAAGTGATGAGGATTTTTACTTCTTATTGCAGATTGAAACGATTTTTATTCGATTTGCTCGGTAAATATTTGACCACTTTTAACCGTAAGCCTGCCGAGCGTACCGGTGTCATACAATGAAACTTTACTATCGCTTTCAAGCTCAAGGATTGGGGCCGATTTCACGGCACGTGCTCAACAATGCTCCCAATTGACGACCGTTTCTGAGCGGCCGCTGTCAATGTATCAATATTTGGAGGCGAATGATCTTTCCCCTGTTCGAAGGTGATATGTTGACGGTGCGATTATGAGCGATAGTCAATTCGGAGTAGGTGTCGTTGAATGCGTCGCAGCCAGAAACCGTCCTTTCCATGTTTTGGAGCGGCGGAGTTCCAAAATTAATCCTATCACCGTGTACAATTGTCGCCTGTCACTGGTGTCGAAATGGAGAAGCATTTTGTCGATGGCTGTCTGTGCCTCGAGGGTGGACTACAGATATCGAAGAGATGTTACAATTCGTTGCGCTTGTTAGTAGTGTCGATGTTGTGCCAGTACTGTCACGGTGGGTGCGTGATGTGTTGTGTCCTTGAGCGTCGGTTGATATGAATGGTAACATCGTTTGTCACTTGTACAGGTAGAATAGTGCTTATACAATCGTATATTGAGACAGGTTTGGAGAATACACGGCAATCTGTTAACACCTTACTCTAACCTTTGATCTCTTACAATTGTTGCCTGATCGAGTCGTGGGAATTTCGATTCCTTAAAAGTGGGGATGCATCACTAAACACGATACAAAGTGAACAAATTGTAGACAAAGAGCACCATTGCCTAGTGTCACGTAATAAATCGAATACAACATCAGCAACATTATCGTGCACTGTCACAGATTAAGTGCATCTGCAATCGTCAACACTGGTGGTCACTGGATCGCAAGATATGACATCCATTCATAGTGTGCCGCGCTCACTTGTTTTATACCCCAAACAGTGCATTTGGAAACGCTGCTCCATCGGTGCATCCCACGTTGCATTTGACTGAAGTTTATTGCACAGCGTGAAGGAAGCAACTCTTAGCGCCTTGAGCGAAACATTTATAGAAATTCTCCTCCGTAGCACTGTGGACCGCGATCGAGCAAATCATTGGGGAAGTGAAGTGAAAATAAATCACCAACATGTCGCTTTTCACTGTTTCACCCTCAAAACAAACTGACCTACGGTCGGCGAATGGTTTGCGGTACAAGAGTGAAGAGGATCAATAATCGGACAGAAACGGTTTCGGAATTATGTGCCGCTGTGGGGTCGTGCCGTGGCGGAAGGAAGCGAACAAGCAAATCGTGACTTCTGTCGGACGTTGGATTTGAGTGTGTACGTAACCGCAACCTGAAAGTTGCTAGACTGGACAGGAGACTGGAGAGAAGCTTTGCTTTTATTTGCGCAGATATGTATCAAAACACCCGATAGTGTACGCTAGGTAAATTGTAACCATTGTGTAATGAAAAAGGGTTCCTTGCTTAGCTCGGCATAGAAATCTTTTATTTTGGATGTGTGTTGACTGATTCTAGGAGTTTAGCGCTAGACGGTAGAGATGGAGGCATGGTAGATCGTGAAGAGAAGTATCAATCAACCCTCTCCAAACCGATTGGCATTGATAATGAACCGAGGAGAATGTAATTACCTCCATCCGATCTCGCTCGTTTGCGCAAATTAAACACGATCTTTCAGACGAAATGAAAAAAAGTGGGCACGGCCCACTCGGCACTTGTTATCCCCGGCGTGCGTGTTTGTGTACCGCAAAACCACTTTGCTCGCCATTACCCAGCCCAATAATGAACGCTTCCAGCAGTGTTGTTTTGTGGGGCTAGGTCCCGAATAGATTGCTGCCAAAAAATTCACATCCACACACCCACCACACCCAGACACATTTCACCGTCTTACGAAATGCCGCTTCCAACGTACGATTCCAGGTGTTGGAGCTCATTAAACGGAATGGGACTGCACAGGGGACTTCGCCTTCGCTCGATCTAATGGTACGTTTGGCACCGGCAAAACGACCGGCCGAACGATGAGGCAATAAATTTGGTCAGGTGAAAATCTAAATTGCTCTCCCACAGATGGGACGAAACCGGTGGTGAATGGACTCACCACCCGCAGCTATGTCGCTCCCGGACATTTTGCCGTTTTGCCCGTACGCGTACCTGTGTACCTGTTGCTAGATGATTCGGGGGTGTTTTGCTGCGGACTGGCAGCGCTACGCAGCCGCGTTCTCCTTCATTAGCGGAACAAGTGATTACCGCATGGCCGTGCGTACTGGATGCTGGAGATTATGCTAACTGCTCAGTGGCACCCCGAAATCAGTGCACAAATTCGACTTCGACCCCATCATTGAGGCAAGCATCCGGAGCGTAAATATAAATCAAGCGCCAGGTCTCTCCAGGCGCTGGGGAAGAAGGTCTGACCTCCACCTGGCTGGCATGAGACGTATAAACAAAACCCCCAATCGCAAGACGGCCGAACCATACGGGTGATCTTCGACGACAGGTCGGCGAGACACGATCGTACGAGTTGCCCGCGGTCAGCTGCGGGAAAGGGAACTACCGAGCAACGACTAATTCGACCTGAAATATGATTAACCAAAGCAATCATTTTCACAGTAAGTGTTCTGCAGCCATCGACCATCGGGTGTGTGTTGTGCGGCAAATTCAGGCCAAAAACCGATCGCCTCACAACGGGTTAACGTGGTTAACCTGCTGGACGAATTCCTAACCTTCTCCTGTGGTGCAGAAGAAACAATTTAATTAGTGTCTGCAAGAGTAGAGGCCTACCGAAATCGTTTTCCCAATAGGTTTGTTCTGGTTGTTTGATCGTTTGATCCACTTTCGATTAGGCCAACAATACCTCCTCAAGTGCATTGCTGGAGATACTCAAGGGAATGTAAGAAACACTTGCATTTCTACCAACTTCTCGTCCAATATCTCACCACACAATAGAGCTTCGGGTGTTTTAATACCTATCCATCTCTTAAACCAACTCAAAAAAAAAAAACAGATCGATTGAATGTCCAATCCAATTGGCATCCAGATTACAGGATCGCGTCTCGTCTGGTGGTTCGGTGGACATGAAACATGAAAGGTGCGGACCGCCCGGAGGGTTTCGTGCGTCGTAGAGCCGCGCTCGTACGAAGGGAAAATTTGGGCTTTCCGCGGGAGGTGAGATAACCTTTCGCTGTTTGATTTTGCAGCTCCCAAACTTGATCTCGGGCAATTGGAGTGGAGTGATCGAGAGCATTAGGGTGACGGGTGGGGCATGGCCGAAAGCCCCAAACGGTTGGTTGGTTCAATAAATTTAATCGGCCACATTATGCAACACTGATCGTCGTGTTAGGTTCGTTATAGAAATGATTTAAAGGCTTCTGGCGAAACGCGAACGAGGAATACGGAATTTGGGGATGAGGGCGGTTCTTTTTTTGTGGGACAAATTTAATAAATGGACTACGACGGAACTGTTCAGTTTCTCGATGATGCAGAAGCTTTAGTGGAAGAAATTGTGGCAAAAAGAACTTTTCTCGTTAGCATTAGACACTAATATCAAAATGCCCCAAACATGATTAAGATTATTTATGAAAATGGTAAATAGTAAATGTATCAGGGCAAATAAAAACTTGTCGTTCGGTGAAATAAATTCGAATTATTCTTGGGTGGGCGACCGATAATACTTCGATTTTTATTCCCCACTCCATGTAAATCTCACTTTAAAACGTAACACAAAAAAATACTGGCTTGAAATTATGATAGCCGCTTAGCCTAAAGACTAAATAATGATGATTATCCTTTCGTGCGAGCTTATCAAGTGTGCACGATTTTATACGCTCGTTTGATCGTTTTAATATTCTCCTTTATCGAAACGCGCAGCCTTAAGCCCCCGCCCCGAGCACCGGTGCCCATAAATCTTCCATCCGGTGACACTTCACATTTTTTGGCAGTCTCAAATACTGATGGCGACAGGTTGCGTGCATGCCGTGCGTATTGAGCCCGTTCCGATCGGTGGTGCACGATAAATGTGTACTGTAAGTAAAGAAATTATGATAAATTGTTTCGTTTATCATCCGTCCGCTTTCTTTCTGCCTTTTCCTGGGATCCAACTCCAAAGGGGTAGAATGGAAATTAAATCACTTGGGAATGAATATGACATCACAATCGAGCGGAAATGGCTTCTTCAAAAGAATGGGTAGTGGTTCTGTGAAGATCAACAACACGAAGAGGGGTTGGTTGTCCATCAAGAAATAAAGCAACTCTGTTTTTTGTTAAATAAAGAAAAACATAAACACCGAGATGGAATTTTTCTGTACATGACTGGTTGTCTGGTGAAGCATGCATTTCTTTCATTTGCGGTTTTTTTTGACAAGGGAGAAAGAATTTAGACAATTTTTAAATGAAAACAAAAACTCCATCCGGACCGCACCCGACGATTGTCGTGGCGCGTTGCGTGAGGTCAGCGAGCGCGAACCGTTCCATGAACGTCGACGCGCTTCCTAATGGTTCCACGCTTCATCGTTCCGGGATCGAAATAAAAGGGTTTGGCAGTGGATGGTTGGTTGGAAATTCGGAAAACGCTCACGTTGCTGTGTTTCCCCAGTGCGGTTCATCCTACCAGCAATGCGGTGAAGCGCAAAACGGAGAAGAGGCCAGATAATTTCTTGATCGTTTGAAAATTATCTCATTATTTGAGTTATGAACGATAATTTGTACCGATGTAATTGCACCCACAAAACGATGCTTCGTTTTGAGGTAGGGGTGCCAAAGGGTGGGAGGGAGGGAGGGGGTGGTAAAATTGTGTCCGTTTGGTAGTGAATGTTGTACGTTTGCGTTTGAGGTTGGGTGTTTTCTCCTTTCTTTCCATCGGTCATTTCTTCGGTTCTGCGTCATTGCTGCGAACAGGTTGATTTCCGCCTCCAATCGGCTGGTAAGTACATCCCAGCATGGAACCGAGTGTTAGGTAATGAGTTTTGATGTTTGCATGTTGAAAAACGAGGAGTTTTGAGAAGCACAGCGCAAGGGTTGAGAGTTGGACACCTGCATAAATCGATTTCGTTTAAGATATTTTTATTTCCTTTTAATGAAGATGTTTTAAAATAATATTTTTAATGTTTAATCTGTAAGACATTCTCCGTTGAGACTTATATTTTGCATCAATAGCAGCAGATTGAAATATAAAGCATTCGTCAATACAATTGATCGTAAGACAATAGCGAGAGAGTATGCAAAATTAAGGCCAAATCTCGACCCCGTTATACGTATCCGTGCGGCATGAGTATGCGATTATGGTAGCTGATTATGGATCGGGTACGGCACGATCGCCCCCGAGATCTTGTAGTTCCCCAAAACCTCCCCCCCAGAAACCTCGGTAGCTGCTCGACTTTGTACCGAAAAAATCAAATTAAAAAATTCCTTTCCCAAAACTGGAGCTGCCACCGCCGCTCCAGCAGACCGCATCCGAGCGCAGGTGTGGCGGGAGTTGGGGAGTGATGTTACGTACCCAGTGTCCTCGAGAGGGCCACGGGTGGAAGGTGTTTGAATTGTGTTGGTCCACATTATCAACCAGCAATTCACCAACCGAAGCCGATCGATCGATCCAAACGGGTCAGATTTGTTTCAGCGCAGTCTGTCCGGTTCGCGTGTTTTGGGTGGTTCACCTTTCGCGGATTTACCGTTGCCCGGCGTGTCCGGCTGACCGGTTGTTGCGGGAGGATGAAGAAACAAACACGGCCCCTTGGCCGGTTGTGGGGTGGGACCTGACCTCTGGGTATCGCCGTTAGATTGGAAGGCCTTTTGCTCGTTTCGTACCACCGAGAACGGTGCTACCATGTAATCATCAATTTATGATTATTATTAGTAGGACTATCCGAACTATCGCGAAGCGGGTGCGCTTGGATCTCGTGCCCGCTGCTTACACATTTCGGCAAATCTTCAACACCACCGGCAGCATCAGTGTTTTAATGGTACGCTACCAGAAACCGCCACATCCCGGTGTACGGTTCCTTCCAAGGTTTTGCCGGCTAACGGGTACCTCCGGTGCGGTTCGGGCGGTAAAGACGCTATATAGACATCAGCTTAACCTCCGGCTTAGTTTGAAGCTACCGAGAATTAAGCAATAATGTTACATCATGCTGAAGAACATGCACCGCACCGCACGCTTCCACACATGTCGGCGCAGTGAACAGGTGTGTGGCGAGAACGACGCATCATCGGCGTAGAATTCGGAGGCCGCCGTATCCTGACCCCAACGCTCAGGCCAAGCCACCCGAATATGCGCTGTAGGGCACAAAATGTGTCAGATCGTAAAAGGTACCGTAAAAATTCCACCAAGGATTAGGAGGCAGCGCCATTAAACCGTTCACGGTCTGAAGCGCTTATAAAAGCATAAACCTCATCCTGTTGCCCTCGGGGGGTGGGGAGGCGCTACCGTTCAAGGGCGAACCTCTCAAAAAAAAAAAGGGAGGATGATCACATTTGGAGAGCGGGAGACGCATCGGGATACACCTGGAGTCGGCTGGGATTTATGGTCTAATTAAAAACTCTCACCATAAACGATAATCAATACGATTAGTGCACGTAAATGAGTTCGCTTTGTCGTGATAATGAAGTGCGATGTTTTCACCTACAAGGTTACGGTTCGGTGGAACCGGTTTACTTTGCCTGAGTCACAACGTCGGATCGCTCCGAAATTCGATCCATAGGATCATCCGTCATTCGATCGTTTTGTGTGATCCGAACCCGGTTTTGGTCCGTTTGCCATTAATCTTGCGCTTGCTGAATAACTCCTCTTCTAAAAAAAGACTGCTCCAACCACGAGTGTGTGTGTGTGTGTGCGGTGTGGTCCAGTAGATGATCCGCATCGATCATCGCTTCAAGTGGTCTAGAAAAAAAGGCAACGAAAACCTCATCACTGATCCATAATCGCTCACACGCACGGGGTGGAGTAGTATGTGATCTTTTTTTTGTGTTGTTGGTGGTATTTGGAGCTAAAAGAATTAGCATAAATTTGTGCGAAATCTAACTGAACCGAGTTTCGGGCGATCGAGAAGAAGTGATAAAATTTATAGCGAATTTTACACTCCATACGCCATACATATTCAAATGATATTTCGAAACAGGATGAGACTGATTGGCCACCGCCATGTGCAGGTTTCCATCGGGTGGGTCATAAATACAGAAGTCGGTGGTTTTATGGGCGCAATGATCTAGTATTAAGCGCGCAGGACGGTGGGAAGAGAGGTGGAACTTGTGAAGGGGAACTGTAAAGTTGCTCCAACCATTTATGCAGTTAGGGGCATTAGCGCTTAGCTGCCGGTTGATCTTTACCAGACGGACGCACTCGGCCAGGGGTGTTCGAATAGGTGGAGTCCTTCTGTGTAGTGTCTGAATCATGCCGTTTATCCTGGAGGATAGAGCCGGCTTCCACCTCTCCAACAACAATAAAGAGATATACAGCAGTAGCGAAAGGTTCGCTAATCCTTGAACTCTTTGCAGACCTAAAACCTCATCAACGCTGTACATCTTCATTTCAGAAAATGGACCGCGTCAGCGGTAGCCTTGAAACGGAACTTTCGAAAGCTCGACCCCATTTTGCGGCCGACTCCCCAATTGACGCATCAGCTGTCACTGAGCCGGCCGCAAAATGATACTCATTTTGCATTATAACAAATCAAATAAGATGTTACAAATCTCGCCAAACCTAAAGGCCTCACACGCGTTCGCTCCGGCGCACTGCGTACCGTGGGTTGAAGGTGGCAAATAAAAACCACAACCTTACCATAAACATCATACCGAGACCGGTCAAATAATTATGTTCACCGGTACGATCATCGTCGATCAGTGGGACCAGGAGGTGCAGAACGCGGGAAGAGAACGTCTTTGAAACCATTCAATTTAAACTATTAGACCGATATCTGGCGTGGCCTGTCGAACAGGGTCAGTTAATGATCGGTGATCGGTGCGTGCTACCACGAACTGTCAGCTCGTGAGCTCTTCCTCTGGAACTCTTTCTTTGCAGCGCGCTCGGAACACGATCCGTGTACCGTTAGCTTCAACAAGCGCAAGGTGTACATCGGCGCAAGGGTTCGGTATTATCATTTCATTTAAATTATATCAAAAAACATAATTAAGGTGTACATGATTCGGATTGGAAATTATTGCAATCATTTGGGGGCTGCACTATGGAGATAGAGAGAAAACTCCCCACGGTCTGTACGGCAATTGATCAAAAGCTCGCGGATCGGAAGGGTTTTATTTGCGGTGGAGGTGGATTAGGCGTTTCCGTGGTTAAGATAGATAGGCGAAGGTTTGTGCACGAAATGCCTCTTGTTCCGTGTGCTCCACAAATAAATCCTATATCCGACCAAGGGAGGCATCTCGTTACTCCGGCAGGCGGGTCAGCTCGCAAAAGCTACATTGGAGGTAGAAAAAAAACTACGACGAATGTACAAAGACACATCAAGTGTTAACCCGGCAATTTCTAGGTTCATCCCCGCCCGACAGTAACGAGCGTCCGAATGTTGGTTTTTTGGTCGAATGTTTGATGGCTCCGATGATCAGCGTATATTTTTCCGTCTTCCATCTTCTTATCCACGCGCACGTGAAAGGGTGTCGATCCGCACGCTTAGAACGAAAGTGTCCGAACCTTCTTCTTTGGGGAAAATCCTGCCCAGTGTGTAGCCGGCTCGTACGTGTACCTGTTGGAATGGTACGCGATCTCTTGTCAAACTGTAACTGTGCACGGTGTACACAGGTCGACGCGACGGCAAGTTTCTAACCTGACCATTGTCCGGCCGTATCGCGGGAGGCACCGGGACAAACGGGCAATAATAATACTGTTAATCACAAAGTACCCCCGGGTCGGCCATTTGCTCGGTGGCACTCCGGTGCTGTTGGTGTTGATCGGCAGATTAAAGGCACGCCGTGCAGGGGTCATGCAAGGCACATTGCTGGTATCCGCAAAACGTTGAGGTTACATTGATCGATGAATTGAGCCGAGTGGGCCACATTGAGGTGAAAGCCACCGAACGGATTCCTGCTGGTCACGGTTGAGATATTGGCCACAAAAGAGGTCCCGGTGGTGTTGTGTGTCCCACCCGGTCCATCATCAATCGGGGTGAAGACGGGGTAAGAAAAGAAACTCACCCCCGATCGGTATGGTATTCACCGACGCACCGACTTGATGGTTTGCGTCTTGAAAGAATTCAACACGGGAAGCATTCCATCGTCAGCAGTGACCTCTGACCTGTCTAGGCGGTGTCCGGCCCATGTTCGTTCAGTTTCGATTGATTAGTCATAGATGTCGGGTGGGTGGATGCCGACACGCGCGATCGTCATTGATTGTTTCCGATTCGAAAACATTCCTGATGTCGTCGTTAGGGACGTGAGATGGAAGATACCTTCCAATATTCCAAAGCCTTATTGATCCATTATCATGCACCGGCTTCGGGGCATCGTATTGAAGAAGCGTCGAGGTTTCATGTTTCTAGTTTTTTTTTCTCTAACGCAAAGTTACGCTTTGTGTGTTACCTGTGAAGGTATCTCCTGGATGCGGGACGCTGCAGAAGAAGTAACCTCTGATCACTCAGCAACACCCCGTCCGGACGTTTTATATTGGACAGTTTCGATAAACCTCCGTAACGAAGGATTTAAATACGAATGGAAGAATTTTCTTCTTCGCCTTGAACGCTGAACGCTGTGGACACGCTCATCTTCTTTCGGTCGGGGATTTTATGCCGGTTTAAATGCCGGTGTTGTTTCGCGCATCAACGCACCGATCCTCCCGTAGGTGGAAGGATGACTGCGGGTCGGTAGATCTGCGTAGGTGCTGAATGCGGAGTCTATCGCGACCGGTGTGATGTGTTTACGAAACGCAAACGTTTCACGCTTATTATTGCGGATCCCGGAATTCTCACCCATTCCGGTGTGTGTGTTTTCGTTGGAAGCGAGCCGCTTTATCGGCAGAAGGCTCCGAGGGCGTCACATTCCGGTGGTGAACCGAGACGTTTCGGGTAAAGTTCAGCGGGTCATGGAGCAAGTGTTTTTCACCGTGGTTGTTCGTGGGTCCGCGATCTTCAGCACACCCACCAGAGCACGTGCCGCGCGCTATCTTAAGCCTAACGCGACGCCGTTCAATGTCTGGCACAGGTTGAGACGGACGATGACGGGCGTACAGTCCGTGGCACACCACATCGAGTGGTTTCACCGTCCCCCCAAAAGCCCATTCGAGCGGCTGTGTACACTAATCCGATAAATAGCACTCGAGCGTTTTGATAAAGTAATGCGCCTTAAACGGTCGGATTGCACTGAAGATTCCAATTCGTACGGCATTCGTGGTTCCATTCACCGCTGGCAGCGATAAACGGACTGAAGATTCGGCCCGGGCAGACGGCTCAAGTGGCTTATTTAGACGTTCGTGTCATGGCCGGGAGAAGCATAAAATTTGGTTCATTTCCGGCGTACGGTTCGCAATCCAGTGAAAGGGGATCCAGTGGACTTTGCCTGGGTGGAGAAACATTTCTCCACGCAGTTCAAGTGCCGCTATCGATTGCATAATGAAATTTGGAGCACTCGCAGGGTGCGCTAGATGGGCTAGATTGTCGTGCCGTGGCTGCAAAACCCTCGCTACGCTCCGTAACGATTTGAGGCTGGTATTTATTTATTTTTACAACGTATTTGTTCGAATTTGCATAACGCATTAGGAAACATCGAAGGGTAAGTTTTGTGTTTGTGAGCCTGTCAAAATGATCGAAAAAGCATTCCCCAAGTGCCAAACATGTGAATGGGAGTCTACTGGGGGCCGTTCCGTTTGCACGGCGCGTTGGAAAATTGATTTATTGTTGCAGTGTTAATGGTGAGTACCTTAACCTAGATGCCAGAGTTGTGTTTAATTGTGACAGTTATAAGAAAATAAAATAATAAATTATTTGTTTTTATGATTTTGTATTTATTCCTGCAGAAGGAGTGTCTTGGAGAGTCATTTTTTTTAATGTGCAATGAAACAAAAAATTAAACACCATTATATGCTCAAAATACTGATGATTTATATATAATAAAGCAAAAACAAAAATGTTTTGCCTTCATGCAGTCGGTTACAAAATGGGGTTGCACCCAACACGACAAATTGCCACCTAAAGGCTATGCATGGCCTTAAGTGTTTAGATATTGGCCCACCGATAAGGCAGCCCATGCAACCGCAAATCCGTTTCGTTGATTGCACCCCACACCGAACCGAGGGTCACAATCCGTGCAAATTTGTGAACGATCTCAGTCAATGAGGTGGTTCTAATTTATGCCACTCGGCTGTTGAATGGAAGCTGAACAAAATGAAGTTAGAAAACAAAACAAAAAAAACGGCAAAAACGAATGCAACCTCCTACGCATGATTTCGAGCAGTAGGCTCCAAACGCTATTGTATTTCCGCGTTTTGGGGGGGGGGGGAGGTAGCCCGAACGGGTGCCCCTTTCGTATCCACATCACGGTAGACGGGTGGCAGTGTGTCATGTGATGGTGTGGATTAGAAGGCGCCACGATGGCGACGCCCTGGAGATCAATAAATGTGCATGCACTTCCGTCAGGCTGTCTTGTCTTGTCTTCACCTCGGTGTAGGGTGGAACTCACTTGAAGGGATGGGAGGGGGGGGGGGAGGTTCATAAGGGTCTAACCGTACACCGTACACAACAGGGACTTTAATCGGCTTTACGAGAGCTGCGTATCGACTCTAGTAGCAGAAGGGTTCTATCGTGGGCGTGAGCGTTACAAGCTGTCGAGCAAAATTTTCCGCACCACCCAGCCCAAAACGCCCCCTTCCGGTGGTCAGCCGAAGTTCGCTCACGTTCGGCGAAGAAGACGACGAAAAAACAGCATTTAATCCTACAAATGATTCCGTCTTCCTGATCCGGTGATCGATGACATCGTTGCCCCGGGTTGCACTAACAAATGGTGCCGCATGGTGTGTGTGTTTTTGAGGATGTCTAGCACCCGGCGTAGAGAAATGATCCCTCACCCGGCTAGACTGCTTCAGGTGTCACAACACTTTTGTTTCGTCTTGGATCTCAATGTATTTCCAACATCGAATCGATTGGATCGAGAAATGGCCTGCCGACAGATCGCCGCCAGTGGATATGGACATAAATCTTTCAACGGACGCATCAGTGCGCACCGCTCTCCGAACGGTGTGTGTGCCTGTTTCGTGGTGAAACTCAACATATCACTTCGGCTAGCAGTAACTCAACTTCAAACGCTTCAAAAACTGCCCGGTGGCTCCAGCCACGCAAAACCGCGTCTATCGGGCGGGAATCCTAGGAGTGAAAGGGAACACATAAATAATGATGGTTTTAATAACGTGTAATAATTGACAGGAGGCTCCGAAACCGCGCTCGTGCTCACGGTCCAAAAGTCCGGTAGTTTTTTTTGCTTTTCGTAGCCCCGTACTTGCACGGGTGTCAGGTTCGTTCCATAGCACGGTTTACAATGCATTCCCGGGGGCGCGCTTTTTTCTTTTGCCCCTTTTATATCCATCCCCACAGTGCGGACAGTTTCGGTGCTTCTGGTGTGCGGAAAAACGCGTCATTGTGGCGATTGTGAAGATAATTTTCTAAAGCCACCCTTTGACGGGCGTACGGATTCATTCGGGTGTCCTGGAGGCTGACCGGTTGGGCGGTACGCACTTGAACCCGCCTTAGATGAACCTGCGAGATCGGGATTTGGATATTTACAAAAGAATATCATACAGAACGTAAGTGGGTCAGGCTGGCTGACGAGCAGCGAGTCGAATTCCAACGCCTCCCGCCATTCCTTCGGAATGTATCGCATCTAAAGAAGAAAAAAAAAGATGAGCTTTAAGGAAATAAAAAATATCTAACCTGACCGATATACTTTATTAGAGGTATTTTTTTGTGTAAGGATGCGAACATCATTAAGAGCGAACCCATACTTGACCGATACATTAATCGTGGGTGATACAATTATTTACATACCATTCAATTAGTGGTAATAAGATCATGCGAGCGAGGAAAAACGAGAGCGGAATGTTTTTTTTGGTTATTGATTAGAGAAAAAACGAACATACAAAATGAAGTCTTAAGCATCGTAAATAATAGACATAAAGGAGAATGGCGGTTTTTATGCAGAAAATCATTGCAAAAAAAGGTGATGGTGAATGTTCATCAAGTTATTTGGCAGAAATCGGCAACAGGCGCTTGTTAGGGAAGGGTTGTTTTTTTTTCGAATGCATTCGACTGCCTTAATGGCAATGAAAGAGATTGTTTCGAAACCGTTTGCTTAACAAGACATTTCCTTTAGACATAAAGTTGGTTAAATTTAACACCCGAGTTCCAGTGTTGACCTTGTACATTTTTTCATTTAATTTTAGTTAATTAGATCCATTTTTCCTGTAGGTAATTTATTATTTAAACATATTAATGGTCTTTAATAATGTCCACTTATTGTTGGTTAGTTTTGTTTCGATGTCAATGTTTAAATAAAATCCCACTCGCGAGGAATGCGTGATTCACGATCGCGTTAAGGTATTTGGTAGCAATCTAACCACGGCAACACTTATCGCCATCAACATCAACAGCTGCTTCGTTGCGTTTGCCACCGACCAAATTCTCGGCTTGATGCGATGAGCGACTCGTTCCTTTTGCCGAACGCCCTGTCACACATAAAAGACATGCCCAGGAGGTGCCCATCGGTCTGCTAATTGAGTCATTTAATGCTCGTTCCAGCTGGAGGTCGCTAATAGGAAAATATTTATCATAATTTAACCCAACGCCGTAAAGTGGTCACGTGCGGCAGGTTCGTAATCTGGTCGATTGAAAAGTGATTTGATAGTAGTTTCCTTTCGTCGGGTGGGGGAGCCATGAGCTGGGCACGCGTCAGGTTGCATCGAGGTTGTTAAAATGAAGACCTAGAGTACAAAAGGCGACGGAGATACAGCGTACAGTGATTCGTTCGTACGGGCCATTCAGAAAAAAGCGCATACGCAATCCACAAACCCCAAAGTAAAATTAATGACCCATCATTAGAGCGCCACGGAAAGTGACGACCGAACGCTACGATCGATGCGTTTTCGTCTCCTTAGAAAGGACGCCATTGCAACAAAAGCTGTTTGGGAATGAGAGGGTTTTGGAAAAAGGAGAAGAAGAAAACAGTTCAACAAATTACCCAATGACACCGTTTAAACCTAGCTCCAGTTTTGGCGCGAACGCGTTCAATCGATCGACGTTATGCCAACGCCTGATCGATGGTGACGATCCTCCACGTAGAGTCGGGCTCGCCAGTACGGTTCCATTTTTTTTCCAGGTGTGTCTTATCGGTTGATGATCAGATAATTATGTTCATTTGTCGAACCAGAGATAGAGAGACAGTCGTCCATGCCCATGCCCCACCTCGTGCGCTAAAACGAGATTAGATTACGATCAGACGTACGAACTCGATCAACCCTTCTTGAGGTGGTTTAGTCCAGATCTGCACGAACGAAGTTGACCCGAAAAACTCGTTCGAACTGATTGGATAGTTGAATTGAAAGTAAAGAAGAAAAAACAGAAACACTTTAGCGATCACTTCTTTTCCGCCCCGCCCGGTTGGGCACTTCAATCTGGAAAGATAAACAGCCCGCAAGAATTCGGACATTCGAGAACATGGTGAGTGTGATAGTGGTGGTCCTAACGAGCATGAACGCGTGTGCCAGGTGGATGGCGTGAAGTGTTGGCTCGTGCCTCGTGCTATTGGAGTGGTCAAGACCTCCAGGAGGGGATAGGTTCAATTATTTAATTTTCCAAATTCCGAACCTTCTCTAACTGGCGCGATGATCTATTGCTTTGGTGGATGTGGTTGGAGAATTCCTTCAGGATGGGGTCTATCGCAAGATCTACATTCTACGCATCGTTGGTGGCACGGAAATCAATCAAACAGAAGTGTTTTCCTGGCCAAAGTTCATTGTAGATCAAACGTTTTTTCAATCAAGTACCTGTTGATCGACCTCCAGCATCGCTGTAGCGGAGTTTCGGGGGTTGAAGTTCTTGGAGGATATGCCAGAGAGATGTGAATCTCCAACTCTATCGTCTAGAACTATAGATTTTATTTGGAGTTGTCTACGTATGATGACCCCTAACGGAACCTTTCCCTGTACCTTATCCATCACTTGATGAAGCGCTTGTTGTACGCGGCTTTGCAGTTCGAGAGCTTCACGGACGCACCTAGCATTGCTCGGGCACCTGATTTGTGGCTCAGAAGAGGTCCGCATTTGGCGGCTTCTTATGAGCCAAGTAGGGGGCACTTGAATATGCTCGATATTGTGCGTTCGTATCAGCGGATGGTGAAAGCGAGAGTTTGAAGCACGGAGTCTCTCGAGTCCAATGCATTACCTAACTCTGCACGTTTCTACTGATTGATCTTTACGGAGCTGAAGTTATGTGTGTTCCATTCTGCGTACATCATTGGTGCTGTCTGATTGAATTGAAATAACCGCCAAATGAGATCATCGCAGCGGTCTCAGTTCGCGCTGTTCGAGCCTTTTGTATCATCATCTGCAGAAGGTCACGCGTCTTCTGCTCTGCTTAACCCGTGTGGTGCACATTTTTCGACATGTCTGTCTAAATTGAGCATTTCACATGTCCAGTACCGGCGGGTACCCGAAGAAACCGAAGTGTTGCGGAGAAAAATGAACCACATCGAATCTCGTCAATCACGGCCCAATTGGAGGGCCTCGCGTTTTGAGCTATGTGGCGACTCGGCCACAGATTCGGCACCCTTTTAGTCGACCGTTCCATACCCGTCCGCTCTTTCCCATGCGCGGAATCGATATTACGAAAATATTTATCTTTTAACATGGTTACGCCTGTCCGGAGAGTTAATTTCTCTACGCGCAGTTCCATTTGACACGAGTGATTTGTTTTCACCGAAAGCGATCGCTAACCCGGTGGGGCGATCCCCGAATGTGGACGCTGTTTTTTTTTTTCATTTCTTCCCTTTTGGTGTCTTCTATTTCTGGTGCTTCGTTCCGAGTTCGACTCGGGCGGGAGAACTTTGATTTTCCGCGCAGGGATTTATTTCACGGAGCTTTCGCGCAGCTTAGAGCCTGGGAATTGGAGGATTGGAAGGCGTTAATAACTTCTCCACACCTTAGGGTGGTGGTTTGAAGGTGTGTAATTAAATTGACTCAAAGTGCTAAACCCCAATTGCCCGATGGCAATGCGAGCCGGAGCGTTTCGGGGTCGATCGATTTCAATTATGAAACTGGGATGTTATTTTTCGTCCCCGAGGACGTTATGTTGTCTGATAGATGAGAGAAAGTGATACACCGTGAGACAAATTGCATTGAGGTGTCTTAGGATATACAGTATTGGAGGAATTCCCTGTTCATCTTCGTTTTTTTGAACGGTTGAATTGATGTTTTATATCCAGAATATAGATTTTTTAAAGAGTGCATTGAGTTCGCGAGTTTCTCGTTACATTTTCCTGTGTGACAAAGTAGCAATCTCATTTGTGTCACCTCAGGTGGAAAAAGAAATCAGCTCGGATCAGTAACCAGGAAGCGAGCGGCAGAAACAGGTACCCCTACAAATGAGAAAAGACACCCCTAGCGGGTGCTACTCACGTGGCTGGACTCAATTAAACTTCACCTTCTAGCAGGGCCTCTTCTCACCCTTCCAACCCCTCAGAAAGCATGGTGTTGTATGGGGAACTGGTGGAATACTTTCACGAAAAGAAAATCCACCCCACAGCTTTCTATTCCCAGCGGTGGTAGACCGAACAGTGCGTATAACTCCCAGTGCCAACTTCGGCACTTTTGAGGATTCCGGAAACTGGAGATAAATGGGTGCGAGTACCGCAAAGCCCACCTGGACCCGGGGACAGGTTTAAATCGATCTGGTATGCTGCGCGAGCTCGCGATGCAAATCGCACGTACGAAAGGTGTGGTTGTGGTACCGGATGGGTTTGCACTCCGGATATCATGAGACACCTTACGCGGGGATACTGTGAAGCCCTCGACCTTGTTTAGTTGCGCTTACCTAGTCCCGGGGGCAGAGCTGGTTGGTTATATCCCCAACCCTGCCAGGGACCTTCATGCTACTTCTCGGTCGAGCTGAAGAAAAATAATATTGTGGTTTTGAAGCTGCCCACAGTTCGAGAAAGCTCCTGTCTGGGTCTTTAAAGAGTTTATTAGAAAATATGTCTGGTACTGTATTATCCGAAATGAAGGTATGAAGTTAAATTGAAACTCGCGTCAATAAAGTAACATCAAATCATGCTCGTTCCATAAGTCACACGCACACCAAAGAATGGAAAAAGTTTGCGTTCAAGCTATTTTGATTGCTTCAGTGGTACGGTTGCAAGCGACATGGAAAGTGCACCCAGGGCAAAAGAAAAGCAATTGCAGGTGATCTCTTGGGGAGTTAACTGGAAACACGCGATCTGCTGCACTATCTAGAACCGAAGTTTTGCAAGGTGTGTTCGAGAGCGAAGATCGTGCAAGTGGAAGTTCTCACCAATTTGGATCTCTACCGTCAAGAGATCCACGGCACTGCCCAAGAAGCGCCCCGAGGGAAAACCGCTGCTTGTTTATTGAGCAAGAAAAATGCTCATAATAATAGCCACAGCTAGACAACGCTCGGGGTGTATGCTAATGTGCGGCGCAGGAACAAGAAGTGAAGGAAGGAGTGGAAAATAACAGGAGAAATTTGTTTACGGTGCTCAGGTGAACTACACCGCCACCTAATCATCAGCGTTCGTTTGAGGGAATAATGTTCTACATTCACGGAACTTTAAACACAAGCGGAAAAGAAATAGACCTCAACCAAGGTAAACTAATACGAAAACCCCACATTTTATGGATATTCATATTTTGCGCTCGAGACTTCGAATGAACGGTACGAGCAGAAGGGTAAGAATTGAATTTTAAAAGTCTCATGCTGCCATTACTTTCGGTGTAAATCGAGGAACTTTTGCTGGAGAGGAACGAGAATCTGCGGGCCAATTGGTGTGTGAAGCCCATTCTAGGAATAGGGTAGTAATAGGGAGAAGATAAATATTGTAAAGTATATGCTTAGCCATGGAGGGAATTGAATACAAACAAGCGTGAACCTAAAGGGCGAATTTGTGGAGCACCCGGGACGTTCAGTATCCACCAATTTACCGAACGCTGAGTGATGGACGGATGGTTTGTTCTACATCGTTCGGTTTTGTTTCGCTTCTGAACACGATCGGATGAGTATCGGTTGCGTTCTGGAGCAAAAAACCCCCTCACTGTCCAGTTCCCCAAATCGTGCGTTGCTATTGGCTTTCTTCGGATAGACATAGACGAATGCTCCGCCGACCGGTCGGTTATTGTTATCGGGCGGACATTAGGAGCTCTTTAATCCCGCAGCTAAAAGCCCCAACGTTGCACGATCCGAACGGAACAACGCGCCCGTAATTGAACACTGGCAGGTTGTATTGCCACGGTACGGTTGGGCTGGACATCAGAAGTTTTTAAAACTGAAGCGTCCGAAGGGCGCCAACTTGAACCGGGGAAGTCCCTCTGGACCGATACGGTAAGCCCATCACGAAGTGATTAGTTTGGTAATTAAAGCTAACATCTTACTCGCGGGATCTTGGCGGTGTTGCAGGTTCATTCGCTCACTCCCCCTCCTCCGGGGAATTGGGGATCCTAATTGATTATTCAGCGCTTTGAGGCTCACGAACTTTGCGAAGGTGGACGGTAGAGGCTTTGGCAAACCAGGCGACTAGGATTACCGGCGAATAACGGAGTTCGATCCGATCCGATCGGTTTCGAAGAGGTGGATGGAGGGTTGAACTGTAAAGTTTATTGAAATCATTCCACGGACACGCTCGACAAATAATGGTGGGAAAGTATTTGTACCGTGGCGTGAAAGTTCTCTTCTCTTGGTGAAGGTTAATCAAAGCGTTTTGTTTGCGGGAAGTTGCTACGTCTTTGAAAGAGCCTATGCAAAATATTTTATTGGCTTTTATCCGTTTCGTAAGCTTTTAAAATTACAAAATTTATTATAAAATTTATTACAATAACTTCTACTATATGTTCAATAACTGGCAAGTTCATTACAATTTTCTTAAGCTTCGCATTTAATTTCCAATAAATCCTTCACGGTTCAGCAAGCAGAAAAAAACGTATCGGTCGGGAGTGCTACGATTTAAATCGAAGGGCACAATGAATGTAGGTCATTGCAAGTGCATCACTTCCACCAAAAGAAATTACATCGAACCGAACACCAAACGGCCGGTTCGACTACGGACCGCATTAATCCAAGGGCGGTAATTTCGCTCAATTAGTGCAAACATTTTCCCACAACAATCAGCTGATCAGGCCGAACGAGTGCATCTAAGAAGGTACAGCAGGGATTCAAAAGGTGTTGGTGGTGGTGGTGGTGGTGGCGTTGGCGGACAAAGTAAAACCGACCGACAAATGTTCGTGTAGCAAGTGAATGTCTCTCTAGCTCGTTCCTTCGTTCCCCATTCGCCCAAACGCCCAAGCCCAAGGAAACTGGGGCTGCAACATAAACTGCAGCTAGAATTGGTTACCTTTGCCTTGAGCTGCACTTGCTACAGTTGGCTGAATCTTCGCCTGAGCGGGATCCAAATGGAAAGGGCTCCTCCCTTTGATTTCCCACCCCCCTTGGGACGGTGCACTAAAAAGTTAAAAAGACTGACTGATTTAAGAAGATAATGCGCACCGGTAAAGGAGCAGAAAGAAGCACATTTCACAGCACTTTAACCTTATCCCTTCGCGCTTCTTCCCATCCCGGCTCGCACTTCGATTGATCTTGGAATATTCTCTCGGTTTTCCTCCTCTCCTTCCACTTCGCCCCCTGCTCCACAGTTGTCATCCTTTGCCATGCTTTATGGCTTCCATCGTTAGCGGGCATTCGCTTGGGTATGGATTCGGTACGGATTCGAAACGGTTGTTTTGCGAGCACACTAACCGCGACCGGCGCATAATGCAGAACCGCACGCTGCAGGTGGAAAAAAACGGCAACCATCTGCGCCGCAACTGTGACTGTGAAAACACGCGAAACAAAGTGCAAATAATTTAATTTGAAACTCAATTCAAAGTGCTAACCCGATCCTCCACCATCTCCTAAAGGAAAGGGGTTGTAACGGGGATGGTTTTAAGGTGATTTTAAAGCGCTTTAAACGTGAAAGAGGTAATGCAGGATGGCAAGTTGCAGGAGCGCAGTGGAAATGTATTAACATCGATCGTGGCTAATCAAGCGTGAGAGAAACGAGAACTCTTTTTTTAAGGTTTGAAGAGAATAAAGTTCATTTTTTGCTAGGAACATTAAAAATATCGTTTTGAGCTTATTTTTTCTTCCATTTCAATTTCACTTCAATTTGAAACAATTTGAATACATTTTTTATATTTGTTTGAAAAAAAAAATCGTAAAAATGAGTAATCAACACTTTGATTGCTATAAACCATTGTAGCAAGCGCGTGAATTATGTCGTTTGATCATAAACAGCACCGTTATCGAACACATCACATTGGAATGTTGCTCATTAACGCCTTCCGAATCGATTGGACGATGGAAACTGCCTTCGCACACGTCATATTACAAGCAATCAACAATGTTTGGATTTCGATTATGAGGGCTAACATGATCATCTCTTGTATTCTCTCTTCTAACAATCGATAGTTACAAAACTGTTGATAAAAAAAAAACCATTTGTGATGGTGGCGATTGCATTTAACCACCGTCCAATGACAACTCGCTTGTCACAACGCTTCGCTTTGAACCTTTGAGAAAAATCGCATTTGTGCCGAGACGTTGATAGCCAATGATGCGCTTTAAATGTGTGTACCTTTCCACAGAGGGGTAGACAACAATCGGCCAAAGACCGCTAGCTGCTCGGCTGGTGCTACTACAAAAGCGTTAAATTATTGCGAATTATAGAAATAAATATTTTCCTTTCCCTTTGGACGGCCACAGCCTGTTTTTCCCGGGCGATGCTTTTGAAAGAGCAACGGTGGCGAAGGCAATCGACGGTCCATCCATCGGGCGATTGATAAATGCAATTGAATGATGATTGTGCGCGGTGGTGAAACGATACGAAAGAAGGGTGGTGAAAACACACAACCCTTCTGGGCAAAGCGAATTTGCCCTTCCCCCCGTTTCGGGCCAAACCAATGGTTGCATTGTAATAAAATGTATTGAAGAGAACTTTTCGCTTGATAGGTACATGTGTTTGGTCGGGGATGAGCATTAACGGCGAGTCATCGTACCTGATCGGGTTGATGCAGCGACCGGCACCTTCAACGCCGCGTGTAAGTGGCAGTGGAAATGATGAAGTTCAAGTGCAATGTTTCACACGACTCGTGACACAGGCAGATCGGTAAAAGGACACTCAACACACACAGACAAAAAAAGTGGCAGGTAATATAAAACGGTACGGCGGGGAGTCGGTGTATGTTTTGTGATTAGTAGTTAGTTAATCTTGTAGCTCGGTAGGACCCAGAACACACTCTTTCTCACACGCGGTCACGGCACGCGGGCTTTCTGTGTCAAATCGGCACAAACAACTGCTGTATGGACGAACGGTGAGTGTTGGGTGTATAAAGTAATGACCATTGCATGCCCGAGGAACAAATCACACACAAACACACGGGCTTACACTAGCACGAAAGGAAAGCAAGGAAACGCAAGAATGAATGACGATGCCACGACAGTAATTCACTGGCCACGAGAGAAAAGCGAGAATCTCATTAGAGATGGGAAAAGTACGAGCGAACAGGGATGGGAACGTTTCGCACAGGTGGAAGCATTCCAGTGTAACAATCCAGTTGAATGATTCGCTTCCGTCCCGTACTGCTGGGTGGTGGGTTTGATGGGTTTGATGTGCTGCCGAATGGGGTGTTTTATTAGCGATATGTGTTTATGTATTGAGCGCTATTAAATGGTAAGGAAGGAGCGAGGCGGGACAGGAGTGGAATGATTGTTGAATCATCGTGTTTATGTGTGTTACTAACGTGTTAGCATTCACCGGTTAATGATTCGTTTTGTCATCGAGTTTGTCGAGAATCGAGCTATGAAGGTTCGTCGCTTATGATGAAGTCTTTTGTGGGAGAAAGACTTCTATGCACAATGTGTTAAAACGAAGCGATGCGTATGATTTTGTTCTTAAAACTTTAAAGAAACAGCATTAGGCTTAATAATTTTTATTCCGTTTCTTTACTACTTGCCAATAAAAATCATTTATATTTGATAATGGAAGAAATTGTTTCTTATGGTATGACGTTTTAGACTTAATTTACCTCGTAGATGTATGGTCAGTCCATGCTACGGTGGAATTATGGAATTTCCCACCGAGCCACCACAAAAGAAAAATAAAAATAAACCAAAATTTGAAGTATGATTATAAAAAATAATGGACACTGCGTTCCACTCGAAATTTTGTAATAATCGAAAAAAAAGATCATATGGTTTGTGTGTAAAGCAATATGTTATTGTTGCATAGATTTTTCCATTTAAGTGTTTCCATTATTAAGATTTTTATAGCAAACAATAAACTGTTTAAGCGCCGTGCGAAATACAGATTTTTGCCGAAGTGTCAGTGAAGTTTTGCTAGGGTGCAAAACAGGTTTTTTAGCAATAAAACATGTTGTAATGAAAAGAATTAGTATATAAAAAGAATAAAATATATAAATATAAAAACAGATAAATAAGGAAATTTAAAAAAAGGTGAGTAATATTTCAACAATGCAATCATTTTTTCTATCTAACTCTTTAAAATTAAGAGTAAACCTCAAAATACAAGTGTCCATACAGTTGTGGTACTTGCTGCATGAATTCTTATTTGCAAGTTTTTTAAAGAAGATATTAACATTTTAAAGTATGTGTTCTTATTTGCATCCCAACTACTCAGCATTAAGAAAAGAAAGATGAGTTAATTGAGCTCGAACATGTTTCGTTCGTCATTATATGTATCGTGTTCCATCAATCATGCATCAGATCAACTAGACCCATCTTTAGCTCATCACTTGCGTTTTATGTGAACAGCAACACAAAAAAAAAACCAAAAACACTCGAAACTGAACATAACAAGCGATGAATAGAGAGTGAAAGACTTATTAATCCCGATATCAATTAATCTTCAAACGAACGCCTGAAGCGACCACAGTGCCATGCCACTTTCGATTGATCCGCTAATTAGTTCCGCTTATCAGACCACCCGAGACCCCTATGTACCGGCGCACATCGGCACACATCCATGAAGTTCCGTGAGAAAATTTTGATATTTTCGCCAACTCGATAACGAGCAATGAACACACGCATCTTGACTAAGTCATTCGTAGGAGAAGACTGCTGAAAAAAAAACAAACTGTATATGATTTCGGAAAAGTCGATCGTTCATTGCGGGAAAGTAGGATGGGAAGATGGAAAGAAAAGTAATAACCGATCGGACTCTTCTCGCTCGTTTGAACCAAACGAGCAAAACAATAAATCGCTGCAAAACGAAATCATTCACCTGTTATCCAATAAGCGTTCACCATTAGCCATCACATGTTCCGAAAACTAAGAAATGTTCAAACACACTACACGCGTGTGCCAGAGCGCAGGCGCTCGTTCCCAGATCTAATCTGCACTGATTACAATTGATGCTACATCGCGAAACGAGCACCGGTCGGTAAGGAAGAGAAGCACACAAGACGGGCGAAAGGAACAACACAAAAACTGAACGCTAACAAGTTAATAATCTTTATATAATTACGCGCATGAAATTCATTACAAAACACAGCACGACCTCCGGCCGGTCCGAAAAGGATGGGGCAGTTTTGTTGTTTCTTCGGAGGGTAATGAAGAGCCCTTGGTGGTGAGGTGGGGCCGAAACGGGATTTATGCTCGTAGGCACATACACACATCGTGGAGGTCGTCTTGGAGCTGTTGGTACCTGTTGAGCCGAAATGCTTCGAACAGCCCCAGACGTTCGAACTGGAGGTCGTAAACGAAAATCCATCACCCATCCATCCAGCTTGGGGTCGACGAGCCGATACTCTCACTTTTCGCTCGCTTTCGGTATGGTAGTGGTCTGGGGTTCGATTGTTTTCTTGGACGATCTTTGATCGACGCGTCGACCCCGGCTGCTCTGCAGCAGTGTGAAGATTAATAGATCGCCGTATGCGTTGTTCTCATTGATCGCTGTACGACAGAAGCCTTTGGAGGCGGGATGGGGGATGGATGAAATGGAGCTAGGAGTGTTGCACTCCTTCCTTGTACATGCGAGACCGCTGGTAACGTTTCATTCCGAGCCGTGAAAACAATGAACCGCTTGATTTTCACGGAACGCCAGGGTGAGTTGATAGTTCACTCGTATTCTTCCCCATCGTTCGAACTAATCAGTCCGAGTTGATCAACCATCCTTGCCACATACTGCACGAACCAACAACCGACTTGCCAGCCAAATAACATGGACTGCAGGGAGTGATGTAAACTAGTTCGCACCGTCGCATCGTTGAAACGAAAAACATCAACGCCATCAAAACAACGAACCCCAAACAAAAGATAGTAACGGAGGGGCGCAGAAAAAGCACAAGTCACCCAGAAGGATGGTTCCCTGTATCGAAGACGTCCCCACAGGCAATGGATGAACATCTTCCACTTGTCCACCTGTCCACCTGGCTTCTTTACACCCTATCCCCAACCACCTTCCCAGCTTCAGTGGATCTAATTGTTTATCCGCATCCCAGCAACGACTTTCCCGCACTCAATTTCAAGCTCAAGCTCCTCGGTCTGCCCGACTTATTTCTCCCCTCGTTATCCAGGCGGTCGTCTAAAGGCGCTTGACAATTATTCATTTAGGATACTAATTCGGCGTGTAATCTTGTGACGCCCTCCGCTTTGCTTCTTCGCCTTTGAGAGAAGGAACCGTTGATTTTTTTCGGAATCCCCCAAGTCACCCCAAAAGAGGGCCATAGGTTCAACGGATCTCTTTCCCTCGCAACTCTCCGGATTCCCATTCCAAGTTGTGATCAATCGTGACTATTCACGGTTCGCTTCATTCGGTGGGCGTTGTCTCGGCGAATACATCGCACGGAGACAATCCCGGGTCGCCGAGCGTCAAGCAACCTGCCAGCCGCCAAAGCGTTTCGGGGCCCAAATTGATTTTTAAGTATTATGTTTTCTGTCGCAACGGGTGTTGGGCTTGATGAAGCTTTTTTTTTTCTTGTGGGAATCGTCCCGTTTGTGGGCTCGTTAGGCCCGCCGGGTAATTAATGTTTGGTACGAACTTTCTTCTGCCCGGTCCGCGAAGCTGATACTGATTAGAGAAATTTTTACACATCCAATGGGTGTGTGATTGTTTTAAATCATCGGCTAATTGTGACAGTTAAGGGGTAAAATATGGGTTTGATCGTTTGTTTGAAATTGATGAGGTGAGTATATATTTTTTCGAAGATAGGAAGAAGGTGCATCTTTGGCGGAGTCAAATTATGAAGTTTTTTTTATATTTGGGATGGGATAAAATTTTTTTTATTAGTTTTCTAACAAACAGGACAATCACAGTGAATATTGGAGCATCATTCTCTGCTGCGTCCTTAAAAACATCAGGAGAACCGTAAGGTTTATTATTTATTATTTTTGAAAACAAAATCCTTGCTCTAGGTAGACAGTTTAGACCTCGATAATCTTAACGACCAGATTTACCCTGCCATAAACATGATTGAAGTATACAAAATCAAAGGCTAATTAAAATATATGAATATGACGGTTACCCAAGTAAAAACTCTTTTTCACTATGTTGTACCTGATCTTTGTAATATAGGAAAATAATATTCTATAACTCAAAAGAAATAGTCAAATGTGAAGTTATAAAAATTAATAACAACAAAAGCGAGACACTCAATACTGATAGGAAAACAATAATCATCAGTAAATACATTGATAAATATTCCGAAAATAAAAAGTAATGAACAAACCCCAAGAGCAACAAATTGTGGAGCAAATACAAAAAGAATGGAATGCACGATTATTTCCCACACGATAAGCAAGTGTGAAGACAGTGGTATTTATCATTTTTATTATTTGAAGAAGAGGAAATACACTTCATCACATAAGGGATTACTTCATAAATCATATTAATTACACGCTCGTCATGAATCATGTTCAGCAAGTAAACTTGAAAGCAAAAGGAAACGCTCCGTTGCTCCACTTCTTGTACGAAACATCATGTGTTGTGCCTCACCTGTGACGCATGTGTCTTGGAACTTTATTCTCAATCCTTTTGAAATACAGGTTTTGCTGCGCTCGGAATCATATAGAACGGGCAAGAAGAAAAAGAACTTCCCGGTGAACGACCGAAATCCATCGCCGCAGGCTCGTTGACCACTTGTTGACAATATAATTACGAAACCTTAACATCTGTCCCGGTGGGGAATATGATAGAGCCACAATAAGAACACAACAAAATTGCACATCAACGGATCGGCCGCCGTGGATGACTCATGACGCTTGAGACGTGAAATCGTACTGCAAATTGTACGAATTCATCAACGCTGGACGGACAAAACCGCGCAGCATCGTCGTAATCGTTACCGTATCGTCCCGCTTTTATAATGTCCATGTTTTACGATCCCGAACCGTTGCCGCCGGTGTGTCGGCGGAACTCCAAAGCAAACAGGGAAACCAGTTCCTCCCCAGAGGTGGGTTCGTTCCGCAGGTGGAAGAAAAATGTGTCGCCATCGTATGAAAGATAGCCTAGCGGTGGCGTTAGCCTCTAAGAATTTCCGAACGAAAGAGTGTGGCAAATGCTTAAATCTGAAATATGAATATTTCGGAGATAAAACGATCATGTAAAACCAAATTAAGCCAAACCGAAGGGGGCAAATTAATCAAACAGGAAAGAAGGGGTTTTTTGGGGGTTTATTCCTCGTGACGACCTCTTACAGGGTCTTCTTACATCAACATTCAGAAAAGAGCACCTTTCTCGAGATGTCGAAATGTTTGTGAGGAAAGTAATCGAGTTTGGATCTTATTTTCCCATACTAGCCCACAAAAGTTCCCAAGGTCACCAAAATTCGGAGCTCGGAAGCATAGTGCACGTAGTACACGTGCGTCCATCACGCATGCTTCATCAACAAAGGGCAAAAGGTTCATCGACAGGTGAGAAAGAAGCGCACGGGACGTGCATGAGGGACCCATGAGTTCCCAGCATGCAAAAACCCTCGGTCCCCCACGGGTGCGGGTGCTTAAATGATTTAATTTCTCCTGGGAATAAGATCAGCCCCAGTTAGCGTCCGTACGCGGTATGCAATCAGGGAAGGTAAATAGGGGTGAATTTCACGCGAGATCCACGCGTATGTCCACGACTGACCTGAAAGTGGATAAGCTTTTCGGCCGGCTGGGATGTGCTGGCGTAGCTCAAAGATTTATGACGATAATTTTGTAATCACGAAGAGCGATTTTCTCAGTAAACTTGTTACAGTTTTCCGTACTCTCTCTTTCTCTCTTTTTCCGCCTCGCTCGCTTGTCTACGTTTCGATTTCATGTAATACCTGCCTCCCCGGGGCACTGGGTGCACTTTTCGTGGATTGATTCTGATCGCCGAGAGTTTTGTATCATCGGGTGGATGTTTTTTTGTTGTTGTTAAATTCACGTTCGTCCTTATTATTATTGTTATTATTAATGCCTTCTTCGATCTGGAGTGCTTCCTCGTGTCCAGAAGCGGAGATCCCCGGTTCCAATATCGTGGCCGTGCATTACACTAATGAAACGTGACAGACTAATCAAAACCGTACACCCGGCGAAGTTCGGTCCGGTATCCAACCGAGCCACCGACCGATTAATGCGGAGAAAGGACCGTACGGCGACCAAGATGAAGATGATGATAGAAGACGATCGAAAACGCTAAAATGATGTAAACAAAATAAAGGCAACCACCGTGGCCGGGCTGGGAAGTGAATGTAATTGGGTTTATTTTATTGCAAGCGAACTCGTGTAACATTCACTGACCGCTTTCTAATCATCCGTTCGGCCGTATGGTTCGGGATATCGGACAGAGGAAAAAAAAAGTGTGTCCACAATGTATCATTCGGCTGAGGCTGAGGTTTTGATTGGATCAGAGCTTGATGGTAGAAGTAAGCGACGATCGCAACGGTCTAAGCTGCACATCACAAACGCGCGTGATCATGATTTATTTCTTCGACCAGACCGCCACTGACAAACTGTCATTTGTTTTGCTGAACCTCAAATTTACTCTGCCTGTGGATGGTGGCACTGGTAGCAATAGAGAAGATGCAATCGTATTGCTATAGAATGGCGCAGAGTGGGATGAGAAATAAGACATAGTTTGCAACAATGGATAATGGATGGATATTATTAAATAATCTCTAATGATCTCATAAATGGACGACCTGTTTTCTATTTTTTTTATCATCATGACTGAATGCTTTATTCGTGAGGTTGCGCTTACGCAAATTATAGCCATAATTGGAGGGAAAGAATTGAAAAGAAAAAAAAACTTGAACTTTTTTTATGTTATTTGTTAAATGTGTGTTAGATTTTTTTGAAAGGTTTTCTTTCAATTTTAGCAAAGTATCACTTTTTACGCCAACCATCTCTTGAATTCGAGATGAATGAAGTTGTGTATCTGGAGCAAATTTTTAAAATAATATTTTTAAACAGGTTTCCTTTCCTACGGTGCGTAAAATTCTTAAGCACTTTATACCTTTTCCCGTTAGGTTAATTTAACATCCTGGAAATAAAAATGGCATTTTCTTCAAGCTGTTTTTGCGCATTAAGTCAAACGATTATTTCACTCCCGAAAAAATCTTACCATAAAACGAACCCAAAAACCATTACGGTGCGCCAACACCCGTAAGGAAAGCATAAACACATTCATGCACATGCAATCTTTTCTGGTGCGATACTGCTGCTGCTGCTGCTGCTTACGGCACACAATTTCCAAAATTAATTTGGGCTAAAAACAAAATTCCACCCTCCAACCCGGTCACTTACGCGGCAAGGGTCGAGTTCGGCGGGGTCGAACCGATCAGAATGAAGGTTTATTGGTATCGAGTGTTTGGCTATAAATTGCGCCCGCACTCTCCACGCGTGTGGAACGATCCCGTTTCCCATCGCTTTTAAGTGCGCCCATCATGCCGGTGATCGCGATCCCGAGGACGATTGTTTGTTTTGCCGTGTGATTATCGTGAAAGAAGCGAGAGCTGATAGTTTTTTTTTTTATTAAATGTGAGGAAATTTGTAAAATCAGCATGTTGCATTCGAGACGGTGGAGAAGGCAGGAGGGAAAAAGGTGAAGACGACGAGGGATGGAGTCGTCGTTGGATCGTCTGATGAGGTTAACATGAAGCGATTGAACTGGATTATGATTAAATTACTCCCAGGGAACCAACGTTCAGAGTGAACGCTGTGTAACGGTGAAAGTGAATTAGTATCCTGGTCACGGCACCAGCCGGCTTATGGTAGAAACAATCCACTCCAGGATACTGTAATGGGTACGTTTTTGGAGATCCATTTACATAACAACAAATGAACTATCATTACTGGAAAGGATTGTTTCGATTGTCTCTAAATGCCCGTCCACTTGATACGATTAGCGCAGCTGCTTATTATTTGTTGGATCGCTAAAGCAGCTTAATAACTTAATTATGCGATGTTGCTGATGAAGCTTTGAAGTGTTTAATTGAAACGTAATCTGAATGGGAGGAAAGCATAATCCTACGATGCACAAAATGAAAGGAGTTGAAATCTTAATCAATAATTGTAGTTCAAAGTAACGTGTAATTGTTTCTTTAAACGAATCTTTGAGGCTGACATTTAGTTTGTGAAGTAACCAATCCCTGTTTGGGAGAAAACAGAGGATAAAACAAAAATACGAAATAAAATTCTGTTATTCATTTTAAAAATTAGCACTTCATAATGAGCTGTAAAAAGACTTGAAAGTATGTCCGAAACACTCCACACGACTTCAACACGTCAAACGACGAACCCCCTCCAAATAACGTCACCAAAATGCCTGGCGCTTGCTGTTTGGTGCCAAAAACTACAAAAAAATTAGTTCCATTTCTGGTACAATTATCCCTAAATATGCTTGCTCCGTTCGGTGAACGGTTGAAATGCATTCGAAATACCAGTTTGAAATGCAGTTGCAAACGTGCGTCCATCGTTCTTACGGTTCATCCACCGTTCGCAGCGTCGTTAGTGTCCGAACCATACTGGTACTGCCGAAGCGAAGGTGGTAACGTCGATGATGATGATGATGATGGTGCTCGTTATGATGTTGATAAAATAAAAACATTCTCTTCGTGTGACCATATGCGACCGCCACGAGCAAGCGGCCGGGAATGCATGGAGAATGCCGCATGCGATCGAATGCGGTGGATAGCGATCGAATGTGACACCGGGAGGCGTCATCGTGGTTCGATTGTGGAATGGTAGAAAGATGCACCACACGTTGCGTGGCTGTCGATATTTATTTAGCGTGAAGAATTATTGCTCTTAATTACGCCACAGAACGCCGTGTGGTGGAAAAGAATGTCAAATTCCTGGCGCATATAAAGGATTCCAGCGTTAATTGTCCGGCATTGGAAGGAAGCAGGAATGGACGCGTGTGGAAGACGTAATACGTAAAGTTAAACTGATTTCCAGGGTGATTATCCTTTCGGGGAAGGTCATCCAGAAGGAAGGATTCCTGTTATTTCATGTTTTGTCACTTCCAATTCGTTCGGTGAAGGATGGGTTGCTTTGTGAGGATGGTTTATTTGAATAAATTAAAATATATTCATGTAAATGTTTCTTAGGAAGCGGTCTGATCATACTTGTACTAAACGTTCGATTAAATAAACTTATCTATGACTTCTAAGATATTTTTTGAGCTGCTCGCATATGCTTCTATTTCCAACTCGAACCTATCAGAAACCGATCACGGATATTATGGAACACAATAGCGCCCCGGTTATTCGAATGCAATTTAATGCAATCAAAGAGATCATTGAACGAACGCGCACATGCAGTGCGGTGGTTGCAATACCCGTACCCAACCCGGAAGCGTACGATGATCGAATGATCGATAAAAATCGCCTTGTCATAAAGATCCAATTATAACCCGAATGGAACAAAAGTTCAACCCGCACCAGAACTGGAACAGAATGCCATAACGGGGGGTTAAAACCCCGCCTGGTGCAATGCACCGAAAAGCCACCGAATGTCAGCGTGGCCTTAGATGGTTAGATGGAACCGTCCTGGACGGGCTGCAATAATTAGAAACACATGACGCTCGACATCTGCAGCCCGCGTGACAAAGAACGCGTGCTGCGCGTAGGCGAGTCGTGCGTATCGTTGTCCGGCTACCAGCTACCAGGAAGGGCAACAGGACACATTCCACTGTGCAGTGTCCGGTGTTGGGTGAGCATAACAAGGCGAAATCTTGACACCATCGACAACATTAGGCCGTAGTGCGTTCCGCTTCGGTTCGCGGAACGGTCAATGTAAAACGAACTGCCAGAACAAGTGGCGCTAGCAGTGGCTGCCGGTTTGCCATAAAATTGTTGCAACTTCCAATTGTCCAACGAAAAGGCGTACAACAAATGGTCCAGAATGAAGAAAAAAAACAAACACATATTCTCGGGAAGGGTCACGCACCATAAATAGCGTATCGTTAGTACGTACCATGCACGCCAAAAGTGTCAGGTTTGCACTTGACATTCGACCGCAGGCTGGTCTCGCGGGTCTCCGCCCTCCTGCCGATGTGGCATGATCTCAATACAACCCACCATTAGCTGTTGGAGTTGGAGGCGTTAGATGGCAATGGTCCATTCATATTTGTAGACCACATTTTCTTGGAACGCAAGGAAAACGATACGTTTCGTATCGTTTGAATGTTGTTTTGTTCGAACAACAACAACCGACAACAAACAAATTATCCATCAGCAAACGAACGGCGAACCTGACTGCACGCATGCACGTATAGGCAGTGCGGGGAATAAATGTGTATTCACTCGACAACACCGTGTCACAAAAGTTGGGATAAATATTCCGGGTAGAAACATGGACGAGCGTGTAACTTTCGACACCTACTTCAAGTGCTTCGGGTGATCTATGCCCGTGACACTGCCTTCCGAGAGCCACCATCGCAGCAAAAACGGCTGATAGATGAGTGTTGCTCGTAAGGAAAAGCCCATAAATCGTCCCGTTCGTACTCGCGGACCGGTGAGGCTCCGATCGATCCGGTGTAATATTTTAATTTCTCGTCGCGAATGATTACGATCGACGTGTGCGCCGGACGTGCCATGTTGTTTTCTGCGCGATGGTGTGTGTATAAGGGATCGCTGATACGATCGCTCCGAATCTATCGCGGCATCGATCCAGGCGTGGTGCGGTTGAACATCGTACCGATGCATCCGGAAAAGGACATACCGGGATGCGATTGTATCGAAAGCTAATGTCCTGGGCACGCGATAGAAATCGAATCTTGTGGATGTACATGTACGGGGACATTTCCGGTATGGAGCGATCGTGCTAAAACTGGAAGATGTCCGAAGGTAGTTGAATGGTACTGGATGGGTAGTATTCTACATAAATCGTTTAAGAAAAACGGAATAAGCACAGCGGTGTAAAACAGTAAAGCTAATTCACTCACCTGATCATACTCAAATGGGGAGGAAACACTTTGCGAAGTCTTGGCGTCCAAGATGGTCTAACTTTTGTCCTAGGGTTACAGGAACGCTTCGTTCCAGCAAGTCTGAATCGATTCAGATTTGCAAATGTTCATATCGCACGCACGCAGCGACAAAAATAGGATCACTCGCACGAAACCAACCCAATCTAGTGGACGGAAATGCGGGTCTCGTTCTCTTGGTTAGCTTTTTTCCCGCTTCGGATGGATATAGTTTTGTTTTTTTCTTAATGGAGCAAAGTCGTGTCATGATTTTCGAATAAAATAACATAATCTTCATCTAATTGTATAATTTTTCCATGCGATCCGGTTTAGCTTGGTGGCGGCTTGGAGATTTATTACCATTTCTCTTCCACTGGCAAAACCCAAGGCAAGTCTGTGACCCGCGGGACACCCTTTCGGGCTAGCAAATGGTACGAGGGCCCTACAACAGAATCGGCACTGTTGGGCCTTTTGGTCCCAACGATTCCAAACGCTCGTCTTGGAGATCTTTCCGTTCGCATTGCAGGAGGAAGTAAAGAGTCCCCAATTGGGACCGCATCGTGGAAGATCGCTAGTACCCGACGGGTTTTGTGGTTGGGAAGCGCGATAAACTTTGTGTTGGTGTATTTTGTTTGCCAACCCTTGTCGGAATGGAACCCTTGTTCTTCCCGTTCGGCGTTGTCCATTTGGAGCAAGAAATAGATCTTTCCATATCTGCACACTACCGACTTTGGGGTGGAGTGAATAGGACGGTACATTCCTTGTTGCATTTAGTGCATGGAGGAAGTGCTCTGGAGGTATCAGGGATCTGGTACGAGACCTTAGCCAGAGATAAGTTGATACATCGACGATCGACGGTGACGAATCGCGTTGGAGACCGTATGTCTCGTGTGCCAATATCGCACGTTGCTGTGTCATGGGTTTTTTTTTGTGCCTGCAACTCCAACTCCAACAGGCATCAATATCAATCGTTGGGAGTGCAAATTTCACTCGCCTTTTTTTTCCTTTCTTGATGTGCTAGATACAAAGCTTCAAGACATTCAAGTACATCGGTGTAGTTGACGGGTATCGGTGTTGTCTAGTGTGGCGGTACACTTTCCCACTGGTGCGAAGTGTTTCGTTTTTCTCTCGGTACAGTGTTTGATATTGGATGGACACATTTTCCTAGTTGAGCTGACAACGCGACGGGAGTGAGTACTATTAATCCATATCTGCACCGCTAATCCACGTCAATTCCGGAAACGAGCCTTTTCCTACGCCAAAAGACATCTCCCCAACGAAAAGGGGGAAGGCTGGCCCAAAAGGAACAAGCAAGTCAGCAAGAAGTTCATCCCCCCCCATTGATGTATTTATAGGTGCAAAACGAAATGCGACCAGCGCCGGTGCGATGTGTATCGGTTGATAAAAGATTTTGCACCAGCTTGGCAACGGACCGGCGACACTAGCCGGCAGCATCTTGCACAATCCGTCCGGGGTTCGTGTCGAGCCGGGAAGCTGCGCAATGCCAGATTTACGGCATGAAGGTACTATGGTACCTGAGATAGTGGTAGTGCAGCTGCATTCCATCTGCAGCGACGTACCAGCGACCGATCGTAACGGTGTGTACCGTACCGGTGCGAAAAACGGTTCGCGAAGATTAATGTCGACCGCAGTTAGAGTGGACAGGTTGAACTTGATATTTTCACGCCAACCACTGACAGTGAAGAGCCAATTTGCAGCCGTTTGTTGCACGGCGATGGTGATGATAGCATCTGCCGGCGTATTCGAAGGGGAAACCCTCCTGGGACGGGTTTCGATGAAGACCGTCCAGGTGTCGGGGTTGAAGTTTTGATTTGAATGTTACTGCCGACCGTGACAGAATCCGATGGAAGAAAATGAAAATGAAATGTCATCTAATGTGTGTGTGGTAGTTGAAGATGTGGGCATAAGAAGGTGTACTTAATGGTGCGGGAACGATTACAATTTTAATCGGATAGATAAAATATTTTCTTTCTAATCGAGTGGGACGTCGTTGAAAACCGGGAAGCGATGCAGAATTACGAGAATGCAGAAAAGCCTCTCCAGAAAGGCAGATAGACGTTGCGTGTTGCCTTAGTGATACCTCTGTCGCAAGATATCATAGAAAACGATTTTTGATGGGCTACTGTACGATTGTCTATAAATGTGTACATCAACTTTAATAATATAGCTATTTTATGCTGCTTTATTAGCTTCTCTTCTTATATTTAAAGAGGCGGCTTAGTACCCGAGTTAGTCTACGAGGATAGTAATATTCCAATCGTTAACACTGATGACCTGGCATTAACAACTGTCCCGCGATATAATCTTGTGGATTATCCTAAACTTTGCATCTTTCCGTCCGCCGTGTTGGTTTATCGTCGACATTGTCGATTGCCAAAAGGGTCACCTCCATTGCTCGGCAAGTAAGCAAATCTGACTAGAAACAAATCGATGAAAGCTGTCCGATAATCCCCAAAGGAGACCCAACTCCCGGGCACACTACAAACGATGACCTCTGCCGGTACGGTCGGCAAACTCTTCCAAGTACTGCCGGCACGTCAGGAGGGGGTCGTCTCGTCTGGCGTCGGTTTCACCAACGGCTCCAGGAACTCAGCGGCAAAATAAACCCTCGGTGCCGTGGAGGAACGCACCGGCAGGGAGTAACAAATTGATTATCAGCATTCGACTAAATTTAGCCATTATTTATTGAAATTGACCGCTACTTCTCATCGATTGTGCCGGCTGGGCGCCCTGGCGATAGATTTTCGCCGCCACCGTAACCGTTGTGCAATATCTGCGCCGGCAATCAGTTTCCACTCGCTCGCCATGGGTTGTGGCGCGTCGCGAAAAGGAAAGCGACCGATTCGGTGGATGAAGACCCCGTCTTTGGGTGGTTGGAAGTGCTCGGTTTCGCGGTGGACAAATTACTCATATCCAGACCCAACCGTGCAGAGTTGCAGGAACTTCCAAACAAAGTGCATGGAGTTGTGGAGAGGTGGTGTCTTAGATGCCGATGAGAGCAAAAACCCATACGGCACACCGGGGCACCACCAGTGGGGGCGGTTTCGTACCAGTTGGGGGTTTTTGTACACATCTTAACTATTGCACTTGCGGCGGTTCGAGGAAGCCCTCCGGATGCACAGGATTGGAATACGACACGGCTAGCGGACGTGAAGATATGCAATAAAGCTTGGGTGCACAGCTGGAATCATGCTGCGGGTGCAGTGATGACCTCTGCACTAGCGCACACCGGTACTGTACACCCCATTATCCGGGAGTGCCTTCCGGACATTCGGACGAGCAATACTCTTCCCCGGACGTACATGCACGCGTTTGCTGCCCGGTTTCTACAGATCTGACAAGAAGCTGCACTAGGAGGGGTAGCACGTTGTTTGCTGGTAGTCCGCGACACGGTTCCACGGTTTCGCTTCCTAGATTTATCGATCGTTCAGCTTGTTTTGCCCAGCAATTGCCCAAGGCTTCCACGATCATGCAGGGTATGGTATGCGTTATTTGTTTTCTTGAACCATATCTTCCGATATCCCGACCTAAGAGCACAGGGTGAGGAGTGTTCACCGTCCGAAAAGTTACTACCAGCGCCACTTGTTCCGAGAATCATCCCGACGCTGACCAGTGCAAGCTTACCCGGAGGCCTTATTTGCACCACCAATCGAGTCTTGTAGCGAACGTCCCAAATTGACGCTTTCCGCTGTCACCGACATTTCCTCCGACAGGCTCGCTAGCATTCCCCACCCGAAAATAAAATGAAATGGCAAACAACCAACCAATCCGGTACCTGGGCAGGACAAGCAGAAACATTAAAAAAAAGCTACAACACTTCAGCACTTCGAACCATCGAGACATCGAGTGGAACTCCCGAAGGAGCTGCAGCCGTACACCCTTGCGGACGTGTGTTCGGACGAGTGCGAGCGCGCGCGCGCGTTTGGGACGTTGTCGGAATTAATTGCTTCTCCCGGAAGGTATTTCGACTTGTTGCCTGCACTCACACTTGGTGTTCGGAACAGGGCGACAACTCTCGGCACCTTTCGCGCCGCCTCTCCAGCCCGGAATGCTGCCTACTGACTGGTGGTAGGTTTTTCGCGCCCTGCGGATCCCGGTCACGTCGTTCCGTCGTCGTGCCGTACCGGGTTTGTCCCTTATCGGACGGTGTGTAAGGGAGGCTGCACGACGACGACGGCGAAGACAACGATGTCGATCGTTGGGTGGTTTACGATGGTTTCAATTTGTGTATGCCCTGGCTGGAATTCGTATCAAGTGTGCGAAGCCGGTGAATTTATCTTCACACCGAACCGTTTAAGGCATTTAAAGGACAACGCCGTGGTGGTTGCCCTCCCTCGTTTTATTGGCAGAAATGGCAAGTAATCGGATACGTGCGGATTGTGGCACTTTTAGGTGTTGTGCCTTCTTTGGCTGTCGGTGTGGACAATGTTGTTTTCCTGCATTTCGTTCGGTTCGCTCGGTTCATTTGGATGGCAGGATCGCTTTTTTGTTGTTCCATACCAAGCGGAATTGGAGTTCTCTCGAAACGTAACGAACTTAATTTTTACCAATGTTTACCTAATTTTGTTACACAAAGTTACAACAAAATTTAGCATAAATCTAGCCACAGATCTGGAATATCTCCTGTAGCTCTTTCTTCCCACACCTCTTTCGTACGTTGGTGGAGATCTCCAATCCCGGAGTTCCCAAAATAAATCCACCAAAACCCCATTGGAAGATTGGTGCGAGCGTGTCAGGTGTTGAAGTGATTTACGGCACTGTCAACTTGGTCAGTGCCACCACGAAGTGTCGCTCTGTGTGGTTCTTCTGCGTCCGAACCTTCCACCCGAAAATCCTTCGGCGTAAAGATTATGTAGCATTTTTATTTAGTACGAGCACGGGTTGATTTTCGAAAAACAAAACACTATTTTATACACCAAACACCCCCCGTAAGATGCACGACATCATTCTTCTCGCAAACGATCGTACGACAAGTGTCTCGTAGGACGTCGAAAAAAGGAGGGTATCGAATATCGTGGAACACCACCACAACGGTGGTGTGTGAATTTCGCTTCACATTTTTTTTTTCTGGTGTTGGTTTTATTACCACTGCACCAAATCGAGCCAATCCGGAGGGTTAATGAGCTGTAAAATTCGATATCCAGGCGAGTGTTCGTTCGCAGGTCAGTAAACCATCGCGGTGCAACTATTTCCAGCAAACGGGGTGGATGGTTTCGTTCGTTTTTGCCGTCTGCTTCGGATGTTCTCGGTTTGCTGTCTTCACCGTGCGGTTGTGTATTCTAATTTGCGTCTCTAATTGATCTGCATGGTAGATCTCTTCCCGGGGCGCTTCTTCAACGGGCCGGGAGTTTTGTAGTATTGGATGTACAGCCTCTGCAACGTGTTACACGGTGTGTTCTTCATGCCGAAACCACCGCCACCGTCAAGTGGTGAGATCATTCCTATGCAAATTGCAATCGAGCTACCGTCTCGAAAGGGAACCGCCGAGTAGCGATCTGAATGCGCCAAAAACCGGACCAGATGGAAAAGACAAACCGAAGCAACCTGCAGAGTCCCGATAGACATAGACATCGAATTCCTGTTTGCTTCCCCTTTCACCGCCAACCAGTTGGTTGCGGGTGGAATGCGATTTTCGTGATTCTGATAAGCATCATCCGTGAAGCGGCAGTTCGTGCGGAGGACACGACGGTCCGACTTCCCACTGTCCCGAGGATATATCAAGTGGCTGTGGATGCATTATACCAGACGTTACTCACCTTTTTCCCTTATCGGTAGGGTGTAACAAGCAGTCGGGAGGAAAAATTCAATGCGACGATAACGAGCAAAGTATAGCAAGTTCGTGGAATTTGAGTTAATTCTACGAAGTGCAATTATGCACACCTCTCCAAAACGGGAGGCTAGCGGTTAAGAAACAATAAGCATCCGTGGTAGGAACGCAAAAACACATGTCCAATTCTCAAGGTAATATATAAAGCGATCGGGGATACGAAACACTTGCCACAGTTCCGGATGGAATTCTTCCTCACTGAGAGCTGCAACATGTGTTTTGGATGGATTCTTGAAGAGAGAGCCCTGGCAGACAATCGGACAGAATAGATCATTCCAGCACCAGAACGATGTACGTCCATTAGTCACACCTGAGTTTTAATTCGTGTTTCACGAGCCCATAATCGCTAGACACACGTATATACCCGGTACCAACCAACCTTCACATTGATCCATTTATCATTCGAAACCATCATTCGGCAGTACTCCAGCCATGGTGATCATCCTACGAACCGGGGGTGATTGTTTCGTTGCCTGTTTTATCTTCCCTGTTCGCCTTATCGTACTGCGCCTGTCAGATGGCGTCTGTTTCTGGGTTCCAGTCTAACGAACAGCCCATACGGTTCGGATGAAACCGGGCTGGGTGAATCTTCTCTCGCTGTGGGTGCAGCTCGTGTCGAATCGATTCTATCCAAATATTATTAATGACACCTCGTCGAGTTTTTGGACTAAATATTGACGGATCCTTAAAGGGAGAGTGAGCGAGATGGTGGCAGAATTAAAAACACGGGTAGGAATTAAATTCAATCTATTTACTTACCATGCGGTTCCGGTGTATGCAGAGATGTCTAGAGGGAAAAACCCACCCTGTGGTCAATGTTTGGCTGCTTGCCATGTGCCTGCCATCCCTGTACGTGCAGGGGTTGTGCACCTAAAGCTGTGGGTGATGCGTCACGTTCCCTTCCTAAATCTATTATTTTGTTTTATTTTTTAAATCATCCACAACAACATCAGGTCCCTGAAATCGTGATAATATCGGCTTCGGAGGGAAAAAAACGCTGGTAGGATATTTTGCTCCAAAACGAATAAAAAGGGGTCATTACAATGTTCCAGTCAATGGACGAGGATCCTTTCTGTATGCTTTCACTGTCCACGGTGCTATAAATACGTTTTGATTATCTGGTGCGACCTTCGTAGGGGTTTATCCCGTACCGACTGCTGCCCGTACGATACGGTATTTAATTAAGTAATGTTTCGAAAATTGTAAGCGACCCCCAGAGTTGGATAGCGTCAAGTTCTCTGTTCGTTTTCGGGGAGGGTACAAACCCGTACTCTACAGTATCGGTGGAACAATATGAGTTGTCGTAATTAAAACACATGACTCTCGCGTCGAAATACTCTGGACACCACCTGGACGACGCAACCTGACAAATCTAGAGGGTCATTTCCCGATGACGCAACAGACGGTGTTGAAGATCGCGGTCACATTTTCCCCGTCCGAACCATTCTTACCGGGCTGACAGAGGAGGGCGGTTGGTTCATCTCGCACCGAACCATTTAGCAGAGCGCCGAGTATCTTCGGTTGTAACTGCCGCCGTAATGGTTCTTTACGGTAATTCTACGCCTCGTGACGGGATTTCTTTCAATCTGCTCGGAGCACGATCCATACGATTGCTGGAGTACCCGGCAATAATAAACACCTTGTATGTTTTTTTTTTGGTTCCTTTATCGAGCACTTTTCACATTTTGCCGTCTTTCTGTCTTTAGACGCAAGGAAAAAAAACACACCCGGACGTCGGACGTCGGTCTCGAAGATCCCCACACTATCGGGCCCACACTATCAAGTCATAATTTAGTGGAATTTATTGTCAAATGCGAGAAATATGTTTTGCTTCGTGTGCTCCGTTCGCTGGCTGTGCCTTCTGTTCACGCGCTGATCCCTGGTCCCAAAAGTGCGAGTGCCGTTGATGACCGAAACTGACCTGGACGGAACGGTTTTGTGACCGTTTTCCAGAAGAGTCGTGCCGGTACTCATCGGTTTTGCCCGGATGATGAGCCGGCCGTGTGTAGCTTTCTTTACGGTGGCACATGATTTTACGGGTTGGCGCTCCTTATCGGATCGGTCGGTTCGGTGGGACTTTGCTCAGGGGCGTAACAGGTGGCGTGACGCTGTGGATGGGTTTATTTTCAACCCCAATTTCACAACCACCCGATGACACCTCGCGTGGTTTTTGTTTTTCTTTTTTGGGACGTGACGTCGAATCAAGATGTAAGGGATTTATGTCGCTAGTTATGATGGTACGTTTCGTTTTGGGACCATCGGGATACACGTTCCGAGAACAGACTTTGGGGGATTTTACATCAGATAATTCGACGGTAATAAACATGTAACCTCTCCAGACAGGGCGATGTAAAGGAGTACGTTTTACATTTCATAACCGTGGCAAAGGCGGGTGAAAGTGAGTGTAAAAACAGCTCCAAAACAAAAATGAGCTGGGATACACGATGATTTGAGATTAGAGTGGTCTGTTCAGGGAACGAGAAATATTAATGAGAAAACCATTAAAGCAAGTGTCATACGATCGCACCTTGGTGAGATGGTTTCGTTAGACACGACTAACGAGCTGATGGAGCAATCGGTTGTATTGAAGGATAGTTTCCTAGAGAAATTCTTAGACTTTCTTCTTAAACAGGTTCAAGCTCTTCGAAACCTCAAACACGAATATCGATTTATAATCATGTTGTAAATGGTGGAAGAATGAAGCACAAAGCTAGGAAATGCTTGTCATACCGGATGCTGCAAATGATCATGATCACGCCTGATCCGTCGGCAGTTTGTAAATATTTAACAGAAAATGATTTATCGGAACATGCACCGGCTGGGTTGCAGTGCCGGCAGGGGAAAAATTAGTTCCGTATCAGGTTGCGTACGCTGCAACGCTTATTTCTCGGAAGCGGAAGCTACCGGAGCGATACCGCAACTGTGCGCCGCCATTCCCTGGAGCGTCATTCCGTGCTTCGTTATTCATTTGACCGTACTTCCGTTCTGGGGTTGTTGTTTTTTTTGTTCTTTCGTGTGCTTTGTTTCATGGAGAAAACTCTTACCTAATCGAACAGATGAATGCACTGTTTGTAAGACATAATTCATCCGTTGTTTGGACATGTTCAGAACGATACAAGGTGAATGTTATTTGATATGATTCCACTCCCGAAGGGGAAGAAATGATCTGGCGATCTTCTTCAAAACAATTCTAAGCAATTCAAGAACGAAAAGCGTACTCCCACGAGCGCGATGGAACGGCAGGATTTTATGGTTATTAATTAAAACGATAATTTATGACATTCCACCCATTTTGCTGGGATCGGATCGTCGGTGTAAAGTCCGTGACAGGAAGTCCCCACACGGTACCTTACCTCCACAATCGAATGCATGCCAATTTATCCACCCGCTCGCTAGATAGGCCTGTGGATAGTATTTTGTCCGCGGAATCTTAAGCACTTTCAAATGGTTTTGGCGAAGACGCCGCCACTTCGGGCGAGCAGCACTACCACGTCCATCTTGCCAGCGGTACGGCGAGCAACATGGTAAAACAATTTAGAGCAGATTGGAACGCCGACCAAAAGGCCCGAACCGTGGAGCGTGCTTTAACGGTTCTAATGACACTCACGATCGGGGTTGCTTTTATTTGCAGACCATCCTCCAACACATCCGTAGAAGGGCTTATCGTAAGGGTGCAAATCGAAAAGAAGGAAACGAAACGAAGAGAAAGAGGCATTCTTGGGTTAGATTCTTGACGGGGCGGTAAAGCAAGTGCCCCTCGTACAAAATCGCGACCGATCCGTAGCGGCAGGGAAATGCAAATCAGGCGTTTAGCGGACCGATCGCAGCCTATTTGCACGATCCGTGAGGTGGTATAAATTACTCGTGTCGTTTGCCGTCGTGAAGTGTTGTTTCTATTTTGTCAGAGCGTTTTGTTGGCTGCGGTACTACATTTCTGGCACGCCGATGTAACAGCCGGGTTGGCTTTTTGCCCGGCCCCGGTCCTGGATGAACCGCCGTCGGATCGTGTAGCACAGTTTTGATAAGAATAATTTGTTCAACATCGCCATTTTGGGATGATCGTGGTCACCATAAATTTTCCACTCACGGGGTGACTGTTTCTGTGAAGCAGGCGGATGGAGTTTGTTCTCCGATGAGGAGCAGTGAGCAATTTGTGCCTCATAAAAAAGGTGTGCTATGGTCGTATCAATGATCTCGCTGAAGAGTTGTATGTTCAATATCTAATAATTACAACCAATTTTTGAATTTTTTTGATAGAATTAAATGCTGAGAAATTGATTTAAAAATACGATATTAAGGCTTCTGATTATTCTTGAACTTTCTTCTTTAACATTTTCAATGTTAATAAACCGAAATTATTATTATTTTTTTCGTCGTAATTTTTAAGCACCGAAAATTAAAAATAATCCATTCGTTGAAATTTTCAAGCCAATTTTCTATAAGTTCGTTTTCGTTCCATTCTCACATGGAGCACATATTGATGGAAAATCTGCAGGATTTCTATTTCTACAATTTTTATTTATTTCAGGGAATTTCACAATTTTTCTTTTTTGCTTTTCATGTTTAAACGTTTGTTGGACTAAAACGGAACACATTATCCCATGGCAGCGTCAAGATTGGTCCAGTTGTTTTCGTCTAGAGTTCTAGCCTTTCGAACAAACACACATTCAGTTTTATAAAATTAGAGATAAAATAGATAGAATCTATGACATTAGTTTCAAAATTATTTACAATGGTTAAGCGTTTAATAAATAAATTATTCTTGTAGAATGAATATCTTGTACTATTTTTTAAGCAAAAAATCATTCGTTCTTCATAAAATAAGAACAATTTAATAAGAACAATCATTAAACAAAGTGAATATTTTAAAAAAATTAGACATAAACCGGGTAGCAAATTTTTAAAGGTAATACGCAATTAGGCTTACAAAGCTTTACACACTTAGCAAAAAAAAGATATTTTTCTGTTTCGTTTTTTATTTTCGCTAAACGTGATTATATTTTCCGCCTATTGAAAGCATAATACATGTTTATCTAGTTACATTTCCCACCCATGGTGAAGGCACCAATGGTAGGTGGAGTAGAAATGAGCACATCTATACAAAACAAGGCTAAACAAACTGATCTCAAGGATACGTTTAAAAAAAAGAGGATCATAATCGTCACTGTTTCTCACCGATATTCACAAACTATCCTCGGATGTGCATTCCACCGGTGGGAATAATTTCTTATTTTCGTTCTGGTTAATATTGGTTTGTTTTTCTGTACAAAGAATGGCACACGGTAAGAGAGAACCCGTTAACGAACCACAAAACTACGCCGAACGGAAAAAGGTCGCTCCTGGTGTGCTCGATTTAAGCGCTGGAAAGTGCAGCAAGTCGAAAAAATGAGAGGTTGTCGAAGATTTAAAGCTTTGTGCGGATTTGCTGAGCAAATTTTTTTTTTTGAACTGCGTGGTATTCTATCCTGTTCTGACCTACTTCTCAGAACTACGCTTGAAACCATTTTCACATGAGAAAAGTTCTGAAACAGGTTCGTTCGATTCTGATAGATTGATACATTCCGCGTTGGAAAGAAGAAACGTAGAAGTACACAAAAATAGCCGAAAAGAATGTGGCATTACGCTGGAACAGGTAGCGCAATGGTTCGTGTCGGGTTCGTCTCTTGTACCGTGCAGTCTTTTGTCCGGCCGTTCTGGAGGGTATGCATTTTTTGGCTATGAATAGAATTTGCCGAATTAGTTCTGATCGGTTCAATCCAATTGAGGATGACTCTGGATGATGGCGTGGTGGGAATCGTACTCCACCAGTTCCCAGACGATCGTTCGTGAAAAAAAAAACCGTTTAACACCGCTGTGGCCCTAATTGTTAAACGACGTTGTTTTGCTTCCCTTTTGGCCACCAAATTCACTTGGGCCCACAAAACTTGGTTCTGAGCGGGCGACTCATAATCACATCAACATGATCAGCGGCTTTGACACCGATCGCGAACCGTGTCGAAGCGACGGAAAGCCTGCCAACGTGGGAACCGAAGCAACTCGGACACCGGTTCCGTGGGCACTTGGAAAGTGTACGACTGGAGTTAATAGGAATTCGTTTTCGGGTGGTAGTGTTCCAACTGTTTTTCCCCCGGTCTGCTTCTTCAGTTGTCGATTTTGATAAAGTACCCGCGATATTGGAAGGTACGGTGTGCGGTTCCCAAGGTTAATGCCAATTCAATCGTTTAACGCGTTAAGGAAGAGGAAGGAGGTCTCACCATTGTCGAGACCGAATCAGACCGAACAAGACGAACCTGACATGAACAGGTCGTTTGTAAACGAGCTGCTCCGAAGTGCGCCCTCCACCAATCGTGGAACCGTATCGGAAAGCTAACCACAAATCCGAGGGAACGCAATTTCCAGCTTCCACCATAGAAAACGGCCGTGGAAAAATCCCTCGGGACCATTTAGTGGGACTGATTAGAGCCCGGGTAATAATATTTGTACACGTTTTTTTTTGCGCGAGCGCCCGATTCAATCAATCGGCGAGACGCCATGGCTGTGCAGGTTTCCAGCGTGTTACCGGGACATATAATCATCACCATTCGATCATTGTACCGCGACCCCATTTCCCGTGTGCCCGATGCTAGCTTTCCACCATTTTTTTCCGCAAGGTACATCGGCAAAAAGACACGCCGGATCGGACGATTCAACCCGCGTGCTGCTTTTGAAAACGCTGGTCATGATGAGCACTTGATAGTCACGCTACAGTTTGCCGCCTGCCGGGCCGGACCGTACAGTGATGCGCGACCGGGTAATGATTTCATCCGGATGATCCTTACCGGTCGTTTTGCGGGAGGGAAAGGTTTTCCCAATGTGCACCGTGAATTTCACCGTCAAACAAATCGCCAAACAAGCGCCAAGTGGGGTTTCGAATCGCGTATCATTATCACCATCGGAAACGGATCGGATCGTGGGATGCGCTCGGGAGTTTCGGATGAGATGCGGTTGATTGCAACGCCGGATGAGCTAGCAGCGTGGTACAGGTACCGGCGTGTCCTGGTGCCGACCAAAGATCAAGCGGATTGACCATGGCTTCCCCGATTGGACGATTATGGGCTATTCATTAGTGTGTACTTTGGATGATGGGTCTTTTCTCGATTGGGCCTGACCTCGGCGGGAGTTGACCGGTGTCGGTGAAGGTGCCGAAGATGCACTTGGCAGGGTGTCGTACCCATGGTTGAAGGTTGCCGGTAGTTTTCGGACGCTTGGGAAAATTGTGATTCGTCAGGGATGTTCATCTTACGGTAGGGATGTCTGAAGAGAAGAAGGTGTATTGCACTAAGATTCATTATTTGAGTAATTGAAGCTATCAATGATACGTTCGAAGATGTGTTATTCAGAAATAGTCAAGTTTTAAAAGATATTTTTTGGAAAAGATATACTATTTGAGAAATAAATATATCAGACTATTCCGCTAGGGAGATACCGAAAGATCCATGGTCATCCACCGTCCGAAACGATCTCACACCAGCGTCCAATCAAAAGCAGCAAGTGCCTTGTACAGGGGTTTTGCGGTTGCCCTATCGCAGCACATATCATTATATCACCGCCAGCAAAAAGGGCGCATAAAACATCCGCTCCGTCATCCATCATACCGTGCGGCCGGTCGCCGGCACGAGAATCCCATCCCAAAGTCGCGTTCGATCGATCGATCGACGGTTGCGCGGTCCCAGGTTACCATTTATGTCCGGCGGCACTTCGCGCAGCAGCACGTCGTGCCGTGGAACTGTTTAAGAATTTCGATACACTCGCGTCCAAATCGCGGCACAGGTTAGGTAATCGCACGGTACCGTAGCGTGCCCGGGATGCTTGGAACATGCCAACATTGTCCGAAGCGCCGGTGAATTATGAACCATTCCGTACCGGGGCGACTTTGGCAGTGGTTGACCGTGGCGCAAAACCGCAGGACGATAACGATAGTGCAATTTCCGTGTCAAGAGGTCAACTCGCTATGGTGCAGTTGGGGGTTGTGATTTTTTTTTTCGGGTGGCCCTTAAAGGTAGTTATGGAAGCACAATTGGAACTCTGTCCTTTCTCTCGTTCTCATACAGACAACCGAAGGATATCACGTGGAATGTTGCAGTGCTCGGTCATAAAACAGGCGGCCAATATTCTGTGGGCTTAGAAGGGGAGGTAATATGCTTTGCTCATGTGATAATGATGGGGTAACAGTTTTACACTTCCCTTGCCGATAATCGACGCTCAATTTGGCGATACTTTACACGGAGCCTTTTTTTTTCTCTTCATTGCGATGTGGATAAGTTCGGCATGCTGGTCAATTTCTGACCAAGCACTCTACGGCTGCATTCCTACTTCTCCCAACATTGCCAGAAAGCATATTGCAGAATCCACAACAAATTAGCAGGCAATTACGCGGTACATGGTACAATGTTGGGAAATGGCTCCAAGGAAATTGAAGTCACATTTCTGCACCACTTCTTCGATCGTCCAGAGGTAGACGAGGGGATTCCGCTTCCTGGAAAGCACTAGACAGATCGGACATTTAATTCTTGTTTATATCGTACAGTACTACGTCGGCTCACCGTATCCTGCTCGGGTAAGTATTCCAGAGGTGCAAAACCGTCTCCCAGTGCCAGAGTTTCAGGATCACTTGGTTCAACAAAGTGCTTCATTTATCATACTTGCATCCATAAACCATAGCGGCGAGCGGTACAGAAGGATCGCCTTAAGCACCGCACACCAAACCATCGGTGGCTGATAAATCTGTGCACATCACCGCGTCCTCATCATCCTCATCAGCCGTGTTGAGACCGGCGGCATCCCAAGCGATATCTGCCGTTGACGGACAGCAGTACTCCGGGCAGTACTAGCCGCTAAAACTCCGGGTAAGTTATTAACATATCGTGCAAATAAATTAAATATTAGTATCACATTAATTACGGCATTCCGGCTGGAAGAGGGCTGGAACCAATGCCCCGTTTGATGTACACGGACCGCCGGGAAGAGAACAAAAAATGGAACGCAACTATTTGCGTGCAGCTGGCGGCCCACGGCCCGGACACGCGTAAGCTTAAGCCAGACCGGTAAAGCTGGCGGGGCGCGGTGGTGACATGCACACTGCACCGTCGCTTGAAGCCCAGCGCGACAGAGTGAACGAGGGAGAGTTATTTATGAGCCACCCATCTGGCGGCAACAACGGGTCGATTGAGCTAAACTAAATCGTTTCGATTAGCGCGACTAGTTTTTGAATTTCTGATTCCACCGTTGTCGAATGAGAGGGAGGTTTTGAGGAACGTCGGGAGTCAGATTACAGCGTGCGCTACACACTACGGGGAAGCTCCAGGTAGCTCCGGGTAGCCGGTGGCACGCGTTCCGTTCGTACGGGTGATGGGCAAGATCAAAGTCGCCCGGTGGCTTATCGGAATCTGCGGCAGACTTTTATAATCTGCCGAAGGGAGGGAGTCGATCGATCTTCTGCGGCAGGTACACAGCGGGATGGAAAACAGTATTCACAGTGTGTTACACGGTTCGTTAAATGAGTTTTGTTCTAGATGAGTTGTTTAATGCTGGTATGATTAGATGCCAATAGATATCATCTGTAATTATCTGTCAATGATTGGATGTTTTCGTGCTTTTATGTTTCTATTGAAGATCGCTTAGTTGAGAACTACAGAAGGAGCATCAACCACTAAATACTCTTACCTGCAGGAAGAATCTTTAGAGCTTTTGGTTTCAATATATTACCAGCATTCTTATATCCAATGTTTTAAATGTAGTATTTAATATTATAGTCTATTCTTCTATCTTAAAAGCTCAACAAAACGAGCCCCTTCTTATGCTCTACGGCTATTAACCCACGAACGGTGGCGCGTGCGCCAATCCGAGTTGAGCTTCACCGACATCAGCAGAATTTATGGAGTGCACGCTGCATTTATGATAATGTTGTAATTTATAATTTCCATTCCCAAGCTGCCTTCAGCCTCACAAGCGCCCGTGTGCGTGTTGGGTCATGCAGCTGTCGGCAATAGATGCGACCCACAGCTCCACCCCAACGTGTGGGCAATTGATGGTGGTACAGTTTGGGTTTGCGCCATTCGGTTCGCCCGTCCGCGTTGCGTCTTATCAAAAAAGCGGTAATCGACTGCAGTGGGCAATAAATCAACGATTTCAATTTAATTGCACTTAAATTCCTGCAGGGTGTGCGCAGATAGAAGGGCTTCATTAAATCCGGTGCTAGTCGGTACCGATGTGCGATACCTTAAATGAGACGGCCCCGGGTTTTTTTTGCACGGGCGTAATGGCTAATGGCAGGAAGAAGCGTCATATTTATTTAGAAGACAGCCTGTCCACCCACCCACCTGATGAGAAGGGTGTAGACCCTTTTTTTGTGCGGCATCATTTGCCGACCTATGTGGCGAGTGTCTGGCGAGTGTTTGGCGTGTACAGAATCGGCCAAATCGGAAGGTGTTGGCACGCAGGCGCACACGGTTCCACTGTAAAGGGTCGGCTGTGTCGCCGACAGCGACCAACCAAGGGTGTAGGGTTGAAAATTTATGAAAAGTTCGTCTAAATTAACGCCAAACCGATTGACCGGTGGAGGTGAGCGCTACGGGCACGAAGGTCGACAACCGGGGCTAGACGTAGGCGCACTGTACAGTCCGCTTGGACGGACGGAGCTGCATTTAAAGGGCAAGTCTGCAACGGGCTTGCTGCATTGCCTCCGAAACAACCCAACAGTTGCACCAGCGATCGGCGTCGGCGTTTGTTTCTGTTTGTGCGATCAAATGCCTTGTTACCACTCGCTCGTGGAAGGTGTGAAACGATTTGTTACGATAAAGCCTGTTTGACTGTGCCAAATGCAGTACACAGATTGGAAGGTGGACCTGGGCGAACGATGATTAAGACATGCTTCGGCCAATTCTACTGCTTGTTGGAGGTATGTTTTGTGCTAGAAATTATTGCAATCCGTAATTGATTAAGCGATATTCGTGATCTCGATCTCAGGTACACAACAATAATAGTCGGGCTCAAAGATTTTTTTAAAACCATTTTTCTACCATTAATGTTTGTTTCATTTTCTCCTTTTGTGGTTTTCTTTCATATTGATTTTTCTCTTTTTGTATTTAAAACGTAATTATATTTTATATTTTTTTGATTTCTAAACAACATTTGATGTAAAATCTATTCTTAATTTAAATTTTGATACTTTAGAGACGATTTGAATGTGTGTTTAATGTTTATGTCATGACTTAATGAGTGTTTCATGACATTATTATTTAATTTCAAATGGATCAAATTTAGCTTTTGCGGGGCGGCCCGGTGGGGTAGTGGTATCGGCGCTGCTCTCTCACACGACAGACCGGGGCCAAAATCCCATCCGGACCGCTCCCCCGTAGCAGTGATTGACTATCCTGCTACGTGGTAAACTAAGTCTAATACGGCCAGGCCGTCATACAATAACAAAAAAAAAAAAAATTAGCTTTTATTAATGTATTGAAATTTATTTTTGATCATCGATAAGTGGGTTTTTTATTATTTTACCCCTTTGATTCATCTTTTACTAATACATTAAATCTTCCATGCTACACCCAACCTGTAACATCGTACTGCCACGCCTTTGTCACATTGTTAAGTATCTTCCAGCAAATGGCGACACCTTCGCTTCATTCACTTTTCCCGCCGATGACGCCTTAACCTGACGCTGCATTACTGCGCCGCACAGTGCAGTGCATTGAAAATGATCGAAATAACTCAATCATCGCATAATTACGCTTAATTTATTAAGTCTCGCGCTCAATTATCTGATGGTTGAAATTCCTCACGGTCCTACCCGGGGTCTTCATCTCGTGCCCATTGGGACGCTAAAGCCTAACCAGTCAACACATCGATGACGCCCGGGCAATCGGCGATCGCTTCATCAGCCTTCCATCAGACGAGCTGCATTCCTTTTATAAGTTCTTCTAGAAGGAGCCCGGTTGCGTGCGGTTTTGTCCGCTTTCGTTGCGCCTTGTGTGTGCGTGTGCCCTTTTTTCTTGTTTCTCATCCGTTTTCAGCTCGCTTTGTTGCGCGCTGCCACGCAGACGATACGGACGATCCCTGAGACTGCGTGAAACAATCAATGGCGCAGGACGTGCAGGACGCTTCGGGGGTCGCGTCTTGGGTTGCGTCTGTGATTGAAGTGCAATACCTGCCGTGTCGATGACTTGCGCACCGTGTGGAATGGAATCTAAAGGATTTTGATGCCGTCGCGGTAAGGGTCGGGGTTTTGCGATTCGATGCCTTCCCGTCCGGTGCAATGATCGTGCGTGAAAACAGTTGTTTCGTAACCGCAGAAGCGAAATCTTTAACAGGTTTCATTTTCCTTTGTTCGGCAAGTCGGAGGTTTGTGTTTTTTGTTTATTTGTTGCTCTCAACATTCAGCTTCGTGCTGATGCCACATATTGCAGTAATTGGTCACTAATCGGATGCGTTTGCGAGTGCAAGTTGACGCAATCGAGGTTGATTGAAGAGGGAACGATTTTTTCGTTGTTGGTCATCATTCCAATACGATTGAAATATTTCAACATCGTTTAAGGATAACGTTAAGCATTGGATTGAAAGATCCATAAACATAGGTAATGGTGAGTATCAAGATGCACTGTGTGCTAAAAAAAATCTGTCCATCCTCTTCCCAGCAAGCGTTCTGTCACAAAACCTCCAATGCCGGCACTGTGCGTTTGAATAATCCTCTTGTTAAAATGGAACTTGAAAATTGAATGAATTACAAAGAAAGGAGCAAAAACCGATATCTTGTGTGATTCGATGCAATGAATTATCGGAAACATTTCGGGGAGAAATGCACACACTTCACATTCGTTTCCGTTTCTTTATGGGGTTTCGGTTTGTAGGCGATTTCTGGTGGAACAGGCGAATTTATTCCATCAGTACATCTTAACGACATTTCGACACGAGGCACTTGACACGATTTGGTGCGGATCCTTAGCAGTTTACGATGGCCCGTATAAAAGGGTTTTGTGTGCATTACCCGTTTTTAACTTCCTGCTGCTGTCAATGAATTCGATCTGGATGTTATTTTGAGGATTAAATGTCTATTTAAGGGCACACTCATTTACGTTGTATTTTATAATAGATCTTTTAGTTGTATGGTTGAAAGACTTCGATTTTACAAACCTTTATCTGGATGAACCAGGACGAAGACATTATTTATGATTCCGATAATAATATTATTTTTTAAATGCTTCCTCGCATGTTATGCTGCATCATAATTTATCCGTTACCAAAAGAACCACAAGTGGCAGACAATGTGGCACTCTTCCGAAAACAGTTGTTTGCGGGCAGCTAATTTGTTTGCGTTCTATATTCAGCTGTTTTATTATCTATCTGTAGCACCATTATCGTTTCCCATGTTTTTTAGCTGTGTTGTGGTGGTTTATTTTTTGTGTGTGCTCTTGCTCATCATTACTTCCTTCCTTCCCATTGTGATGCTCATCCTGTGGGAGTCCTCGAAAGGCTCACGCTGTCACCCAGAGCAATCCTTCGTCCCAAGGGTAGGGAAATGTATCCTTCCCTCTCTTCTTTCGCTTCCTTTGGCTGTGATGCGAACAAGTGCTGCTACGCATTGTGTTGGTCGGTAGAGAAAAAAACACGAAAGAATTAAGAAGAAAAAAATCGTATTTTATGAGAAAAAAAGGCCAGAGATAAAAGAAACTCGATGGGATCCTTGGCCGTGATCGTGCTTCCTTTTGTCGCCTCAGATTTCAACCTGTTCCCTCGGTTCCCGTTAGAACCTTCACCCTGGGAAGCGTACAGCACAGGGTGACTCGATCGGGGTCGGGTTCTTCGTCCTTCGGTGGGATGGAAACTACCGTTGTATCACCCTGCAGCTGAGAAACCTGCGTTTCGGGAGGTGAAATACAATACGCGATTAGTTTTCGGACGGCTTTTTCTGCTTTGCTTCTTCACACACCCGTTGTCCCTGGAATGAAGGGAAAAAACCACAAGTTCATCTCCCATACACCATCGTGCAATACCATTTCCATCTCATTTCCGTACGATCGCACCCACACGGTATACGGTGGGACAGGATGGTGAGAAAAAATCTACAGCACTGCGTTTCGATGATTGTTCTACTTTTTGTTTCACTTTTTTTTTGCTCTCTCCGGTACGGTGCTAGGAATCGAAATAGTTTGTGGGATATGGGATTTTTTGTTCCCGTTCGATCCCAGGCACTCCCGGCCCAGCATCGCGTGTTCCCATTCACATCCCGTGCCGTTATCTAAGGAGGGTGTTCTCCTTCCCGACCGGAAGTGATGGTGGTTTTTTGGGGGCGATTTTATTCAACCGGAATCGTTCGATGTCGTACGGTAGTGCAAGTGAGAAGATGAGTTATGGAACGACTGGAGGTAGTTTACCGATCCACCATTACCATATCATTAGAACTACTTCAAACCGAGCGGTGTAGGAGGAAGCGAACTTAAAAAAAAATCCCTGCAACAAAACAGGAAGTTCCGGGATCACAAGAGAGCTTGAGAAGGACACCTCGGTTTTCACCGAAAACAAAAAATCACCATAAGGGTGCTTTCTTTTTTAATCAGGTTTTGATTGAAATGGGACATGTTTAATGGAACACTTAAGACGGTTCATATAATTTATTCTGTTCCGGTAAGTATGGCACCGGGGCTAAGATCTACGATGCCCGGAACAGAAACAGCTGGCCCGACTAGGTCTGAGGATATGTTTTTTTTTCACCGTTCTCAAGCATCACGGTTTAATGGTTTTTTTCGCCCCGTTGTGCAGCAGCTCATAAAAAGTGTAAGGTGCAGCAGTATCGTAACGAATTCTATAATTCATAAATGTCGCTTTTTATGGAGCAGATGTGTTTTTGGTTGGTCGTTTTAATAATAAAGAATTGTTTGACGGATGTTTAAAGGGAAGCGTCTTCAGTTTTTTGTTTGTAAAAATCTTTGGTATACAGGAAGTTCTATTATTTTTTTCAATTTGATGTGTACAGTGACATACGAGTTATGAAAAAAGAGTGTTATAATGGTACAACGGAAGCTTTTTGCCCATTTAATCAAATATCTAAGATATTTTATAGAAAAAATCATAAAGATTGTAAACCTACAAACAAACATCCTTTTCCAGTCCTCGACTTATTATTCTGAATCAAGAAATTGACGTTGTATCTAAAGCTACACAAACCATAAAGTTTATGTGAAAAAAATCCTTTTAAAAACCCCCAACTGTAAGCATTTTTATCCGTTAAACGTGTCGCATGCCCGCGTTTAATCAGCTCAGCATCATTTCCTTTCGCAAACCGCGAAAAACAAAAAAAACTCCAAGCGTGAGGTCGTCGAATGTTTCGGGACGTCCTTTGGGACACTGTCCGCAGCAAACGACCGGCAGCAGCCGTTGCAGGGAGCAGCAAATGCATACCTTAACGAGCAGCACAACTCGGGCAACCTTGTTATAAGTCAGAAATGGACGTACCGAGCACAGCGGTGGACAATCGGCTAATCTCGGTATCGAAATCCGAATTTTCGACAATCCGACCCGTGGTACGGGTACGGGTATCCCCTGTCGATTCCTTAATTAAATTGAAAAAACCGATTGCACTTGTCCACCTTCACATGTGCCGGGGCGTTCGTCGTTCGCCCCGTCGGCAATCAGGGTTTCGATGGGAGGGCCGACCTGCACGTGGAAAGTGATTTACGAACATGGTTCAGCACACCTTTTTGAAGGGCCTCCCAATTTTCGAAATGGTGCACCTCATCTTCCCAATATAAAGGGAGCTCGGAATGGGGGGGTTGTGGTGTGTTTGTTTCCTTATCGGCGTACTTTCATCGGCGGTAGGCTGCGGGATTTTGTTTGCTGGGCGAACGTCACGATGATCCCTGTTAATCCCTGTACCACTGGATGGAATGGTGCACGGACGTACACACATAGGAAAATCCAAAAAGGCAGGCCAGCACGCTCCACCGCAAGCTGTCACCGAAATTGGCGAAAACAGCAAGTTTTGTGCCGAAGAAAAAAAATAATACACCGGTGACAAACGCGAAGATCACGCGACGCAACGAACCACCTTCTGTCTCAAGTTCACCGGGACAGGTTAAGCTTTAAAGAAACAAACCAAAAAAACGCAACGAAAAACAGACCGTTTGGTCTCGATTTAACTTTATTATTATTGAATTTCGATATCTCCACCGGTGTCCCGAGTGCATTGGTTCGCCCCATCTTGGTGTGGTACCTGTTGTCGAGTTGTCGTTCCAATATTCCCCATTCGGAGTTCGGCAAAGCAACGATCCAAAAACTCCCAAAACTCCTCGAAAAAAGACAACGTCGTGAGGTTCGGTTTGCTCTGATTTGTTTGTGATACCTTGTTGCAGTGGGCCGAACGTATTCGAACGTGAACTTGTGGACATTGCATCCTTATGTATCTCGCCCCAGAACTCCCTTTCCCCCTGGGGGATGGGGGGGCTTTTGTGTTGTGTGTGCCTGTACACTAAATTTACTCGACACAGCAGCGCAATAAATCGTGTCTTATCAGTAAAATATGTTCGACAAAAGTGCATAAAGAAGAAGCGGCCGGTCTGCGTTGCCACCTCGCGCCTGTCACATCAATAGTACCATACGGACGGTTGGAATACACCGTCGGGCAGAGCAACGTACCGCACTGCACAAGCGGGACGCCAATTTGAAGGATGCATCCGTGGGATGCACGAAAACTTTCCCGAAACGAACCCCTCGACGGAAGCCCGTCGTAGGGGAAGCTTCTTTTCATTACCGTTTTCACTTACGTGCGCGTCTGTCTGGTGCTCCCGTTCTTGTTAATTCTGGGTGCCTTGTGACAGGGCTCTTCTCAGGGAAGGATGTTGCGATTGTGTACCACGCTGGCGAAAAGCTACACCGTCCAGCGTGCCTGGTGGATCAACCTTTAGCAGCACGCGGAACGATTTGTTTTTGACTTACCTTCCCGCCTTTCTGCCGGAAGCGAAGTAACCCAGCCTGAACCTACCCTTTTTTTTTCGCCCACCTGTGATCGGGTTCGTCCTCTTTTAAGCGCACAGGTCGTGGAGGGTTTCGCTACATTCGTTCCGAATGATTTGCCACAAATCTGGTACGCTACTATATGCAACATTCACCATCGATCACGGACACACACACGCGCGCGAGCGCGGAAAGCAACTCCGGATGTCTTGAGGATGCGTCTCCACCAGTAGTATCACCCTCCGACACCCTGATGGCCGTGACCATGTGGCACAGAAAAGGGAGTCAATTTATCGTACCGCTTCGTGGCGCGCGAATTTTTCACGCTTCTTCACCGCGGTTTCTGGGTGGGGGGTTCCCTCCACATGGAACTCACCTTGGACCTCTTGGGGGTTTGCCTCCCACAGATGCGTTCTCCCTGCACCGGCGAGCTACTTGTTTGTGGCGGGGCGTTATCTTGGGCATTAAATTTTTCCATTCGGCATTTCCGTGGCGTTGCGGCCGCCATCGGGTTGCTTATTAAAACCACTCAATTCGTGACACAGAATTATCATAAACACGTACACTGTGTCCAATTAACCTGTAACATGACGAAAGAATAAATAAGCCGGGAACTGTGCTCGCTTGTGCGCCGAGATACAGTTTCGGGCTCGTTTGCCAATACCGTGTGCGCACGGGAGTTTTGTGAATTGGGATTAAAAAGGAAACTGTTTCGCGATCTGCTCCTCCTTCGATGTAAGGGGTTCCGGGGGGAGCGAAAAGGACAAACTGGGCACTTGGGAGGGGGGGGGGGGAGTTTGCACAAGGTGTAAGCTTTGCCTCCTGTCGGCAAAGCTAGTTGCCGGGGCGGGACATCGAATCGTTTGGCACGATTTTTTCGCTGAGTTGTAGGTACAAAAAAAAGGGTAGCGAAAACAGTGAATCAACCGAACGCAAAAGACACGAACCCGATGGAACAGGTTGCCCGTTTGTGGTGTACTTCACGGTGGCCAACGTAAATGTTAAGGTCACTGAACCGGTGCAGCGCGCAGCGAAGGGATTCGTATGCTTTTTTATGTGGAGTGCGACGAATCACTGTTTTTTGGAAAGTGTAGCGTGTCTGGCTGGTGTTTGATAGGAATAGATTTAGCTGTCTTGTTTAAGGAACGATGTATATAATTAGTTTGTTTGCATTTTTCGATTTAATTTTGTCAAAGACCTAAGGAATAGATTAAAGTCTCTCCAAACAAAATTTTGTGTATTTAAAATGTAAAAATCTATTTTTCTCTGAAATAAAACAAATAATCATATCCCATCCTGTCATACTTCATAATATACGAGATTTTTCGACAAGTGTTTTTTATAAGATTTATAAAATGTCGGGCCGATTTCTTCAGTGGATTGCCAAGTTCAGCTAATTTCAATTACTTAAAACGTTCTGCAAATTATGATCAGTGTTGAATTATTATTATGAAAGACCATTGCACATCTATGACTCTCTGCAGGCAACTGAGCGAATATTTTACTCAAATAACAGTGGAAAAAGCATACATATTTTTTAAAATTTCTTCTAAGGACAGACAAGTCGTATACCATGTATACATGAATAACAAACATAGCATATTTTAACATAAATCTAAATAATTAAATAATAAATCAAAAATAATATATTTAAATAAAAAAATGAACTGCATCAAAATAATAAACTAAAATATATGAGACAAATCATTTTTTTAAATTACTTAACAAACATGATGAAAACGCAAAATTCTATCCAAAGAACTTTTGTAGAATTCAAAATAGCAAATCGTTAGCAAGGGCATCAGTAACAAGGGCTTGTTTCAATATTGCATACTCCCGGAGGCCGTTGGCTGTGGCTATGATATTCTATGCACACATACCCTGTATCGACATTTTCTCCTATCGAAGGTTAGATCCAGGCTAATTTTCCCTCTGATCGGTCTTTTATTATGATTTTCCATCCAAAACACTCTCACAAAATCGTGCATAGAATTATTTTCTCCAACAGGATAAACGAGCGGTCGAAGCTTATGGATTTGCGGGCCGATGCTCGTTTTTCATCCCCCAAGGAAGATCGTGTGTTTCAGCACGAAGCTAGCCAAACCGTTACTGGTTAGCTGGTCAGTTTCGGTCTTTTCGTATGCAAATTATTTTACAAGCACAGTTTGGCTCTCTTTCTCTCCGAAACCTTCCGTCGGGTTTTAAGATTGACGCGTGCACCGGACCGGTGTTGTTTGATTAAAATTAGACCATGTTGCCCTTTTCGACTTTCGGAAACGCTTCGCTCACGGTTACACGCTGCTGTCTGCTACAACTACCGAAACCGGAACGAATGTGACCCCCGTTGACCTCCACGACACCCTTTCGGGGCCGGGTTCCCATTCCTTTCCGATATTGTGATGGAAATGTTCTTCCCGATAACCCGAACGCTGGTTTGTTTGTGACAAGGAACACACGGAGCGCTCGAAATAGTTTTGGCCCCGATATGCGACGGGTCGGAAGACACCGACTACCTAAACCGAACCGGATGTCAAACTTCACAGGTTTATGAGCATTGAAGAGGGAACAGCGCCCAAGTGCCAAGTGTGTGCGTCTCGATCGGTGGATGCATTTTGTGCAACGCGTGAGCGGGGCAGGAAATTGCATTTTAATTTCTCTCCTCCTTCCCAGACACAGTCCACCAAGGGGTATGACCTTTAGCCGTCCTACCGGAACCGGGTGTGTGCTGACGGTATTCTCGGGCTGTCCCGAAGGGAACATTCTAAAGTTTCGTTCCGTCCGTTGTTCTGTCTTGTGCTGCTGTGCTGGCGGACCTTTTTGACCTGGATTTCGGTTTTCTCTCTCTCGGTCGTCGATGATTCTCGATGATGGAAATAATGTAAATTCGGTTGCGGATGTGACGATGGCGGTGAAGAAAGGCAAAGGTTCGTATGAAAAGGAGCATCACCGAGGTTTCCGATCCGTGAACGTGCAGCAGCCCCACTGGTCGGACATGTGAGCGGTCGCATGTTGGAATTTGTTGAATTCGAAATTGTTATGCACGTGCACGTGTTTCGGTTCGCGAACGTTGCTTTCGGGGCGGAATGCCTTACGAGTGGTTCGGTGCACCGCCGGATGAAGATGAATCGGTACAATAGGTTACCCCCGGGCTCGAGTGGGAATGATCTCGAAATGCGCATCACTTCCGGCCGGGTTTTGTGGAATATTTTTATTGAAGTAAATGATGCGTTTCTTCAACGTAAGGGTTAAGGTGCCTGTCTCTAATAAAGAACAGGATACAATTTCGTTTGAACGTTGTAACCCTTAAGATGATTACCATTTAAATAAAAATAAACATACGTTAACAAAAAATTGTCTCACCGTATCTGATTGCTCAGAATGTATCTCGAGAGAAAAAAAAACCGCCCGAACAGAACGGATGTCACTATCGACTGCCGACGATCGATAATACAATCTTGACCCGCGCAGGTCAACACAAATTGGCGTGGATAGATTTATGCGTTAAATTAAAAGCCCGCGCGTACATTAAAACGTTCCGCATGCAAATACGCGGGTGACAATAAAAGCCCGAACTGATACGGTACGGATGGCGAGTAATTATCGACTTTTGCAGTAACATTTGCCAAAACGGTAACCCGGTATCGGATGCTGTGGGAACGGAGCCCTTTTTCTGAACGATTCGCTACCATGGGAACCGTGATAAAAAAGGTCCTTTCGGTGATGCTGATTTAGCACTGATCGGTGCGATATCGATCGAACTTTGCGCCACGATTAACCGGGCCAAAACCTTGGCGAAGGCGTCACCGAAATGAGGGGTAGATGAAGGCATATAAACGGACCATCGATAACGATAAATCTTTATTTGGTTTTCTTTGAAATTGTATCTTTTTTCTCTTTCCATATTTTTTTTTCATTTTGCAATCCTCAAGCATTCCAAGAAACGGTCCCAAAAGGACACACCGTCTCGGTGGAATGTGAGCAAAAGGTTTAAACGGGACGAAGGAATGAAAATAAAACGATGCCCGAAACCGATTTATAGTAGCGTTAAATTTTTTGGGGAAGTTCAACGGACGGTCCCGAACCCGCGAGATTCACCCGGTGCATCTCGGTGCACACCTTCCATCCACCATCCATTTCCCCGCTCCACGGTTCACGATGCACGGCACGAAATCAAACGTGCGGATCGCAAATGCAACTGCCGACGGTGTGCTGACGGTATGTTTATATTTATTTACCCTAACCGACACTCACCTGATGCCGGGAACGTCGGTGGGTATGGCACATAAATTTCGGACCTTCAGCAACCATCCACCCGCGGAACACGTGTGCGAAGATAAAAGTGCGTGTCCATGTGCTGGTCGGCACATTTTGCTCCTCGTTTTTGGTGAGGATGCCCAAAGGTGGCTGGGTATGAAATGTATGCGTAATGGAGAAATTTAAAGCAATATTGCTCGTAACAGGTCACCAACGTGTTAGGGCTGTATTTAATCTAAACGGAAAGGAGATGATTTATTCAATTGATCATGAGCGGCCCAGTTGTGTAAGCAGAATGGTGATCTAAACTTTTTCCGATGGGTGTTTGATTTTATAAGACGAAGTGATGAATGGACGAGAAGAGATGGGTAGATATTGTATTCAAGTTGCAAGAATTATAATACTTTTAACAAGATTCACTCGAAATGACAACCATTAACACTGAAAAGAGCTTTAAAACTCCTTCGAAGACTCCCAGGTTATAAGGACCTCAAAACACAATCGAATTATTAGGAAGAGCATCAGAATTGTTTAAATGTCATCCATTAACTGGAACTCTGTATAATTAAAAGTGTGATATGCGACTTTTTCAACAGCACCCAACAAATAATCGAAATAATTCTTGGGGTTTACTCCTGAGGGCTTTGCAGACCAAACATTTGGACTGATAATGGATTTGGGCCTGAGGATGATTTTCTTGACTCAGGACTGGGCGGTCCGGATTTCATTGAGTGCAAGCTTCGACTGCAACATACATTTTAGGTGACAAAGTCCGATTTCCAACGGCAGTTTTCTTAACACCTGTTCCTGTAGATTCGTGAGAAATTCCTGATAACTTCACCATCACCAGCTGCATTCAGGGAGCAGTGCAAAAATCCTTATTTAAATGGCCGTCTCGAATCATCATGAATCACCTTATTCTTTTCCATAATTTACACGAGCTTCAACAATCCATCCATGCTAACATTTATAATATAAATGAAGAACGGTTCAAACTTTCAAATGATAAATATTGTGTGTTTTAATATCAGTAGATGCTTCAATTATTATAATGCACTACGACAACTGAATAAATAGTTTGCAAATAAATATTTTTCAAATAAATTGTTACCTCTTACAATGTAAACCCTTATCGGTCAACCTGCTTGCAAACAGGCATCGCAAACATCTTCGACATGCAACGATATTTACCGTCCGATAACGTAAGCTCGTCGCTTTCGTAAACTACCAACCCAATCGCATCGATTTAATAAATTAAATCAAACAAAAATATAAATAAATAAGCGCCCAGCGGTGAACGAACGATTTCGCTGAGAGCCGCCACAGTTAGTCCCCGGGGATGTTCTTGTGCAATGCGAAGATGCAAACAAAACAACAACAAAAAAAAACACCGCATGCAAAATTGCCAACACGCAAGCCCCAACAGGGTGTGTCTTCTTCCTGTGGGAATTTTCGTTATTTGATCTCCTCGCTCTCCGAGCACCGGCCATTATTTGCCGAATCGGACCAAGAATGCAGTACACCACCGGGGTCGGTGCATCGATCCAATGCAAAGTGCATCTTCGACTGAAGATCGGTTGCGAGCGGCGGAAAGTAGTGGATGTGAAAGGTGGAAATGCAAAAAAAAGTATCGACGTCGAAACCGGGAAGATGAAATTGAATGCAAATAAATTTCTTATTGGCAGTTCGCGAACTCATTCGTTTTGCATGTTCGAGTACTGGGTGGTGAACCTTATTGCCCGTTTTGCTTTCGCGCTGGGGTCCAGTTGGTTCGTTTCGGGCCATGGTTTTGTCTCCGAAATCTTTTCCTGCAGTTGGTTGGTTGTTTAGGTCGGCAATGACGCAGTAGCACGTCCAGATTAATCCACCATGCGGAAAAAGGGACACGTATGAACATTCATGAGCTCAAAGTGCTGTGTGAAGCATCGAAAATAGACGCAAGAGCGCAAACATGATCGTACTAGATCCCGACAGGCTAGAAATCGCAACAAGTGTATGAATTAATCATCAAAAAATTTCAATTCCAGAAGGCCTTCTATTTCGCGATCGATATGTACGCCTCTCTGGTCGAGAACTACCATTACTCAATCCCGAAGGTGCAGACAAACAGACACCCGTACACGTCGCATGGATTGTGTGGTACTGGCTGCTAAACTGTTTGCCTGCTTCGTTCGTAGTCGGGGGGGTGAGCCAGAACTAATATTTACCTTCAATTTTCATCGATGGTCCACCGGAGCATAAATATTCATAGGTCATGCATGCCTAAACGAATTTACATATAATTGAATGAATATTATCCATTCATTAATAGGATGAGTGCTGGGGTGAATTAAACCGGCTGAGTGAAAGAGAGGGTGATAGAGACAGAGAGGGATAAAACGCAAAAAATCAACCCCCGAAAACGCGCCCTCACATGGGACGGTCGGTGTTCTCGTTTGTGGGGTGTAGTACCCCATATTGACCGACCAAAGGGAATAGGGAAAAATTAAAGAAATAAAATCCCAACTTAACCTCACCACTGTACCCGGACAACCACCCTGCTGGTCATCCATCCCCCTCCCGGTTGGATCGTGATCGTGCGACCTAAGTGATTGAGAGTCCGGAACGAGTGCGACGGGGGATGAGACGGCAACCGAGAAAAGGTGGGCATTCGGCAAACATATGTTATAAATAATGTTTCACCTCACCTCATCATCATCATCGTTGGTGCCGGTGTGCGCAATGCTTAGGAGATCGTTTATTTCCCCCTTCGGTGTGTTTGGTGTTTTTTCACCCCATCCCGGTCCCGAGCTCGTGCTCGTCACGAATGACCATAACCGAATAGGGGAGATATCTATAAATTTCGATCAAATTATGGAATGATACTAAATTATGTTTATTAAAAGCAGACACGCGTCCATATTGCACTTTTCACGGCAGACGCTCCCGGTGGCGGGGTGCGGTCGGCTGCAGTGGAGCGCCCGCTGATGATGATGGTTTTGGGGGTGTTGCTAGTTTTGCAGATCGACGATTAATGGGTGCCGGTAGGGTGTGGTGGACCCGGGGCACGAAGTAACCCCACCGGGTGGATTTAAATTGTACCGATGAAGGCATGATTTGGTTAATGATGTGATTGGGGCTAAATGGAAGAAAAAAACATACACAAACACACATTTGCATATGTGCGAAGGGTGCATAATGGGGGGGTTGAACGGTTAAAAATCGGTTTTTACCAAATTAGGAACTGCACTGAGAAGTCCAACTACGGACGTAATATTTAAAAAAATGCTTAATGACCATAAAGGCAGACGGTTAAATACTTTGTTAGAATGAAGATTGAAATACTAATTGTTTTTACACTTAATGTTTTATTATGTACATATTTTTAGCATTTTGTTTTTTATTTTTATTCTCTTTGTACAACTTCAATTCAGCGATTATGCCTTTTACTTAGGATTGTTGTTATTGATTTTAATTTATTTTTGTTGAAGAAATTTGCTTTTTTACTGTACTATTGTACTTATTCATTTAATTTTTTAACAATTCGTCGTGATCTATCTTATTTGGTTTTTACTTCCTACTTTTCTATTTTTCTTGTTTTTTTGTATTGCTTTGTTTATTCATGTCATTATGTTTTAACCGTTTACTATTCAATGTTTTCTTGTTTGGTCGTTTTATAATATCAATGTTTCTAACTTTACGTTTTCATTGTTCAGTGTTACTTTGTTTAACTGCTTTTAACTTAGTGTTGCAAGTAAATTTGATTTGTTTTAGTTTTATCATTTTTTCAATGTACAATTAATACCTCTGCTGAGCTCCACCGGAATGCCTTTTCTTGATTGAGGAGAAGAAAATGTGTCCCAAAAGTATGAATAAATAATTAATTTAAAGTTAAAGCTATGAGTTTAAGCAATTCGGTTTTCCCGTTTTTCATTTATAATAAAAATTATCGTTTTCTGTCATATTTGCTATCGCACGTATGTGTAAACATTAAGGTATCTTTCTCCAACAGGGAGTTGCATTGCTTCGACGGAGGATAAACTAGCTAGCTGAGCTGTCCATTAGTACCGTTGAAAAATGTTTCACTTTACATCGCCCATTGCCACCCAGGTAGCACACCCAGGTCCAAGTGATACCGGATACAAATTTCACGAAATTCCACACTGTGCAGCGGGTCACCGGTCCACCTGTACCGGTACGAAGCGCACCAACTGCAACATAGAAGCGCATTCCGTGCCTGCACCAACATCGTCGTCGTCGTCGTTGTACCGGTCGTCATCATCATCAGGCACCCCGTTAGGAGTGTTTGAAAAATGATGCGGCTCCGATAACTGTCAACCGTTGCGACGGTGCCGGTGCTCCAGGTGCTCCATATCTCGCGGAAATCGTTCCGGACGACGAGAGTGAAACGAGAGCTTCGGTGCGGCCAGCGATGGCCGGTGGCTGATGCCCGATTTGCAGTCCAATCTGCGCCCGCCCAGAGGCGAACGGCAGCACCCGCGGGACCGATCACCCAACGCGTGAGGCTGGCTTTTGTGCCTGTGTTTCTGCTCCACCCTTAACGCTTATCGGAATCGGGTGGGCACCGGCGCGCGGGGAAAGGTTGTGATGCCTAACCGAATGAGTTATGATTATTAATAATCATCGTAAAAATATCTGACACAGTGCGTTTACATTTATGTGGCTGCTGCTTCTGCCATTGCTGCCCGGGTCCATTTCGGTCCAACCCGGAGCCACGATGTGCTCTCGTTTCATTTGCGGCGCACCGGAGAGACCTGTTCGTAAGAGGGAAACCCGAATCGGTCAAGATGCGGAGAAGATGCTGCGACACAGAAATTATGGAAAGCGATCGTTACCGAACCCGGGCAGGGCAGGTGAGGCACCAGCCGCAGTCAATAGACGATGCAGGCCGATTCGTAAGATGCAGGTGAGAAGTGAGTCGCGCACGGCGGGAATAAAAATATTTTTACAGCATCGAGAATATATTAATAAAAGCCTATTTTACGACGCTTAATATGGTGCTAGACCGTGTGGCCATTCGTTCCTTGGCGATGTGTGAGGTATCGTTTCGCCCGCCGATGAAAGATACCCACCACGCGGTGCGGTTTAGCGGATCGGTGTCGGCCTGTTGTGGTTTCGGAATTGACCAGATGAATTTGTAGTTCTTTTATGTGTTATTTATCGGGGTGGGTTCGCTTGTGCGTGTGCACAAGGGCTGATAGAGAGAGAGAGGACGCGTAGACCTCCTCGGAAGGGGTAGTCGATGGCTCCAGTTTCTTAGGCCTCGCGCGGAACCTGATTGGAACTTGACCATCGGTGCGCGTTAAAGCTGACGCAGGGGTACGATCTACCCCTTTTAGGTCCAAGAAGCGGTAAAAGAACGATCGGATCTAATCAAGCTTCCAAACGCGTACAGGTTATAAGTCGCCCCGGTCCAGGTAGACCAGCGACATAATCGTAATGCTCGTGTGTGTGTGTGTACAGTTTATTTCGGTGATAAAACTCGCACGGCTTTCGGGCAGGAATTATCACCCGGCGGTCGACGGTTTCATTCCCCCCCGGGAGAGAAAACAAGGGGATTGATTTTCCCGTAAGTTTGATATGAAAAATTATCCCCCCAAAAGCGCATAAAGCACGGGATCGTTTTGATTGCTCACTGTCTACCATTTTGGGGTTCGGAAGCGGGACCGGCGGGGCGAGGTCAACAAGGGATTGATTTAGCTTTAGACCGCGTGAGGCCAAACTAATCAAATTTCTTTTGGCTGGTGGGTGCAAAAGCACCTGGTGGAGGTGCGCTTTTGATAGATTATGCTAATTAACATGTGCACTCAAATGTCGTTCAGCGGTTGATTGGAAACACGGTGGATTTGTGTTGTGTGTTTTTTTTGTGGCATGTGTTTACGCTACGTTGTTTCTCGTTTCCGTGTGGGTTGGGTTTGAAAGGTGTCCGGGATGATGCTGAAATATGACAGATGAACACGGTTCCGATTGGTTTTCGAAGGGAGGAAACCACCGTCCCCTGTTTGGGTGTCCAGCTTTGTTAAAAGGGTTGTCCGTTGGTGTAACGAGACCCAAGAACACCATCCATTCGGTTCGATAAACGATTAGGGACAGTGGACAGTTTAAGAAAGGTTATGGTTTCAGGGATGAACTATTGGTTTTGTCCCCTTGGGCATGCGGGGTGACATCGCACCCTATGTTGTTTGTCAGCTATTAAGGTAACGCGTGCCACATCGCCCGCATATTTTGCTCGGAACACGATAATGTTTTTTGTGACAAAGAATGCGTTGTTGTTCGGGATGTCGAGCAAGTGTTATGCTTTTACAGACAAGGTGTTTTACTTTTGATGATGACTTAGCAAGGTAAGACATTATGGGACGCATTTGTTGAAGAATTAGACAAAGGTCCTAGGAAAGGAGAAGACTCGAAGGATATTGTTATGGTATCTTAAATAAGAAATATTAATATGAAATATTTTTTATTCTACACTTTAGTTTTTTTTTGTTAATATTTAATTTACTGTTAATATTTAACGTCAGTAATAATTAACTTACAATTTTTTATGTGTTGTAACTTACATAAAACTAGTCCTCGTTATGATTATGTTTTAAGTGATAGACTTTCGTACAGGTTTTCACCTACCATTAACCATCGGCCGTTAACATAATGTTGTCCCGCATCCTGAACAACCACGCAGCAGGTAGCCCGGAAGATAAGAATGCGCAGATAGCAGAGTAAACAACCGACAAGTGTTTTGCCTCATTCCTAGAAACGATCCCGATCCCAACTGCCCCGTCATGCAAGTGGGAAGAAAAAAGAGAAAAGCAAAATACTTGCGGTGCATAAATTATATTGAACTTCTTTTCAGAAGAAAACCAATGCGGGTACAGGTGATTTACTTGGCCGCTTAATTTATAGCTCAGCCACTGGGCAGAGTGACCCACCGGGGTCCAAGGAATGGACCAGCCGGCTGTAACCTGCTGCCGGCTAGGGTGTCCTTGAGCAGTGGCCTGCATTATTATTAATCCTGGTAGCAGGTTTCATGTGGCCACCATCACCATAGCCAACGGCCGAGTAACCCGATACGTGCGAGACGATTCAGTGGGTCGGGTTTGTGGTGTCTGTGCACAGGGCTAATTGCCGAGCAGTGCAAGCACAAGATCGCAAGTGCAGATCGGTACATCTGCCAGCGAGATCTTCATCTCCTGTGTTCCCGGGAAGGGAAAATACCAACCGCGCAAGGGCAGCAATAGCAGATGAGATACTCTAGGAACATCTTAACGCCTCGTTTTACAAGTCCTCTATTCCCGGGCGAGGGAGAATTAGTCCCGTCCGCCACGATGGCAATGAATCTCGTTCGCTTCCAAGTTCGCTACGTCCCGAGGACTTTAAATTACTTTGCCGACTTTTCCTCGGGGATGGCTTTTCGGTGGAAGACCAGAAGCACCGTACTCCATCATCATTGTCTAATCGGCTGACGATCTGTGTCTGCGCGCGTTGGTGGACGTAATGCGAGCGCACATCCACGCAGGTACTTCAGACAACTTCGGAGCCATCTTCTGGCCCGCCATCATGATGCGATCGTGAGCAACTGGCGATACGCAATCCGCTCGGTTCACTTGTCGTGCTCTGGTCGCGTCGCGGTACTTAGGAACAGCGAGATAAAGAACCCTTCGCACAGACTTGTCTTTATCTGCCGGTGCGATGCAATCCATCCACCGAAACCATCCGGGAGTTCTTCGGGAGTGGAGGTACTTTTGCTTTGGTGTCATCCCGTTTCCCGCCCCCGGGGTCTTCCAGTTGCACATCACTTGAAGCGCAACGACCGCGCAAACAGACACGCTCGGGATGAGCGCAACTGGAAGCGCTCATTCGTCATAAATAATCGTGGCTCGTTAGTACGCAAGTGCCGTGATCGTGACGGTTGCGAACAATAATGTGCCTTTCGGGGTGGGATTTCGGTGCTGTCGGGGTGTGCACTAGCGCTTATTGTTTCGTTACGACGGTGCACTAAGGGATGATGAGTTATGATGCGTGTTGGAAGGCAAACGCTGTGAGCTGTATCACCCTTATCCGAGAGGACGTCCTGAGAGCCTGAGAACGTACCGGATGGTTGTGTATGTTCATCTGGCAATCGTCCTTCAGTCACTTTATTTCTCAAGCTTTAGGTGTCCGTTCGTGAATAAAGATATGCTAAAGTTGTCAAATAAGAGCTAATTTTATTTTATTAATTAAAAACTATGAACATTAAAAAAATGCCAATTAGTTTTTGTGACTAATATTATACATTTTGTGTGATTTTAATTTATCGTTATTTATCTTGAAGATTCAAGGAATTATTTCCCAATTTGTAGAACAAAATTATTGAATGTATTTTACATTTCTCTTACCCAGTTTTACATTTTTCTTACTAGAGAATTGAAAGAAATTGATTTTATGGTTTTTTTCTGTTTGAAAACATTCCATATTTCAATCCAAATCCTGTCACGAATTCTGTGAGAAGTGAAGTGGAAACCTTTAGATAATTTATATCCAAAACATCCTTAAACTATTGCAGGTCTGCACTGGAAACATGTGTCTGGAAATACTTGCACCCTTTGGGATCAACACTTTCCCTTACGTTTCACACGTCCGCTACGGCGCTGGGTTGAACTTGACACTGCGCTAGAACGAGTTGCATGAAAAATGCGCTCATGTACAACATGTAAACACAATTAAAAGTTGGAGAAAAACAGAAGCTATGAAAAACAGACGGAAACAAACAAACACTTGACACAGTGAGAGAGAGAGTTTAAAAATGTTGAAGGATCTTCTTCAAACACCAAATACCCACAAAACCACTTGTTATCGATGGTTACGGGGTGGTGTGAACCTAACACGCACCGGCAAATCGGTGTGAACTTCACGTTTGACGGGAAGCAATAAAACATATCCACCGTGGGACGGCTTCACATAAAACGAAACAAGATCGGGCCGGTGAACGAGTTTGCGTGAGAGATGATCGAATGAAGCCGTCCGATAAGAAGAATGAATCAAGTTTTGCCCGGTTTTCTGCGATTCGGAAGGATTAGAAGGCTAGCACCAGACTTGGCAAGAGCATGCACGATCAGCAAAAAAAAAAAGAAAAAAAGACGACCTCCCATGAAGTATTCCGTGCGCATTCGGGAGGCGCAAATTAGATCGGTTCGTATGCTTACTATCGCAAACGAGGGGTTGGCCCGCATACGCGCGAACAGGGTGGTCACGCAGGTTGAGCGGATGTCAAGTGGCGTCGCGATATGGGGAGATAATCTCCCCCTCCATCGGGCCCAATCCGACACCCCAACTACTCGAACTTCACACGGAACGACACTGCTAATGCTATCTTCCGGCTTAGATCAAGAGTCCGCCATGCGCTTGCTGCTATTTCTCCCTTAACGGGGTGAGTTTTGTGGGTTTTATATTTGCTTCTTCTTCCGCTGGTATCATGTTGTTTGCTCCGGTACACACAGAGAACACCGCTAGACCTGCGAGATAGTTACGCATGTTGATCAATTTTTCAAATTTTCTCGTCCAACGGTTCGCTACGTAGCTGGAGCGGACGGAATTTAACACCACGTCATGCCTAGCATACCGAGGCTGCGCTATAAACCACTGCGAAGGGTTCAATCAGCATATACGATCCGACTGCCCGATCCGGTGCAGTCGTACGCGGGCGCTGCACCGGCCCAGCACGTGGTTAGACGCCTGACCTTGATGCAGACTCCAAATGCGGCCTGGAAGTGGGTTTTCGCTTTGTAGCATGGCCGGTGGTGGCCCACCTCTTACCGTACGCGTCAGGTGCTGCAGAACAAGTTGGTGACTAATTTAGTAAATAGTTGCACCGGGGGTGCAAAAAATCTGTTCCATCCATCGGCTTCTTTGGTGGGCATTCGGTGGGCTGGCTGGGTGTAAGCTCGCAGCAGCATACCGTGACTCATACGATGGCTATTTTTGTCGCCGCCGCCGCCGAGATATTGCAAGAATTCGGTGGCGTTCCGTTCGATGGCTGGGAAGGCACCGATTTTCTGCTTCTTGGGTGTTTTGGGGTCGACTTTAGTCTCACGTTTCGAGCAAAGTGGAATAAATTATTGTTCAGTTACTACGGATATCTTAATATTCAAAAAACCTGGACCAACCATTACTAATGCCTAGGATTTATGAACCAGGAAAATATGTATGAGGAAACAACCACCAAGCGAATTATGAATGAGAAAGGATAATATGCAATGGAAAACAAATTTTAAATGTCTAGGATTGTACTTTGACATACGAAAGAATACAACCAGAACAAACAAATTGATCAAAAGTATATACTCATTCCTCAATAGGAAATTAAAATTGAGTCTGAAAATCAAACCACTCATATACAAGGCATTTTTTACCAGTCCTTTCCTATGCTGCACCAGGTTTAAATAAAAGTAAAAATAATGTAGAACAAAATCATGAAAATGATCATAAATGTCCCTGAATTATGCAATACAAAAAAAAACTGCACAAAATAACAAATACTGATACAATTCAGGATATTATTGATAAATTATATTTCAACTACCACAGCAGATGCCATGCTAGTAATTTAGAAATGCTGATTTAGTTAGTGCTATAATTCAAGCTAACTACTCTTAGGACAAATAATATATAGTTCCGTTAATTGTTACTATTAACTCAAGTTAGGTGAGACTTATTAGTTTATTATTCAATTTTCAAGGTTTTTTTATTAAATATTTTTTTTTCATATTACATTCATTAACAAAATGAGCAATAACTAAAATCAGCAATCGCTGACAATATAAAATTAATGAGGATTAAATTGTTATACCAACCTAAAGATTATTGTCCACATTAAACCTCTGCTATTACTGCTATGAACCACATGCAGCAGTTTCGTAATATTCCCCCAAAATGCAAACATGGCGAATTCACATGCCAAAACGTAAACGCACAACAGTTTCCCAATAACCGTTGACGGTAAACGGTGGTGACGCAGTTTAAAAATTCTACCCAGAAACCAAACCCACCGCATGACACTTCGGCAAACATATTTCATAAACCACAACCGGTGCACATGCTGGATTGCGCAAATCACAAGGTTTTCGTTGCGATTTAATGCAAAATTTAAATGCCCTCCATGGCTAACCGTTGGCAAAAGGTGAAGAAAGTTTGAGTTGTTTGTTCTGTTGCTCCTTTTTTTCTCGCTTTATTGATAATCGCAACTTGAAGCGACATCACTTTAACACGACAAGTTGTCCATCCGATGCGTTATCAGATAATCCAGTTGCCCCCGGGATGGGAAAAGCAAAACTACAACTAAAGGTGTTAAATATTGGTTTACGATAACAGCTTCACCGAACGATTCCGGTTGACAACGAGCACAAACTCAACTTTCGGCCACTATTTCTGGGGTTTACGGAGCAGTTGAATCATAAATGTCCATAAACAACATAAACATTGATATTCGTACAAAATTTGGGGGGGAAAGCGAATCATGAACTTGACCAAAAACCTTGCCATTCACTGGACAAATCGACAAAAAAAAACACAAACCTTCACCACCGAAAAAGGACCGGCAGCGGATTTCCTTATTCTTCTGTCACTGAGCATTTGGATAAGCCACCGGATGGCAATTAAAGTGATCCACATGAACAATGACATTGAACTGTAGATCTCTGTGTCTGTGTGTCTCTCTCTCTCGTTTCCATTTCCTTCATCCTTTCCCATCTTATCTCCCCCAAAATGTACCATAGAGGCAAGGTAATTCCTCTTCGGTACGTTGCATAATTGACAACAAAACGCGACACGACAATGATACCGCAGGGGATGATCGGTGCTATCGGGGGCAGTTTATCAATTCCTCATCCATAAAAAGAGTGACGGCAGGCGGGATCGAATTCCGGATCATAAATCTCTCATTGAAAATCGGTCTCCCAGTCTCCCGGGTCTGTTCGGAGAGGGTTGGGGGGGGGGGAGGGCTAAAGGGTGAAAACGTAGTAGGCAAATTTCCTTTCGCCCTGTGCAAACACCCGGTCACCAAGAGAAGATCAAGGAGAGGGAGCGTATCGAATATGTTGTACACATTGTTTTAGGTCACAGTGAAGAAGTGTTCCTTTCCTTTTTATTGTGGTCGGTCCATGGGGGATGAAGGGGAGGGGGGGGGGGTAGCGAACGGAAGGGCGTGCGGTGTACAATTTATCCTACCCAATAAAGCACCGATTGCATTGCATTGGCAAAAATCCCCATGCAAGGTGAAACAACCGAACAATCCCACATCCTTCGTTGCACAATGATACCGGCAGCTTGGTAACGTGGTTTCTTGTGTTTTTTGGTCTGTGTTCGTTCATTCCTCACTGTCACAATTATCCGCCGAGATCTGCGCTTAGTTTGATAGGCCTCCTCACACCGGGTAAAAAAAATACATAACCCACCCTTCGCTGTGGGTCGTGTGGGCAAGGTGAATAATTTAATTGACGAAACGCTCGACGGAATGAAGGAAGACCACAAGGTGGCTACTCATATAAGATAATATTTCCTTTTTGAGCATTTAAATTGATGACAACTGTCCCGGGAACGGTGGAGTTGGTTTGTGGGGACTGGGGAGCATCAGGAGAAATAGCAAACAGCGTGTGGTTCAATCAATTTGCGTGTCGCGTGGTGAGCGCCCTTGTCCAGGGATTGTTTCGCAATAGCTATTTCGGTTTTACGTTTTTTTACTGAGTAGCTGAATGGTTTTTATCATCGAGATTAGGACCTGCAAGAAGGTAAGAAGACCCTCGCAGCTGATTAAAACCCAATCAGACTTGCAAAAAGAAAAACCCACCGCGAAACCGAGATGTACAGATGCTAGGTGTGGACCTTGTCCGGGCGATTAACATTCCATCTCTGGAGCACGTGCCCGGTGCTGTCTCGATGGCGAATGCCTTGCCCATTCGCACCGCAAGGACGCGCGTCTGATTGTGTTCTTCTTTTTTTTCCGGCAACTCTTTACCTGTCGGTAAACGTCACACATGCACCGTGAGTGATACATGCGGGTAAACGGTCGGCAGATGAGTGATGAAGGTCCAACACGGGCGAAGGATACAAACGGAACGGGTGTTAAGTGGCGTCCGTCCGTAAGTCATTCGAGCAGGGCGATTACTGCTTAATAAGGTGCACTTTTGTAACGCACCTCTTCAGGTGGTCACAAACGCCAGTGACGGTGAAGGTGCTTATTCAACCGGGACATTCGAAGGTGACTTTTGCACAACGCTGTGGATCGATCAAATATTGATAAGTTCACTTGGTGTGATCTTAATGTCAGCTGCGTAGCAGCAGTAAAGCGTTCATTGCAGTTGGAGAAATCCTCCAACTTCGGCCGGTAACTTTCTCCCAAAAATGTGAGATGACTTCCGCTCGTTAATCTGCTTAAGCAATGCACCAAACAAGTCACGCCTTGAGACTATCCGGACCGTTCTCATTAAAATCTCCGTCCTCCGTTTACTGTCATCTGCTGAAGGTGCTTTTCTGGGGGTTTCTTCTCACCCAAAAACGGAAATTTCTTCTCGCGTGCGTTATGACACGACGGTACGACACACTTGCACCTAAATAACGATTCGTGAGCAGAGCATTACCTCTTATTTTTGGGGAAAGTTTAGCTCCCAAGAGCGAAAGTTTTACAATGTTCGGTGATAACATCGCGCAGGAAGTGCGTCGTATTGGTTGCGTGCTGAAGTTGATTGAGGAATCATTCCGGGAGACCGATTCTGACAACGATCTGTGTGATCTTGAGCCCGTTGGAGGTGATTACGCGACCACCCCTGTTTGGCGAGCTGGTTTGTGGAGGGTCTTACGTAACCACGGCATACCACAAGCACCGGGACGCTCGGAGACCCAATCAGTCAAAAGCGCTGTAGGCGTTAACACCAGCCGTCTGTTGGAAGCCCGCCCAGGACTAGAGAAAAGGAGCGGGACTGCCCGCAGCTCGCCGAGAGAGTACAATGCACAGGTCGATGGAAAAAAAAGGGTGGCCACCACCTTGCCTAACGTATTTCAAATTTAATTATCAAAATATCGAAACCATATCGCGAGGATCTGTGTCCATGACGTAGAGGGCGGTACGAGTGGAGTCTAATCGAACAACGGAACGATGGTGCCTAACACCACAGCCGGTTGAAATTGGGAAGAAAACCGGGCCCTGCCCTACGCGGGTCGAATATTGACATCAGGCGCTATTTATCGTTGCGCTTGTTCTATTTTGACCTTCACGTCATATATCACAGCAGGTTAGCAGGTTGTGTACCGGGCACGAATGTGTACGGTTTCATTTCTCTATGTTCGCTCCGTTTTCTTTTCTTTCCAAATTTCAACTCGCTTTGTTTTCGGTGTTGGCTGGGGGAAAGTTACGCTACAAGGTCCCGGTACGCGGTACGCCTGCACCTTGTCCTAACCATAATTCTGGTGGTTTTGATCATACGCACTATTACCATACCGAATTAAAGATTGGGCTGCAAAAGGTATTCCAATGGCCACACAGTACGTGCCAGACACGAAGAATTCGATGCACCAGATGCTGCAGTCGCCGGTTCTGCTGACGGGAATTCGGGTATCGCCCACATATGTGGCGGAAGGTCACACGGAAATTCTTTCCAAAGTCTCTTTCCCGAAGGCTCTTCTTCGTCCTGGGTCCACTCACACCTACAGCCAGCCATGGTTAATCTTCCCCGCCGAGGGGTGATTAATATCCACTTGCTTTAACAGGCTCTTTATCCTTCTTTATTGGACAATCATCGACCTAGGAGGTCGACGATAGTTCACACTCACGGGCACACTCGGGCGCGTTCGGGGCAAACATCGCAAACAGAGACATTCGCGGTCTTACGGGTCTACCCGTCCGATGGTGTTCGTAGTGTCAACCCGGTCTCAAACCTGCTGCGATCCTGCAGTGGGTGAGGAAATTTATGTCCCTTCGCGCTCGGGCAAACACTTCACGGCCGGGGCTGAAGCTACACGCGAATGGTGGCCATCCAGCTGGGAGAGTTGAAAAGCTCGTCCGCCCTGAACCGGTAGGTTGGTTCCCTTTTTCGGACAATCTAGGATTTATCATCGGTTTCCCTAACGCTCGGACACTTTCGTAATAATTTTGTAATCGTAAATTGTGCAGTGTTGGGGTTCGGTTGCATCCACCTGGTGGTTTGTGGCTGTTTTGCAACATAGTTTCCTGCACTCCCCGGGAAGTAACAGAGCCATCGTCATCGTGAAGTAGAGATAGGAAGGCAGACAAAAAAAAACCCCAAGCCCGGAACAAGTTTGATGCAACATCCCGCAGATATGAGTGGATGGATAGGAACCACTCTAGATATGTTTGTGGCGCAATGCACCCGGCGGCTACTTCTGGCTGCGCTAAGTAAACAAACCACCACAAACTACAACAGAAAAAAGTTTATGTCCCCGTGTCCGTGTGTTGAATGTGAAAATTAATTTGTCAAAAGTGTTGCAATATTTATGTGACTTCGGTCACGATCAGGGCGATCGCACGTCGATCGCTCGGCAGGCTCTCGCCGGCATCCTGCTGGGTTTGTTTTCGGACGCCGGGTCTAGGTTTTATGTGGGGAATTTTAGTCGTTTTTTTCACATTTAGCGGCACCGTTCCCGGGACTCCGATGGGTGGTCGAGTTGTCGCTGCCGCGTCAGGATGGGGTGTGCGTGTGCCAAACGGAAACGCTTAGAGTTAATGAGATATCGAGTCAACCGCGGGGAGGATGGTTGTTGCTGTGTTGCAAAAGTGACAAACAGGCAGAAGCGAGCCTGGAATACATTAGTCTGGAGGGATGTTAGGCGCTGTGGGTGTTGGTTTATCTTCCGTGGGCGATGCCAAAGATTGCATCAAGTGTAGGGTGATATGAGTAATCGGTTCGTACACTTATATTTATTAATCATACTACATAACGCAATGAAGGTAATTTTACTTTTGGGCACTTTATTTACTTTATCTTTAAATATAAAAATTAATACTTGTTTGTTTGTCTGGCCTAAAACTCGGGACTGGCTAGAAATTGTGTGACGATGTCTTCGTATGATTTGTTCCTTGTCCAAAGAAGGTTTTGGGAAAAAAGTTTATAAATTCCAAAATAAAATCCGGAAAATTGGAAAAATAAGAAACTCCATAGTTTTTCTATCAGCATATGCCACGTGCAATGTAGATATGAAGACGATGCCTTCTTGGAGAATATTGATGTACAAATTTGTTCAGGAAAGGTGTTAGAGATTGAAAGTTGTTATTTATTGAATCGAACAGTGATCGAAAAAGAAATTTATTCTTCGAAGCGGTATGATTGCACGTAATGAAATCAGTACATTCTAGAGAACTTCAATTTCCCATAATTAGTTGCCCTTTATCACTAAGAACTTCCGAATTTTCTGTATCCGTGATGGGCAGTGGATTCAGTGGTGGATGCAACCCTGTGGAGGCCCTCAGTGGAATGAAAGCTGGGACTCAACAACAGTACCCAGAAATAACTGCAGTACTGCTAGAATCTGACGAAAGGATCCTTGGGGATAGGTTGACACAGACGATCTTCGAGTCGTCGATCTTCCAAGTGCAGAATAACTTTGATGGAGATTTCGTCCATCGTCTGAGAAGCAGTACCTGATATCCTGCGTTGCATGTTGACTTGATGAGATTCAAAACTTTAAGATGCTTAAGATGCATCTAGGGCCAAGCAGAATCAAACACTATCGGTGAACAGAATCAATTTTGAAAAGTATCCAGAATTCCCCCATTTTTTGTTAAATAACCAACCCTTTAGACCAATCGTCTCACACAAATATCTAGTTCCTCATATTTTCAACGTTTTCTTGAACTTCTTGGAGTCTTTGGAAGTCTTTTGCAGACACAACGTAGAAGGAAAATTGTTTCTTCACCGATCAAGCAGAATTAGCAGTCTGGAATCTGAGAGGCGATAAATAAATGTTGTAACGAATCCCGTTGGGTCAGCTAGGATTTTATAAAACAGTAAGTTATCTTTGTAGTTTTTAATGTAATTTTCCATTTAATCATCTTCCTCTGTATTGCAATGAAATTGAGCTCTGTATAGTTTCTAGTTTGTATTTGTAGTTTTTTTATACCATTCTGTTGGAACACCGTCATCATAACCACAACTATATAAACGCATCATAAAAGGAAACTTGTACTACCTTTCACCTGAAACCTGACTGATTCTTTCAGCGCAAAGAGGACAGAGAGACACCATCTCCACAGTGGTAGGAAGGTGTACAACGATTAAGCGCAGATGAAAAGCAACAGCGGATCTGATTAAAAGCAAACCAAACAACATCTAACATCGGTTGCAATCTCTGGTCTGGAGTCTGGAGGTTGAGTTTAATCGTCCGTTGGTGCTGTCGTTACCACAACCCTTCCTTTTACCGTCAAGTTTCAAGCAAACATAATTAGTGCATTAAAATGGTTAATATCGAGCCGGGGGTTAGCGGGTTCTTTGGTGGTTTTAATGATATTGTTAAACTGCATGAGCATGGACGTGTTTCGGTGGTGTGGTGGTGTTACCTCAACTGCAATTTGTTGCACGGTGCAAGTGCAATCTCCCATCGGGCGGGTTGTCCCTATCCGGAAAGGGTTGCTGCGTATAGCGAGATAGAAAGAACACTAATTCATTCCCTATTCGGGTATGATGGTATTTTAAATGGAGAAAATTACGATGAAAATTATGTTACACTGCTACATGTATTGCATTATGCACAGAGTAAGCAGTCTCATTGGAATACGCTGCTACGGTGAATGAAACGTTTAATCTGCATTTTATTTTGTCAAGCACGGCCGTCAAATGTACGTGCCATAATCAGTGGAAAATCCATCCAGGAAGACGACATTCCCTCATAACTTCAAACGCTGCTACCCAACACTCCCATGCGATCACGGGCAGTAGCAAAACCGTTTGTGAACCGTGCGGATATTTACGACTTCAATAAAACAATAAAAAACAGTAGTAACTTCCAAATGAGGTTATAAATTTTACCTATCGCTTACAATACCCGGTGCTGCTACCATTCGTGTGTAGCGGAGTGAAATTGTGCATGTGTATGATAAATGACATTCGATCGCAGATCGTGCCCGAAGCTCGCATTAATGGACGAGTCGCTTCAGGAAACCGGCAGCAGAAGTGCTATCAGTGCTGGCTGGAATAAAATAACAACACCTTAAACCAGAACAATGCCAATCCGGTGGCCATCTGTGCGCGCCCACAGAGGAAGAAGCCTACACCCAATGTTTGCTGAATCCCCCTTTTACATAATCGCTCGGATCTTTCGTTGGGGTTGAGGGTTTTTTTTCTTGCTTTACCTCATCGGATGCACTTCTTTCTTCGATTGGGAAAGTTTATGGTGGAATGTGTACCGAGCAAGGTATGCAGAGATTTTATAATAAATTCCAATAGATTTTTCCCCGTTTTGTGTCTAATGTGCTCATTTCGGGAGCATTAAATCATACGGTGCATTACACCGGGCATTGAATAATGCACTCCAATGCAGATGACAATAGTGATGGTAAGATGCAATTGTTGAATCTTTTGTTTTTTTTTTCGCCCGACGGAATACGGCACACAACAATGTTTCATGATGGATGGGTTTTTTGGTTGTAAATGAAAATAAGAGATATTATTGTTAAATATTTTTCTCTCAAGGTTAAGTAGTTTCTCCTTCGTTTATTTGTTCTACAAAACATATTTATCACCAAGCAACATCTTTTACCATCCCTTGGTCAACCTTCATGCGTTGATCTATAATTTTCCTCTAATCCGATCCGAATGGTAGCTTTACACAAAAATAATCAACTACGATCACACTCGAAAACATGCCATTCCATTCATCCTAAATGGGACGTGATGAAAATAAACAAACCATCGCTTCTCACATCCGCACAGTGGCTACTTTGATGTGTAAGCGAAAAAGGAAAAGCTTTTGTGGTGTAGATCCACCTACGATCATGACGAGAAAAAAAACGATCTGCTCGCTTCAGCGATCACCGATCATATCCTTTCCTTCTCAAACCATTCTATACCATTCATGCGTGAGAAACACTCTTCAAACAAGCTCAAGCAGCAAGAAATAACCAACAGAAAAAAGCGAACCTGCAATAAGCATTCGATATCTCGTCCATGCAACGTCAAGATTTATGAACTATTTTCTCACAATATCCTTTTTCTGGACGCGGATCGCGGACTCTTCAAGGCTCTAAGCCGTCCTGAGGACAGAACGCAGGGGGCAGAACAAAAAACAACCTGTGAATGTAAGAATTTTGGGTGTTTTACTTTTGTATCCTGCTTTCCACTTTTTTTTTCCTGCAATCGTGTTTCTTGCGTGAGCCTCCTCCACCGACAGCTCAGGTTACCGACGTTCAGGTGGAATGGTTATGTTCCCTTTCGGGTCTCCGTTCGGGGAAACCGACACGCGGTCAGCGAATGCGTGTGGAGGAGGTCCTTCTGAAGGGTGCGTTCTTTTTTGTTGCTTTTCAGCCTTCCATTGTCCTTCAATTTTCTCAATGAAATTAAAGCTCTCATCGTATCTGGAGGACTGTTTCTTAGTGATCCCATTCATCGGAATCGACAAGGATCACCGTCCAAGGATTAAAGGGAGAAAATGGTTCAGATGTTTTTTTTTTTCAAATCATCGATCCATTATTTGCTGTTCGATTGAGCAAATGTAGCTTCCGTGGAAAGAAAAACCGAGCTGCGTCCTTCATCTAATCCCTAATGTCTAACACCCCTCGTACTGGTGGGTCACTTTTTCATGAATGAAGTACCCCACCGGAGACAAGGATCACCTTTCAGCCTTCCGTGGAAAGTCCGTCCGCAAATCGGTCTGCGCACCCACGTTCCAGGAATTGCCCAATCGCTGCAGCAGCTGCCCAGGGTCAGATAAAATATTTTGATGCCTGTTTTATTGGCCATAATGTGGTCAATCGTTGAGCAGATTAGGGGGCAATTCTGAAGACACGTCTAGGCGAGGTGAGATGGTCGCGAACCAAAAAAAAAAGGTACGTATAAAATGGTGCCAGAACGGGGGCCGATAACAAAGCATCAGATCAGCCATTAGAACCGCGGGAGAATGTCACAGTCCGGCACTCGATTGTCCCAACAAGCTCGTAGACCATTAATAATGATAATAAATCAAGCCCAGCATCGAGTTGTTTGCCTTCCGACAAAAAAAACCCTCAAACGGAATTCGCCAAGGAACTCTGCGGGCAAACATGAAACATTCCGATGCCCAGTTGTCCCCCACGCACCGAAAGTGGTAGCCAAATGCGAGTTAAGTGCGTTGTTTTGCGACACCTTGCCCATGTTCACGGAGACCGACCGCGAGGTCAGCCCGATTCGCCCAGGAGTCCTACCGTTTAATTGATATCATTACCCACCGGACAACAAATGCAAGCATGTTCTCGCGCACCCATTCATCATTCCATCTGCATCACGTCCCGACCGAGGATTGCGACAGTGGCAAATGAAGATCACCTCTCGTGCGGGGTACTATAGGAAAAAAAGAAGCAGGAAAAGAAAGAGAGACAGCACGCTCTTGTTTGGACGGTTAATTTATTGGCGGAAAATGCATGCGCAAAGGCACGGGCATGATTTATGTCGCTTCTAATGGTTACTTTTTTTTCACAACTTTGCCCAAACCGTTCCATTTTTTTAGTGTGGAGTGGCGTGGTGGGAACGCATGGCGGGCGAGCGAAGAAGATTTTGTTTTGTGAATTCTCTAATTTTGAACCATAATTCAGCTCGGGGCAATCGGTCAATTTGCAAGTCTGGTTATGCGAACCCGGGGGTAGCTTCGATGGTGGTCCGCACGGCACGAGCTGGAATATATTATGAAATAGAAAGCTACGACATTATAGTAAGCAAATACACACTTTGAAGGGATTCTGTATACTTGTGTAGATGATATCATGGAAGATATCAAGTTCAATTTATTTTATATAATACCAAACAATTCTTCGAAATTTCCTCATTAAAGTACCTATCGAGGGAAGGATGTACGCTGCATCAAACCACCCTTATTTACCGTCAGCTCTTCCCAATACAATGTCTCTGAAGTGGCCACTTACCAATTTACATCGTTGTTCGCATATCGGTTTGTCTCGTATCGAAGCTATTTGTAGTGTACAGCAAGCAGCCAATAAATAGTCCCCGCAAAACCACGACACTACGTGCGTCTCGCACAGCAAAATGACTGTCGTATTTTCTCCCGAACACCTGAATCTATTAGTGTACGGCAAACCCATCTTCTTAAGCATGGACAACCGTTTTTGTTTTTGTTTAAGAAATTTTTCACGCGTAAGTGCCAACGACGCGTCCGGAAGTACCGACGAGTGGACGGGTTAAATAGCTCGTACCAGAGCCGAAGCCACCGATCGCACCCTCACCAAGGAATGTAAAGTGTTTAGTACGTTTTGTTACACCGGCTTACGGAAGGGTGGTGTGTAACACACCACACTCCACACCTGCACCGGCTGGGAGCGAATAAACAGGTACATTCTACACCGAAATAGTCGATCGAAGATACGGATGGTACGATCGCCACCGAAAGCAGAAACACACACCGGCATCGTGGGTTCCATCTTCGCGTGTGTACATCCACTGGTGACTCCTCGGTTTCCAACCACACGGTAAGTGCGAGACGGTGTAATCTGTAATGCATGTAGGTATTTATGGATTGCATTGGTTTCGGTGGAGCTTCCTCTTCGCAGGGAGTAGATACGGTACTGTACGGTAGTTTGGGGTAGTACTTTTATTATTCTCCCGTTCTCGGGCGCGATCGTGCGATCTTGCAGTGACGATACGATGCCCAACCGTCCCCATGTTTTGCAAGCTTCCGTCGTCGTTCGACGGAGGTCGCCACGGGGTCCAGCGCGAAGGGGAATGTTCGTACAACCGTGTCGACCTGTATCTCCATCTCGCGGTTGCACTGTGAACGTCGGCAGAGTTTTAGCTACTTATCGATGTTTGCTGGTTCACGTTTCACCGCCTCCTGCTCATCCTTCGGGTGTCTTCTGTAGCTCCGAATCCCAGCAGGAGACGCTCAATGCCAGGGCCAATATTGTTTGCCCGATTAGCGCAAACCAGATCGGTGGAAGTTTCGCCAGTGTGTCTTATCGCGCTTTACCTGTTGCCCCGGGAGACGATCGTCAGTGAAAACTCCTGGCTGCCATCGTTCAGCATCTTCCCTAGCATGGTTTCCACCGCGGCACACGGCACACGGACGGCTAGCGTTGCCCTTCATTTCAGCGGGAGATAATATAATGTACACGGTGCTGCGTTTATTGATTTTTCGTGTTTTATCGATCGGCTCGCGACCAACTCCCGCGCGTGAACGGAGGGAAAATCCCACCCGTCCCAGCATTGATCGAGGTGATCCCATCAACCGGCAGCTCCAGATTGTCGAGAAAAGCTCCTCGGCAACGGGAAGCGACCGGGTACAAATCGCCACAAAACTGAGCCACCGTGCTGCTTTTTGTGCGGAGGACGCTTTAAGCGAGACTAAGCGATACGGTAGAGAAAATGAGGGTTGCTGCTTCTCGTGATCTGGTGGAAAGTATATCGATTCTAGTTATCGGTCTACGTTTGGTAGATGGTGAAGGACAAGGCAATGCCTTCAGCACGTTCTTGGAGTGTCGATCGTTTGATGAAAAATGGATCTATATTTAGGAACATGGGGCCGTTAAGGATGCAGTTGTTGGTTTTGGTTTTTTTTTCGCTCAAGGCTCGAGTTAAGCAGTTGGGGCTAAGACGGAAAGGAATAAATAAATGTAAATGTTTGCATTTGGAAACAGCGTGAGAAAATGCTCCTTAAGGAGCGTTTTTATGAGTCAAAGAGTGCATCGCACTATGATGTATTTTATGCTATGAAATATATTCGTATCGTAAAAAAATATTATGTAAATTAGTACACTATTTTGAGAGTTGAAATATCTTAGAATATTTACCCAAAGTAATGTATACTATCAACAAAGAAGTTATGAATTCTGAAGCATATTTTAGAATTACTCAGTCTAAACATCCAGAACTACATCAGTGCAGCGGTCCACTGTGATCAGAAATATTTTAGGAAGTATTGAGCATGAAGTTGTTTTAAAGATGTTTCAATTTTCAATTTCATGTCTTAAGATATCACCAAGAGATGAACTGACATACAAATCCTCTGCATATTTTAGTATTACCCAATTTTAACATCCAAAACTTCACTGACCTAAATGTGATTTGTGTGATTTGAGGAACTATTGTAAATTTAGTTGCTGTGATGAGGTGATAATAATTTTTTAAATTTGTTTATGAAGATCTTATCAAAGATATGTAAAGTTATAAATTTGGAAGCATTTTTGAGGATCGCTGAGTCTCAACATCCAGGACTACACTGATCTCATTGTTATCCATGAGATTTTAAAAAGTTTTGTTCGCATAATTGTTTGAAGAAGTGCTCCTTTTTAAATTATTTTTTTTAAGATACATCCAAGAAAATAGATCAGATGAATGTGTTATTATATTTGATCATACTCCCTCTTTTTGTAGTACAAGCAGCACAGCACTATAACGTTCCCCCTGTTAACAACTTCTTACGGGAAAATGTGACCATATTTCCCGCCCGTATCATAAACAAACAGAAGCCGACAGGGGAATAGTGCCTCGTCCCACCAACGTCCAGTAATGCTTTTCCATCGATTACTTTTCCGTGCACCGAATTCCACCGGCCAACTTTACCAACTTTAACCAGACTTTTAAGGCCGTTCGTTTCCTGCCCCTTCCCCTTTCGGTCCTGTCCCGTTTCCCCATTCTAAGGGATCTCTTCCCGTATCGGGATGCTTATCTGGTGCAGTTGGTTGGTACCGCACGTCGTCATCGCCATGCAGTCGCTCGTGCCTTTCCAATTCTTTTTATTTTCCTTCCACCCAATCACACACACACACACACACGTATGGCGGAGGGAGGAACGTTTAGCGAGGTGCGCGGTCCAGCACACGGCACGGATGGTATGGCATGAGAAATGCACCTTAACTGCGCACTCGCCGTACTTGCCGGCAGAAACGGTTCGTTATCGAACAATAATTATAATTTATGAATTCATGTTGTCTTATTTGTTATTGTTTTTATTGGCATATATGCTCGGTTCGCGTCCACGGTATCATGGGGGGGGGGGGGGGGGGGTGCGGCAAGGAGCGCGATCGATTTTCTCGCCACGGTAGCCACGGAGTTGGGTTACGGTTACCGATCTCGGCACGTTTCGATCGCAGTTTTTGGGCAAATTTATGTTGTCGCTCCTTATGCCTTTTGCCGGGGACTCGGGGATCTCCTGCTGCCCTCTTACCCCCCTTACGTCCACCTCGTGGCCATTTCGTCGCTGGGAGGGAATGGGATCCTCACGCCGGGAATCGACCGGGGAACCAGTATTTCATGTGCGCCCGTGCACCACACCAGCGGGGACATTGTTGTCCTGTGGGCATTGGCGAATCGTGGTTCCAGGTGAGTTTTATGCCACTTTTGCCGGAGATCCAGCTCCAAAAAAAGCGACCGGTGCCGGCGTTGGGGTTTCGATATTGCTCAATATTCCATCAAGATATGAAATGTCCTCTCCGGGCTGGGTTGGCTGGTAGCACCTTTTTGCTTCTGGGGGAAATTTGTACCAACGGTGACCCCGGAAGCTAATGAATGCTAGAAGCCGTCTGAACTCGAAGCCAAGCGTTAAGCGAAGCGGGAGAGAAAAATGAAAAAAACACCAGAAGCTTGCACAGACTCTCGTAGGGCATGTGTTAGACCGTGCCCTGACGTAACACGGTGCAAGAAGGTGTACAATATTGTTTATTGTTCTACAAGAAACGACGGTTCTGCCGATGGCTTGGACATGGCTTTTTTCCCTAGCAAAAAGAAAAAAAACGCGCGGTCATTCTTCGAAGTGAAAGAACCCACTCCACTCCACCCGACTTGTGACCCAATCGCACATTTTGTACGCTGTCACACGTGGATAGAGGGAGAAGATTTATGATAGCATAGAATGGGCCATACATTGGCACGCCTTGTGCACGTTGCGATCCGTCAGATATCGGGATCGGTACATCCCACCGACCACAACGCACCTGTCCATTTTACGTTCTGCACAAAGCGGACAACCACTAACGGGTTCTTCGGACTTTCCACAACTATTTCGCTAACACCCCATTACCACCCCCATTACGCCACCTGGTGCAGGTATGTGTTTTGTAATGCTATTTGTACCAGAACACAATTCATGTTTGAGCATGGAGCGTTTGATTGTTCCTCCCACCACCTGCTTAAGCTAGACTCCACTGAAAGTGCGGCTTGGGACAGCAGGAAAGCCAACAGAGGGGAACCGAATTCTTTCCAACGGCCCTGTCCGGAGGCTGCGTAATACCGCATCGCGAACGATGGCTGGTTGGGTCCTCCCAAAACGTATCATTTTCGTGGGCCATAAATGAAGCATAATTAAAATCAATGAGTCAATATAATTTCCCTATGGTCTCGGGACGGGGTGTACCTTCTTTTTTTTTGAGTTGCGGTTCCTTGGTCGATTGGTACGGTCGACCGAGTGTATGATTGCATGTTCGATTGAGGGAGGACGGCAAAACTGTTGTTTAGCTATGGGGTGGAATGCTCAAAACAGTAGTTCCTATCATGTGGGGTAAAAGGTAATGAACTCAACTGCTTATTGTCTCTTCGCATATCTTCTTGCGTGCTTTTCTGTCCAGAGTGGACAGTGGGAGAGTTACAGATCCAGAGACACAGAGACTAGGGATCTCAGATAGAAAAATATGCATTATTTGACAGGAGTTTGAAATATTACCTCAAAACTATTAAAAGTGTGAATTTCTACATCTGAATCAAATTTATATATTATGGTTTTAATTTAATTTATTTGACAAAGCCCGATTTGTGAGTAACATTTTATAATTTTTTTCAGAATGCCTAGAAGAATATTATTTGAATTATTTTTAAATTTTGGATGCTCCTTTACCATCAGCAGAGTAAGCTCACTATCCATCCACGTGCTGCCTGAAAGGTGAGACGGTCCCACTACTCCTTTCGAATCATTTCTGACCGCTCGCTCCGCTGCAGCGTCCGGTGTTCTGTATTTTCGTTTAGTCATTCCCGAAATTATGAAATAAGGCAGTTATAAAACACAAACCATCACTTACTTGCAGAGAGCTGGCGAGAGCAAAAGGGGCCTTGGGCAGGAAATTTCACCCAAAGCCCCAAAGAAAACCCCATTACGTTCAAGCTTTATGTGTGTATGTTGATGTGTCCAGGTTACCAGAACTAGAAATTTTATGCAAACGAAAACATTCGTAAATAGTAGGTCGCTGTGGAGTGGAACCGGGAAGTGCCGAAGCAACAGAGAAAAAAAACACATACAGACAAACGCCACGAATGAATGACGAGACGATGTCTTCATTTGTTTAATGGATCAAAAATCGGACGGGAGCGAAAATGGGCAATCACCCGAAGGAAGTTCGGTTGCCTAATGTGGGTAGGGCAAGGGTCGATAAATACATGGTCCGATCAATGAAGATTATGTGCGCGGCACTACGCGGCCACCGGGTTGCCGGGTTCGGTAAAGTGGAAAAGGACGATAAGGTTTGAACCGCTGTTTAGGATTGCTCGTGATGCTTTCCACCCGCAAGAACAGCAAATCTTACAAACTACAGTTAGAAAAATTGGACGGTTGGCGAGCAGAAGCGGTAGAACCGGCGAGAAAATTCTTCCCCGTTCGTGATTGCGAAAAAAAGCATCCACCCCTGAAGAGGTTGTTACCGCTTGACGGACGGCAGAACGACGCAGACAAGTGCACCGAAGGCAGACAACCGCTTTTGGGGTTACCGTTTTATCGATTTCCTTTCGCGTTCGGCTAGAATCGAACGGAACCCCCGTCTCGGGGTTAGACGCTTTGCTAGACGCTCGGGGCACTGCAATGAGGCACTTGATGCGTTGCTGATGATGATGCGGACAGGAAAAAGATCGCTTCATTCTACCGTTGTGTTGTGGGGGTTTTTTTTTTGTTGAAATTTACATTTAAAAGGGTTCTCGATTGGTGGGGGCTGTAATTAAGGGTGCCTTTCCGCCGTTTTGCAGCCACACATACGCACAATTAGTGCGAGCGAGCTACCGTTGCCCTGTCCGGTGAAGGATTCGGCGGACACATCGTAATCCACCGGGGTCCAGGTCCGGGTGATTGATTCTAAATGTTCGGTTTTGATTACAGAAGTTAGCGGAGTGGAAAGAATTTTTTTTTTGTTTGCTAAGGCAGAATTTGTGTGGTGAAAAGATTGTAGGTTAATCGTAGCGCAGGACTGACTATGCTGAAAGTCCCGGTTTTGACGGGGATGTGAATGAACTTGCGTTAGCGATTGCGTCAGGTGATCGGCTCTGGAGACCGTTGGAGGAAAAAAGTTTGAATGAGTACGACGCATCTAGCCGGATGATGTCTATCAGTAGATATGAAAGGGGAGGATTTTTTTTCCTCTATTGAATGAACCAAACACATAACCCGCCCTCTGATGAGCAGACAAAGACAATTCGTTTTTGTCTCCCCGATTCCATCCCGATTCATCCCGATCGGTTGAGATGATCGATAAGATTGAATTAAGGTCGAAAAGGGGCTTTTAATCGTACGTTAGTGTGGTGCAATTTTCTAAACCCGAATGCCAACCGGGAGAGTCATTTAGTTCGGTGTTCACGGTGTAACGAAACCACCTTTCTCCTTTCACGCGCTCAGGTTCGTCGCTTAATTCTTTGCGGCCCCTGGCAAGAACAATCCCGCGAGCGATGAATGGATAATGGTAAATGTCGCAACACCAATCGTTTGCGCCATTCTTTCGCTCGTTCCGGCACCGGTGAGGTCAAGAGCAATCATCTTTCTTTTGGAACAGCAAAAGGTGATGAGCTTTAACATTTCTTTGCTTGCAGTATAAAAGACGAATGATTTCAACGCGTGGATGGGTGGAAACGGAAAAAAAATTCGCATGCATATATTCACGCGCCTGAACCTGATTGTGTGTGTTGGTGGTAAATTAATGAATGAGCATGCATTTATGAAGCAGAGCGTTGGGGTTTTGCGCATCAGCGTGGTAGGCTCTCTTGGTGCATGCGCATCCTTTTATAGACAGAACTATGTCCGGCGGTGTTGCAATATAAACAGGTTTGGTTAGGGGAAATAAAGTAGGTGTTTTGGAAGTAGAAAATTGCATTTAGTTTTTTACAAAAAATACTTTATTGAAAAACTACCCAAAATATCATATTTATGTAGCTTGAGTTATTTTTAGGATATTAAGTTTTTACAGTCCTTTTTTTAATAATTCTTTTTACGGGAAAAGATGAAGAGATATGAAACCATGAGCAAGCAAGCAAGCTCTGAAGAATACAGCAACATGCAGAAATTTAAAAAATACGCCTTCTTCCTAAAAATATATTTTTAATCATTCCTGTAACTTTTCAAACATAAAAAAATATCCAAAATTTGATCAAGACAACATTTTTAAACCGAAATAATACGAAGTTTAGCTAAGAGGCGCGAATAAGTACGTGTCAGGGCTTAAGAGAAATTGCATAAAAATTAAAAAACATATTTTTATAATTCGAGGGCCGGTTAGGCTACCTATATTTTGTATTTTCTAAAACTTTGGAGAAGATTATTTTTATTTATCGCTTCATCTTTTGCTCCTGTTCTCACAAAACTAAAGGTGTTATAGTTATATTACGGACCGTATAGAAAAATATGTTACAGTACTATCTAAGCCCAGCGTAAAAAAACATTACACTTAATTTTGCTTCCAACTCATTTAGGCCTCTAGCACTCTAAACTGTACCGGAATTAATGAGCCAAGCAATCACAGCCACGGTTCAGTTTCCTAATCGGGCAAATGGTTTGCAATGAATCCCACCTGGTGCAGCTGCCCGAACGATCGGCAGGCACTATCTGCCTTTACCCGGCACAGTGGAAATAAATAGTGGATAATCAAAATACGATTTGAAAATAAGCAACAATATAAACAATTTAATACACGTTATAAATTCTCGATTCCCTCCCTCATTCGGAATGGGTACGGTCGGATTTAATTCATCGACGCTCGTTCCTTTTCACTCCCTCGCTCTCATAGCTTGTGTTTTCTTTCGCTTGATTTTTATGTATTTTATTTCTGCACCACCCGGTATGATATTTTCTTTGCACCACTGCACCCCACACAACCAGATCTTCTTCATTTCATGAGATGAAGACCGAAGCTTATACACCTACACTTGTTCGAGTCTGGTTCGCCATTGCCGGTGGTGCCTGTGATGCTGCGTGCGTGACCACAAATTCCCGTCGTGGTTTTGCGTTCTTTCGCATTTCCGCGAGAATAATGTGTCCACGAAAGGGATCGATGATCCCCCTCCGTCTTACGGTTGTGCCGTTCTGTTTTTTTTTTTTGCCAGTAATTATTAGTTACAGTTCAGTGTGGTGGGCGAATGAAATGAGCAGCGAGGGGGACGGTGGGGAACTTGGTGATAAAGAACGTACGAAACGCTGCAGAAATTCCAGCGCGTATTCGCTAGAACGAATATTTGCCACAGCATCAGCACCCATAGCAGCACACGAGCCATCGGCGTGGATTGAGAGTTAACTCGTAATTTATAAGGACGTGCGTTCCGCAGGGATCGATCGATTGCCCTTCGATTGGCGTGATGAAAGATGGGACGCGAAAGGGTGGGGGGGGGGGGCGGAACACTGCGCCCTCAACAGCGGGGCGCTGTAATTGAGAGCAATCTCGGGAAGAATAAGGTGCGCTCGATTGCCTTTCCACCGATGCCGGTCACGGTTCGGTGCGCATAAACAATTCACTTGTTCGCCGCGCACAAGTGATCACGCAAGAAGTGATCCCACCTGAGACTTGGCGAGTGGGGGAGAGCAAAGTACGCAAAAAAAAGATTGAAACAAAACCCCGGGAAAAACGGGGAAAAGAGTGGCGATCTGCGATCGTCGTCGCCTGGTTTGACCGTGCGATGCGTTTGGAGTTGTTGTTCTTTTTTTCGTCTCGCGCTATCGCGATTATGACGGTGATGATGCGCGATCGTAACGTTCTCGGGTGCGCGTGCTCAGAAGATGATGAAATGCTCCAAAGGGTTGGGCCGTCCGGAGATTCTTCTGGATTTTTTTTGTGTCTTTCTCCTTGAAAGACCACACCCGAAAATATGCTTGCACGGTTCACGGGCCCACCGGTTGTTGTCTGTTTCGCTTGGAGCGGTCTGGTCGCAGTGATGGTACATTATGGGGATATGTGAAGGAATGTACCCCCACCGATGGGAATTTACGGTGAAAAGTGTTCACAGCGTATCTGGCGTACCTGGGCAACCAGGGGAATGTATCGCGATTGCGTGCAATTATAAAGCCGACGGGTGAAACCTGTGGGCCTTTGATCGTGTCCCGATTGTGTCGGGAGATGGTGCAGTTGTTTTGTGCAATAACCTTCAACAGCGTTTACTTTAACGACAAACGCACGACAAAGCGTGCAGAGAAGTGGTCCTTATTCATCTCTTTTTTTTTCTTCGATGCAACATGTAATGCACATTATTTGTTCATAAGAAGAAACTACAAAAAATTTAAAATTATTAAATTAAACGGACAAGTTTAGATTTTTCAATATTCAATGCTGGAAAGGCCTTTGTTGAGTTTTGGTTTAAAATATATGTATGAAACACTTTGAAGGGACAAGTGATCAGGATTTCTAGAGTTTTTAACTTTGTTAAGACTGGAACTTCGTTGTCAGTCGTAATATTAATCTGAAGTTTTGGCCTAATTTTACCAAAATAATAAATTTGATTCAAAATATTTTAGAATTCATTTCGAGAGAGGCTCTCCTTAATTGTTGCCAAATTTTTGAAGGAAGAATGGAATAATTTACCGTATGAAGGTTTTCGTTCCCAGGTTTTCTAGAGTTTTTAGCAACCGATGTTTAGAAAATTGTTGAAACTGGAACTTCAAGACTAGTCCATTTTTCAATCTATAAATACTACCTAAAGTGAAATTTCGTGATAACTAATTTACAGAGCTCTTAATTGGTTTAAAAGCAGAATAAAGTGCTTATCATCATTGGAAACATCCTTGCTATGATAAAAAATGAGCTATCCGAACTAAATAAAGCTATTACCAGGATTTCTAATGACTCTCTATGACTAAAAGGGTTTCCCAATAAAACTGAACTGTTTCAAATAAATAATCTTAATGCTCAGCTCGCTACGCACGCACAATCTGACCGACACCAGACAACGGAAACACTCCGTTACAACATTCCGCTGTTATGCTAAAATCACACCCCCAAAACACCCAGCATCCCATCCCATTGTTCATCCCGGGGGCGCAACACGCTGTGCCAAGGTGTAATTCGTTGTGAAACGCTTATCGTCACGCACCGATAATGCAACACTCTATATTCATAGTTTCGATCGTTTGTTGACGATCTTGGCGCGCATCATAACAGTGAAACCTGCCACCACAACCTGCGAGAACTCGCTCGCTAGTCGACCTCCCCAAACGCCTCAAAAACCCCCCCTGGCGCACCAGCGGTGTGTTGTGTGATAACGAAACAAGAAATAAAAACATCACCAAGGACCGCCATGATCGCCACGGGATGGGTTCGTCTAGCAGATGGGAGAGCGGTGGTTGGCAAAATAACTAATCCAATAATTTTCCTCTTAATCGATTACCCATTAGCATAATGTCGCGTTCGGTGGAGAAGCCGGCCTTCGGGAAAATGGGAGCAACCTTATTTATTTGTCTTTGGCCTGTGCCCGCGTTAATATCGTACGCCAGTCGCCGGGTATGAGCATTGTTTCCTCGCCAAAGTACTCATAAATTCGATGGCAGTTTTGCTTGTCCATACTGTGTGTTTGTTTTTTTTTCGAGGGAAGGTACAGCTTCAGCAGAAAGAGAAAAAAAATATATTTATCCCTCATCCACCAGAATTCCTTCCGATCAATGGGATCGCCCGTTGATCGTGGCGGAAGACTCGAGATCGCATTAATTTATTCTAATCAAATTAATTAGAAAGTGATGTTTAACATATTTTTTATGTTTTAATTTAGTAGTGGGGTGCCTGAACACACCCCCTCCCAGTCGGAATCGTTTGTGTTGTATTGGGATGTATTTTTTGTTGTCATCGTTATCGACAAACGACGCAGGCGCAAAGGCATTCTTCAGACGTTTGACTCATTTCTTGTGCTTCCCGCACCGATCAACCGTCTTTATCCACGGCGATAAAGCGCTACGAATCACCGCGGTGGGTGAGCCGTACCATCCAACTCCAAACCGGGAGGGGTGCGTGTGTTTGAAGGTGGCCGAAGCAGCGCAACACAACAAGCTGTGGTTAAAATAAAAGAAATGTGTTCGATTCTTGGTCTAGCTCCGGGTCGGTTCGAACCGGCCGACCAACACTTGATTTAAATGTTTTATTTTATTGCTTACAGCAGTCATTCGACATCCGCCATTAGAATTCCACGCTTCACCGATACAACGCGATAAAACCGTCCCGATGCACATTGGGCACCTGCCGGGATAAAATTCAAAAAACCAACTTTCAACTAGTGGCAAACCAATTATGGTTTTTCAATCTACAGG